>CM031918.1:22049401-22550531 GCA_018703695.1 Prunus fruticosa | reverse complement strand
AAACTTCTCAATCTGCTCCTAAGGCCAAATCAGATTCTCAGAAATCCGATCAATTCCAATTGCATAAAAGGGATGACAAATTTGTGCCACCACATCTTCAAGAAGATAGATACGTGCCACCCGCTCCATAGGTTCCACAGATTCCATTTCCAGGCCGTCTCAAGAAAGCAAAGCAAGATAAGGCTTTTAAAGAGATTTATGATATTTTGAGTAAAGTTAATATCAATTTGCCTTTGCTTGATCTTATTGAACAGATTCCTGCATATGGAAAATTCATCAAGGACTTGAAAACTCACAAGCTCAATTTCGCTCCAAATGAAGGAGTAAAGCTCGACCAGAATGTAAGTGCTGTGTTGCAAAGGAAGCTTCCACCAAAACTAGATGATCCTGACAGCTTTGACATTCCCATTAACATTGGAGGCAAGAAGGTCGGAAAAGCCATGTTGGACTTGGGAGCAAGCATCAATCTAATGCCATATTCAGTATATCAAAAGCTTGGCTTAGAAGGGATGAAGAAGACTTCAATGCGACTTGAACTAGCTGATCATTCTATAAAATATCCAAAAGGTATTGTAGAAGATATTTTAGTTCAAGTTAATACACTAATTCTCCCTGCTGATTTTGCAGTGATGGACATGGAAGACAATCCAAATGGAGATCGTGTTGATCCCATTCTCCTAGGCAGGCCATTCATGGCCACTGGAGACACAATGATCAAAGTGAAAGATAACACCCTTTCCATGACTATTTTGGGTGAAACTGTTCAATTTAAAATGCTTAATGCTCTATCTCAACCTTCTATCTCTCTTGATTCTTGCTTTTCAATTGATGTTGTGGATCATGAGGTTTCTTCCAAAATTTTGCAGAGAAAGTCTAATGATGCTCTAGAAGCTGTCTTAACACAAGAAGAGGAAGATCTTTGTGAACCGGAGTTCCAAGAAGTGGTGGCTGCCTTAGAAGTGTTTCCGCTATACCCACCGTCCTTTAGGCCACCAATCGAGCCTCTTGGACCATCATCCACGAAATTGGAGCCATCCATTGTCATCCCACTAAAGCTAGAACTTAAACCTCTTCCCAATCATCTTAAATATACATATTTGGGTGCTAATGAAACTCTCCCTGTTATAATTGCTGCAGGTCTCTCTTCACATGAAGAAGAGAGCTTAATTAAAGTTCTAAAAGAGCATAAAACAGCCATTGGGTGGACCATAGCAGACATCAAGGGAATTAGTCCAAGCATGTGCATGCACCGGATTTTAATGGAAGAAGATAGCAAACCATCTCGTGATGCCCAAAGGAGGCTAAATCCCAACATGAAAGAGGTGGTTAGAGCTGAAGTTTTAAAGCTACTCGATGTAGGAATCATCTACCCAATTTCAGATTCTAAGTGGGTGAGCCCTGTGCAAGTTGTTCCAAAGAAGTCCGGAATCACCGTTGTGAAGAATGAGAAGAATGAGCTAGTTCCTACACGAACTGTCACTGGTTGGAGAGTTTGCATTGATTACAGGAAGTTGAACACATCCACTAGAAAAGATCATTTCCCCTTGCCTTTTATTGATCAAATGCTTGAACGTTTATCTGGCCATGCTTACTATTGTTTTCTTGATGGTTTTTCAGGTTATAATCAAATTCCCATTGCTCCGGAAGACCAAGAGAAAACCACATTCACATGCCCATTTGGTACGTTTGCTTATAGAAGGATGCCATTTGGTTTGTGCAATGCCCCAGCAACTTTCCAAAGATGCATGATGTCAATCTTTTCAGATATGGTGGAACGATTCATTGAGGTATTTATGAATGATTTTTCAGTTTTTGGTTCTACTTTTGATAATTGTCTTCACCACTTGTCTCTAGTGCTTAAAAGATGCCGGGAAACAAATCTGATTTTGAATTGGGAGAAGTGTCACTTCATGGTGAGACAAGGCATTGTGCTAGGCCATGTGATTTCAAGCAAGGGAATCAAAGTGGATAAAGCCAAGATCGATCTCATCTCAAATCTTCCACCCCCTACCTCTGTTAAAGGAGTTAGAAGCTTTCTGGGTCATGCTGGATTCTATAGAAGGTTCATCAAAAATTTCTCAAGCATTACACGGCCATTGTGTAATCTCCTTGCTAAGGATGCTGTTTTTGAGTTTAATGAAGCTTGCATGAAAGCTTTTACTACCTTGAAGAGGGAGCTAACTTCAGCCCCTATTATCATAGCTCCGGATTGGTCTTTGCCATTTGAAATAATGTGTGATGCCTCTGACTTTGCTATTGGTGCAGTTTTAGGTCAAAAGAAGAACAAGCTGCCCCATGTGATTCATTATGCTAGCCGGACCTTGAATGATGCTCAAATCAACTACTCCACAACAGAGAAGGAGTTGCTTGCTGTGGTTTTTGCTTTAGAAAAATTTCGTTCTTACCTTGTTGGTTCTAAAGTAATTGTTTATTCTGACCATGCAGCTCTTAGATACTTGCTCACTAAGAAGGATGCCAAACCACGCTTGATTAGATGGATTCTCTTGCTGCAAGAATTCGATTTGGAGATTCGAAGATAAGAAGGGATGTGAGAATGTGGTAGCTGATCATTTGAGCAGAATTGTGGTTGAAGAAAAAGGAGCAGCTGTGCTACCCTTGAATGAGACTTTCCCTGATGAACAACTATATGCTGCCCAAGTCAAAGAGCCATGGTATGTTGATTTTGTTAATTATCTTGCTTGTGGTGTTCTTAGAAATGATCTAACTTCTCAAGACAAGAAGAAGTTCTTTTCCATGGTGAAACATTATGTCTGGGATGAACCTTTCTTATTCAAGCATTGCCCGATCAACTCATTAGAAGATGTGTTCCAGAAGAAGAGCAAGAAAGCATACTTAGGCATAGCCACGAATTGGCTTGTGGAGGTCACTTTGGAGCTAAGAAAACAGCACTTAAAATTCTGCAATCTGGTTTCTTTTGGCCCACTCTATTCAAAGATGCGTTTAATTTTTGTGTTAAGTGTGATAGGTGCCAAAGGATGGGGAACATAAGTCGGAGGAACGAAATGCCATTGAATAACATACTTGTTGTGGAGCTCTTCGATGTGTGGGGTATTGATTTCATGGGACCATTCCCATCTTCCTTTGGTTATACTTACATACTTGTTGCTGTTGATTATGTGTCTAAATGGGTGGAAGCCATAGCCACCAAAACCAATGATCATAAGGTGGTGCTAAAGTTCTTGAAGGATAATATTTTCACAAGGTTTGGTACTCCAAGGGCTGTCATTAGTGATGGAGGCAGCCACTTCTGTAACAAGCCATTTGAAGCACTCATGAAAAAGTACAACATCACCCATCGAGTCTCTACACCATATCATCCTCAAACTTCTAGTCAAGTGGAAATAAGTAATAGAGAAATTAAGCACATCCTGGAGAAGGGGGTGAACAATACAAGAAAAGATTGGGCTGCCAAGCTCAATGATGCATTATGGGCTTATACGACTGCATATAAGACTCCCATCGGAATGAGCCCTTATCGTCTTGTGTTTGGGAAAGCATGCCACCTGCCAATGGAGCTTGAACACAATGCTTTTTGGGCCATCAAGAAGTTGAATTTTGATCTGGACAAGGCTGGCCATGTTAGAAAATTTCAGCTCAATGAATTGGAAGAAATTAGACATGAGTCTTATGAGAATGCAAAGCTTTACAAAGAACGAACCAAGAATTACCATGACAGAAACATTCAACGGAAAGAGTTCTCCAAAGGTATGTCAGTTCTTTTGTTCAACTCACGTTTGCGTCTCTTTCCAGGAAAATTGAAGTCTAGGTGTCTTGGGCCATTCACCGTGGTCAATGTTTCTTCCTATGGAGCTGTGGAAATTCAAAACCCTAAAGATGGCTCAACTTTCAAAGTAAATGGACAACGTTTAAAGCCATTCTATGAGGGAATTTCAGCTGGCATTCAAGTAGGCCATGTGGTGGATCAACTTCCCTTTGTACCATCAACTTAGCTGATTACATAATGTCTTGCCAAGACATTAACTAAGGCGCTTCTTGGGAGGCAACCCATGTGTTCAAGAAGAGAGGTGCTTGGTAGCGGTCGACCTTATCGCATCAAGGGGGAGTTTCTCTAAACCTTCTTCTTAACTTTTCCCCTATCATTTACATGTTCTCAATCATCTTCACTTTGCTTTAACATTGAGGACAATGTTCAATTCAGGTCTGGGGGGGAGGTTTTCAATTCTCGATTTTCTCATCCATTTGTGTTTTCAATTTTCGTTCTCTTGTCACTAATTTTTTTAGAATGTCATACAATCAATACTATGGAGCTGCTATTTGAGGTTTTCATATCAGAATTTTGCACTTCACAAAGCTTTTGCTCTTAGAATTCTGGTGACTAAAGTACCATGCTCAAATTCTTGAAGGAGAATAGTGGAGACTACCCTAGTGAGCTATATCGAGCCTAATTGCTTTCTTGAGAGGGTTTAAAGTGTTTCTACTTCTCATCTCTACTCATTTTCTTCATTTCACTCTAAATGATCTCATTGTTCCATTTTGATTGAATACTAAGGATGATTTCTCTCTTTTGCAGATATCATGTGCTTGCTCTCACTCATGAATGAACTCATTGAAGTGATGCTAGGCTATGTGTGCGTAACCATTCTTTGTGCTTTCTTTTCACTCTACCCATTTGTGTGTTCCATTAGCTCTCTTGCAGCCAAACACTTCAAGCCTTCTTCTTCTATCACCCTCATCATTTTCCCTACCTTTGTATCTCAATTTGAGATATTTAAACATTGCAATCATACCCTAGCTTAGAAATATACCAAGGTGTGCCAAGATCACATTTGAGGCAAAGAAGTTGCTGCCATGTACCTAAACAAAAATTGGTATGCATCTGTGCAATGAAGTTAAAGAAGAAGCAGATCAAATCAGCAAATAAGAAAGATAAAGAGAAAGTGTTTCGATTTGATCTAAGTGTGAAAAATAAAGTCTGTGCCAGATGATACTATGAAGTTGCAGCCATGCCATACTAAACCAATGATACCTTGCAGATCAAAGAAGAATGCAACCTTGGTATGTTCTTAAGTTACTTGTTTTTCCTTCCAATTCTTCCATTTCCCCTAACCTTAGCCTTTCATTACAACCTTGTAAAAGACCCAGCTGATCTTTAAGGATGTATTCATGATTGTTGTAAGTATGTGTGTATCTCTGTTCTTAGTATTTGATTCCTTTCATGAGATCTAACCTAAACTTGTGCTTCTATTTCTTACACTCACTTATGCTTTCTTGAGAGAATTAAACCATGGTTCTGAGTGATTGAGTGTTATCTGTGAGAATTAGAGTCGAAGCATGTTCTCTATTCAAGGTTTGAGTGTGCTTGCTTTGAAGCCGTGTGCCTTTGAGCTATAGCTTCCACTTTACACACTGATTAATTATCTTGGCAACTCTATGGTATTGGAGGTATGACAAAAGTTTTCTTTCATTTTCATTAGTTGATTTCAAAGTTTTACTAGTCACTTTGTTTTGTAGAGTTAGTAAAGCGTTTGTGGGTATCGTTTCTGTTAAACCCTCAGGAGACACAACTCCTCATACTAGGGATGCCTAGAGGTTTAAAGGCTTGTTGCATGTGCTCAATGCAATCGAGTTACCTGCGGAAGTGGTTTAGTTAACTTCTTGTTTTGTTTTTAACTTTGTTTTATGTTGTTTTGCTCGAGGACTAGCAAAATCTAGGTATGGGGGTATTTGATCAGTTCATAATTGTATATCATTTTGTACCTCTCTAGCTTATGATTTGGTTATGTTATTGAGTTAAACTTGTGCTTTTAATCCCTTTTCTGTTTGTCATTCAGTTCATTGGGCCTTAGGTAGCAATGGTGGCTTTGGATAAGAAAAGTTGCACAATTGTGCAAAAACGAGCTGAGTGAGTTACAAATTCATTTCGGACTTATCTTTTTCATCTGAGCTTGGATTGGGCCAAATCACTTGTGGTTGGAAAGAAGAGATTCTGAACTACAAGATGGACTACTCAAACATATCAATTGATGAAGCCAAGCCCAATTCGTGAGCCCATCCAAATGCACCATGCTCAGGTTTGCAGCTACCAACCGTTTTCAAGCAACCAAAAGAAAACCCATGTGAAGAAAGCTGGAGGTGCAGCAGCAAAAGAAGTATGGGATGAAAGTGATTCCAACCACACTACCATAGACAAGATGATGTGGGAGTTATGGGTTCTGTTAAAGGAGGAATGGTGGTGTTGGAATTCATCATGATGTTTCTCCCTCTTAGCCCTATAAATAGAGAAGTGCACAACCCCAAACACCATCAACCCCCACACAATTCACTCCAGCCATCCTCCACACTTCCATCATTCCATCAACACATCCAGAAATCATCCCCAAACATTCTCACAACCCCAAACACTCCAGAAATCAACCTAATACTCTAAACTGCCCCAAATCACCAAAATAGCTCCAGAAAGCCTCCCTTCCATTTCCCTACGAATTTCCTCTTTCTCAGCCACCACCACTCACTCAAACTCATCCCAAATCACCTCCATATCCTTCATACATCCTTCTAGACGTGGAGAAGCTCTTGAAGAAGCATTGGACACCACAAGAACTTCAGAAAAGGGTTTCTTTTACTCTTATGGCTTTCATTATGTTTTCCCATTTATGTTTTAGTTTTTTTTCCATTATGAGTAGCTAAATCCATAACTAGGGCTTCGATGTAACCTAACATGAATATTCTGGGTTTATAAGTTTGGAGTTTCAAGTTTGATTCATGATTCACGTTCTTATTCATTATGCTTATAAGTTAACATGCTTGTTTGAATGATTGATCACCATTAGAACTTGTTTGTTAACTATCTTGGTTTGAATTAAGAGTAGACACCATGCTTTAATTCGAATTGAACTATGAATAGGAAAAGTATGTATGGACATTCGACAACAGGGATTAGATACATGCTTGGTTGTTTAAATTGTTCTTCTATGCTTAATGGGTTCCTAATGCTTAATTTTAGGTTAGACAACAAATGATCAAATTAGGGAATTAGGAACACAAGGTTAGGACCAAACACCATGGCCTAATCATACTTTAGCTAGAATCAATCTTTGAATATGAATTAGACTTGTTACTTGACTCCTTATAACCCATAGTTGAATTGTTATGGTGATTCGAATGCCCTAGTCTCCAAATCCGTTTTCCAGCCCTTCAAAAATCACTCTTTGTTACACTTGTTTATTTGCTTTCATTTGCAATTTCAGTTTGCTCACTTCCTTTTACAATCACAATCACTCTCACTTAAATTTCTGTTTTAGACTTAACTTCCTAAATTCTTGAATTCGGTAATCTATGTATATAACTAATTTGAACTTCTCAGTCTTCGTGGGTACGACCTCGTACTTGTCTTGCTATACTACTAATTGCCCCGTACAATTGCGAGTTAACATAATATTAACAACACTAAGAAAACTTGAAGAAAAATTTAGTAAACTCATTTTGTTACAACAATTGACAACTTGAAAGGAAACTAAGAGAATTTGAGGGAGAGAAGGGAAGGGAGCTCTAGAGAAGTGTTTGAGAGCTCCCCCCTAGGGGTGTGTTTTGAAGCTTGAAGGCTTCTCTATTTATAGGGCTAAGAGGGGGGAACATCATGATGAAATGCAACACCACCATTCCTCCTTTAATACAACCCATAACTCCCACTTCATCTTGTTCAGGTTAGTGTGGTTGGAATCAATCCCATCCCATACTTCATTTGCTGCACCTCCAGCTTTCTTCACATGGGTTCAAAGGTGTTGTGGCTGCCTTTTGCTTCCAACCCATGTGGTTGCCTTTTGGTTGCTGAAAAAAACGAGTTTTCTGAACCAGACTTGGTGTAGGAAGGCCACAGGTTTCAAAACGTATCCAATGGGGTTTAAATTTGGATATGTTATACTAGACACCCATTGGACAACTTCTATGAAGAAAGTATTCCCATCGGAGCAGTAGAAGTGTACGTTTTGGCCACTGCAAGTTGGCTGCCGAAACAGGGACTGAAATTGACTTCATTTCATTTTTTTTTTTTTCTTTTGCGTCACATGCATGCACATGCTTCTCTTTAGTAGCTCAAAAGCTGATCTCCAACTCCAAAGTGATCTGCCAATTCAATTCCCATGTTCAAAGGTTGAAGCAAAATGCCTCTCATCATTCCTCATTCTTCTCTCTCTCCTTTCCACCATGGCACTTTAATCTTTGTTTCTTCCTTGTCCCCTTTGCCATCATGTATTTTTGTCTTCACAAATATGCTATTGCTTTCTCTTTAATAGCTGGAATGCCTCCCCACTTCACTCATTATGTTGAGTACAAATTCAGTTATAGCTAAGGAGAGGCTGAATCGGTGCATAATTACATATCATTTTGTACCCTTCTAACTTATGATTTGGTTATGTTTTTGAGTTAAACTTGTGCTTTTAATAAGTTTTGTGTTTGTTTCAGTGTAATAAGCTTGAGACTCACTAATTGCATTTTAGAGACAAATTAGCTCAAAACGGTGTCTGCAGATCAGTCAACTTCACGGATTGGACTGTACTTGCTCAAGAAGAACCAGATGATGAGCCATATATCATTGGAAATATACGGAAGTCTATTTTCTGTAGAATTTTACGGTTCATGATTCCGAGTCTTCTAGGGAAAGTTATACATGTTTTGGCAACTTAAGGTCAAATTCGGCAGCATCTGCGTTACTGGGCCAAAAATCACATTTGAAGGCCTTCCCGATTTTTCCTTGAGTTGGGCTGCATATGCTTGGAAAGTTAATTCAAAGAGCTTCAAGATCCATATTTTTCCAGATTTTTCAGGTTGAAGCCACAAGCCCAAAACGAGCCCACAAGCTGGCTGCAATGTATTGTCATGCATGACATATGCATGATGATGTGTTGTTGATTGTGGGAAAGTTTGGTGAAGCATATTCAATACCTATTTTTGAGTGGAATTTTGCAGCAGCCAAATGAATTAATTGAAGTTGAAGTGGATGATGCAACACTAAGCTTAATGACAAGAAGAATTGTTTTCAAATGCAATAGTGTGTTAGGTGAATTAAGTGTTGTAAGTTGGTGAAGTAAGTGTGGTTAGTGAACTCTATTGTATAATTCAGATTTTCACTTCCCCTAAGCCTATAAATAGGGAAGTTCTCTAAGCTTGTAATCACACCCCAAGGGGGGGAGCTCTCAAACACTTCTCTAGAGCTCCCTTCCCTTCTCTCCCTCAAATTCTCTTAGTTTCCCTTTGTAGTTCTCAATTGTTGTAATAAGATCATTCTACTAAATTTTCTTTGTACTAAATCTCAAACACTTTTCCTTTCTCTTCTTCTAAATTCTTCAAACACTCTCTTCTCCAAACACTTCCCAAACACTTCTCCCATTTCCTTCATCAAATTCTCTAAATCTTTCAAACACATGTTCTTCCAAAATCCACAAAGTTCTCAAACATCTCTCTACTTTCTTCTCTAAAAGTCTCCATGTCTCAAACACTTCACAAACACCTTTCTCTTCCTTCCCTAAGTTCTCAAATTCTCCAAGTTCACAAACATCCTCCAAGTTCTCAACTGCTCTCTTCCAAATTCTCAAAGTTCTCAAACACATTCCCTTCCAAAATCCTCAAGCTTCCCCAAAACCTTCCTTTCTTTTCCAAATTCCTTATGCTCTCAAACACCTCTCTCTTTCTCTCCAAAAGCTCTCAATGTTCTCAAATGTTGTACAAAACATTTTTGCTTCTTTTGTTTTCATTTCTGTTTTGTGTAGAAAAATTGAATTGAATCATTCAATCACCAATCCCTGTGGAATCGACCTCGCACTTACATATGCTAAACTACCAACGGCTCGTGCACTTGCGAGTATCACAAGTTAAGGATGCAGCTGAATCCATTTTGGTGCAGCTGAATCTACGCAACAGAGGCACATGGCTAAAAGGAGGCACATGGCAAAAAGCTGGCAGCTGCAAATCATCCTGAGCAAGGTTGAGTGTTGGACGGGCTAAGCACTCCACAAATGTCCAATTGGGCTGAAATTTGGATATGTTGTACTAGACACCCATTGGAACAAGTTTCATGAAGATCTTCACCTCATCCAAGCCCCATAGCATGCTGATCCAAGTCCAAGAAGCTGACCTACGAAATTGGGCTGGAAATGGGTTGTAGCCAAAATGAGTTTGTGTATAAGCTCTTCTTCCATTCACCCAAATCAGGCCTTAACATGCATGAATTGCATCATTTCCTATCCAAAGTCATCATTATTACCTAAAGCTCAATGAACTGAAAGATAAACACAAAAAGGATTAAAAGCACAAGTTTAACTCAAAAACATAACCAAATCATAAGCTAGAAGGGTACAAAATGATATACAATTATGAACCGATCACTGTGAAAGGAATATTGTGGGAATGGTGTTGTGTAGAGATTTCTAAAAACTCTACAACCAAACTTTGAGAGTATAAATCACCTACCATGTTATATCTAATATGAAATCAAAGTAAGAGTGGAAGCATAAATAAACTAGGGATTCATGCAAGTCTCATTTGGTCCCAATCTTTATAAGTCTATGAAAGTGTGCACCAAAGACTCTCTAAATCCTATTTGAGAGAAAGATAAGATGTTCATACCCTTGAAGCGAATCTTGAAACCAAGAATGGTGTTCAAGTAGAGGGAGTGGTCCCTTTGTTGTTGACTCTCCCTTTGATGTTGATTCTCCAACTTGTAGCTCTCCAAATAGGTACAAAGATAATGTACCTCCCCAAAGCTCTTCACCAAGGATTGAATGAGATGAGAGAATGAGTAGACAACAAGTGAAGAGTAGCGCTAGCACCTTCACTTGATGTGATAGATTCAAAGGGTTAGGGAGAGAGAGCTTGATGTTTTCTCTCTTCCAATTTCACCAACTTGAAAAACCGTAGGATGATAGGATTTCATAACTACACACTCATATGATCAAAAATGTCCCAAGAGTGACAAAATGCCCCCAACCCCTAGTGTAGTCACCTCACCCCCCCCCCCCCCTTTCTCTCTTGTGTGTCATCTTTTGCTATCTTGGTCCAACACATTAATCCTATAATGTGTCACATATGTGCCTAAGTCCATATGGTCAAATCCCTTTTGAATTTCCAAGTCATATGAGACCTTTGATTAAAGTTTCATAACTTTAATTGAATAATTAAATTCAGGAAAAACTACAGTAAACCCCCAACCTATAGGTTCATTTACGAGTTCATACCTAATTTTGGGGACATTTACAAGTACATCCTCCACGTCGCAGGAAAACCTACAATTTGGCCCCCACCGTTAGTTAGACCGTTAGTAAGTCTGTTAAATGCTGATGTGGCTTATGTGGGTTCTATTTTTAATGACGTGGACTTACAGGTGGGCAAATAAATAATAAATAATTATCTTTAAAATAATAAAAAAATCAAATAAAATAGAAAAAGGTAAAAATATGCAAACAGCCCCATTCCAGCCCAACCTCCAACCTACCCTCCCCACACCCTCCGAGCCATTGCAACCCAGTTCTGCAACCAGCCTAAGTTGCTGGGGAGGAAGAGACGGCTAGTGGATGGTGTCGCATGCTGCCGACTGGGGACGATCGATCCGAGAAGGGCAGCGGCGGAATCGCGAGGGCCTATGAGCGACGAGGACTCTACCGGTGCCGGATGACGTTGTGGGGTTTAGGTTCGCTACGTCGAAGATCTAAATCATATTTGATGCCTCATTTCCTTTTCAATAAATAAAAATAAAAATTTAATGCCTCCAATGATTTGGATTATGATATATTTACACTCCAAAACGTTGTAATTGCAGCTTGTAAAGCTAAATCTACAGTCGGATGCAAAAGGTTCATATGTCAAAGAAATGGTTGGCTTCTATGATTCACAGCCGCACCGGCGTCGATAAGGTCAGAGACCAAGTTGGCATTCCCAGAACACCTAGAAATCACTTTGTTGAAGAAAGAATCAAATTTTGAGATTCAGGCACGACATCATTTTGGGGTTTGTGGTTTGGGGAAAACGATCAGATCTGTGGCATGGGGGAGGTGATGGGTTGGGCTGGAACAAGAGAGGTGTTAAGGCTGGGATGAGTGGCCTGAGTAAGCTTGGGTAGTGGGTTGGGTGGCTAGGGGCTAGGAGGAGAGGAGAGATCAGGAGATAGAGAATCTGGGTAGGGTTTTTAATTTCTTTTTAATTTTTAATTTAATATGTTTAATTTTTTAAAATAATTTAAAATGTAAATTTTTTATTAGTTTTTTTGTCCATGTGGAACCCCACGTCAATTAAAAATGGGTCACACAAATGCCACTTAGGCAGATAACAGATTTTTTAACAATCTTACTAACGGAGGGGGCAAATTGTAGGTTTTTCCGCGAAATTGAGTATGAACTCGTAAATGCCCCCAAAATTCGGGTATGAACTCGTAAATGACCCTATAGGTTGGGGGGTTTACTGTAGTTGACCCTTAAATTAATTTAATTAATTTAATTACTCTAGTGACTTGACTAATTCAATCACTCACTTGTCTAACGAGTGTTGGTCCCGGTCATCCTTAGTTGATCATGTCAAATGTCAGGTCAAATTGTTTACCTTTTACTTTTGATTTTGACCTTTGATTTTCACATTAACTTTGACCAAGTCACAAAATCATGAATTCTCTTCATAATTTCCCAATCAATTCTTTTTTGGTGTGCGATTTTATAGGTTCTAATTAGCGAGGCAGTGGGTATGAATGATTTACTCTTAATCAAGTGTGAATTGTATCCCTCGATACAATTCTCTCTATTGGCGAAGACTAATTATAATTAGTTCTTACAGGGCTTCCACAAGCCATGAGTAACACCTAGCAGTATGTCATGCCTACCCAAGTTAAAAAGAATTCATTTAGAGAACCTAGTCAGTTTGTGATTACAATGCAATTCGATCCTTCTCTAATTCAATACTCTATGTCATATTCTCGGGATATGGTAAACTTGTGTCCAAATCCCTAATATGACATCTCTTGATTATATGATTCAATTTGATGAAATTGCAAATGTTCTTGTATCAATTTTCATCTAATACTTTGGCCAAAGATTCACAAATCATATCTTTAAAGTATTATCTCTTCTTACTAAGAGCAGAGATTCCTTGTTGTACATTCATCTGTCTTTGCTTACACGCTTGAGAATCCTAAGGAACACCTTTAAGTCACGTCATTTTGATACAACCGTATAGCTCTCTCAAAGAGAAACAACATATACACAAGACAACTGTGATGTCTTAGGTTTAAGAATTAATTTGCATTATCACAACTTAGAATTATTTGTTTGACACTTGTAAGTAAGACTTCCATACAAGAATTCTAGAGTTTATCACTTTTAGTGGACTCCATCTTTTATAGAGCACCGACAAATCTGTCTCAGTATCTCTACACGAATGACTTGAGACTAATCATCCTCTCAATTGAGTAGACATAATGTGTATCAGTCTTTGTGAGTCACCATTGTCCAATTAGTGATCCTATGACTAGAAACATTTTAGGATACGATATTTATATGTATGGAAAGGTCTCGTGCATCTAACTTCTTTAGACCACTTTCCATTCATATCTTAATCCATGGACTTGTTAGTTTGTGTACGTTTATCTAAAGCAATGTTCTTGCCCCTTTACTATTATATATTATTTCCTTAGAATTATCCATTTTATATTGGCTTCTAGGGCATATATCTAATAGGCTATTGTCCTGATAAGTGGAGGGGAGCGAAATGGACTGAGTCAAATGCAGAGCAAAATTTAGTATAGAGTGTAATTCATCTTCAGCTGAATTGAGTTGCACATAAGTATTAGGATCAACCATAAGCCAACTGGTTTGGTGATACAGAGAATATAGGATGGACCATATTCCGATGACTAAGCGACTTGCTGATTCTGGAAGGTAAAAGGTCACCTCATTGGTGTTAATGTTATTTATTCCTATCAACATCATCAAATTTGCGCAGACATAGCTTCTTGTCACTCCCCCTTTCCTCTTAAAGAGAAGGGGTCGTCAGAGTCAAGAAATATGAGATTTTTCATAGAAGATAATCCAAAGTCACATACATCTTCTGGGTTGGAGAATGGTAACACTTAAATTCTTTTTAAGTAGTAGAGTATCCCACGAACACACACCAAGGGTCACAAGGATCAAATTTACTTGGCATGAACATAAGCAACAACCCAAATATTTTAGGAGACAGTTTGGAGATACTTGGAGGATCAAAGTAGTTAGTAAATGCCTCAAGAGAAGTCCGATAATCAAGAACACGGCTAGGAACACGATTAACCAAATAGGTAGCAGTTTGGATGACATGACCCCATAAATAATGTGGAACCGACATGTCAAGGACAGAGCCATTTCAATCAATTGATGGTTCTTGTGTTCAACCACTCCATTTTGTTAGTGTAGTGGAGGTTTGATGCATAATGCTTTGTTCCCGGAAAAATTAAGCGAAAGTGTAATTCACATATTACCGACATTGTTCGAGCAAAAGACCTTGATTGACACATAAATTGAGTTAAGATCATAGTATGGAAATTACACAAAATGCAAGAAATGTCCCTTTTGTGAGCCATCAAGAAAACCCAAGTCATCTTTCTACAATCATCAATAAAGTTGACAAATCAATTCTTTCGTTCGGAGCAACCTTAGCAGGAACCCAAACATCATAATGAATAAAATCAAATGGCAAAGAAGTTGTATGATTACTCAATGGATAAACAACACAATGACTTTTAGCCAAGACACAAGTTTCACATTTGAACTCATACTCCATATGATGGAGAAGTAAAGATGGAAAAAAAAAACTTGAGGTAACCAAATGAGGAATGTCCTAGGTGACGATGCTAGGTGGTATGATTAACGCTATCAGAATGGGTTGCAGCTGGTAGTGCTAAGTAATACAACACCCCCCCACCCCCGCCCCCTCTCTCTGTGTACCATGCCAATTGTCTCTTGAGTGTTAAGATCTTGAAACTGGCAATAAGAAGGATATAAAGTAGCATAACAATTGAATGAGTGAAGAAACTTGGTGATAGATGAGGTTAGGGATAAGCAAGGCATTTGAGGGAGAGATAAGGTGTCGGGAAGACAAACAGATCCTTCACTGGTGACTGGGGAAGGGACACCATTGACACTAGTGATGTAGGGATGACGAAGTGTAGAAGACAAGTAAATATGGAAACAAATACTTGAGGTAACCAAATGACGAATGTCCCAGGCAATGATGCCAAAGCGAAATCTTGTCTTTGTTGATGACACGAGCATTGTGAACGGTATAATTAACGCTCTCAGAATAGGCTACAGCTAGTAGTGCTAAGTAATACAAACTCCCCTCCGTGTACCATGCGAATTGTCTCTGAAGTGTTAAGATACTAAAACTGGCAATAGGAAGGACATAAAGTAGCGTAACAATTGTATGAGTGGAGAAATTTGGCAACATATAATAAATTGGAATTGAGGTTAGGGACAAGCAAGGCATTTGAGAGAGAGATAAGTTGCGGGAAAGACAAAGAGATCCTTCATCGGTGATTGGAGAAGGGACACCGTTGGCTTTAGTGATGTAGGGATGACGAAGTGTAGAAGACAAGTGAGCAAACATGCAAGATTCAAAAGTCATATGATCACTTGCTCTAGTATCAATCATCCATGTATTTGTACCATTACGTGGTGGTGGGTCATAAGCAGATAAAAGAACATAGGGTTCCAACAAAGTAGACCCCATACGAGCAACATAGAATGTCTTATCATGAGCCATGAATCAAATAGCGCACAAAAACAAAGCAAAGATCGCAATGGAAATACACAATAGCAAACCCTAAAAAAATGGGGGAATATCAAGGGGCAAAATTAACGGCAAGGCAATGGCAATGACAACAACAAAAGTAAAGGGAAAAACATGATTGTTATTAATGCTGAATATTTTTGTCTACACTTTATGACTCCTACAACTAAATTTCAACTGAAAAATAAGGAGCATAATTGTAGAATGCCACTACCCTAAGAGCATCTCCAAGAGTCTCTTCAATAGCTCTGGTTTTTCAAAACATTTATTTTACTTTGGGAGAACAAAACCTACATTGAAAGTGCTAAAAACATGTACTTTTTCTTTTAAGATACTAAGGGCCCTTCTGGTAATTTTTTCGGAGAGTGTTTTCTAAGAATATTTTCAGAGAATGAAAACAAGAAAACGAATTTGCATTTTTAGGAATTGAAAATGTGTCTGGTAGATTAATTAGAAAACATTTTCAGAAAACAAAAACAATGAAAATGTGTCAGGTAGTACAATTTGAAAATAATAATATGTGAGTTATTTTCAAGTGTATTTTTGGTAATTTCATTTTTTTTAATTCTTCAAAGACAAAAATTTATAAACAATAAAAAATTCTAATGTTTTTTTAAAAACTAAAACTATCTTATCTCATTTTTTTTTTCTTTCTCTTAATTTCTTCCTTTCCTTCATTCCCATCCTGTGCTCTTCTTTTTTATCTTTTTCTTTATCTTTTCCTATTTTCTTCTTCTTTTCCTTCCCAGACCGTTTCTTTTTTCTTTTCTTTCTTCCCTTTTCTCTTCTTCCTCTATATGATTCTTTCTCTTCTTCTTCCCCTCTTAATTTTTTCTTTTCTTCTTCTTCCTCTCTTATTTTTTCTTTTCTTCTTCCTCTCTTTGATTCTTCCTGTTCTTCTTCTCTCTTCATACCCATCCTCTCTCTCTTTCCATCTGTTAATGGTTGGAGGTGGTTCGATTGGGTGGTGATAGTAGTTCAACTGGGTTTGTGGCAGTCATGGTTCGACTGCTTTGGTGGTGATCGTGCTTTGGAGGTGCCGGTGTGGTGAACTAGACGATGGGTCTGGATCGGGGAGATGGGTTTCCATAGTGGTGTTCCTTAGTTGATTTTTTTTTTTGGGGATCCAGGGCTTCATAAGTAAATAAAGATCTCAGTGATTTTAGAAGAAGAAAAATAGCTATGGAGAATTTCAAAGAGAAGAATTGATGTTGATTGGAGACAGAGAGATGGAAAAAATGAATTATCGTATGGACTGAAAACGAAAACAACGTATTATCGTTTTCAACTTTTGTTCATGAATTGGATTTGTTTTTGGAAAATATTTTTAGGGAAAACAAAAACGTTACACCAAACAGGTATTGTCCAAAAATCAGGAAATGAAAACAGAAAACGGGCCGTAAAAACGATACCGAACACGGCCTAAATATATAGACATTCCTCACATATTTTCATTTTTTTATACACACTTTATTAATTGAATTGAAGAATCTACTGGAGCATAAGTGGGTCAGCAAATCCAAGTGAAACAACACCCCAACCATCATGCCATGAAACAGGGCATAAATTGAAGAGTGGTCCACTACATCACTGTTATGTCTAACATGATTATTTATTCTTGGGGTGCTTACAAAGGAAACTACCACCAGCAACTCAAGTTAAAGAAGATAAGGCCCACATGTTTCCCACCTCCACTAAGAAATCCTTTTCCGGTTTCTGAATTTCCAAATAGTCCAATACCCGATCTCGGAAGAACCCCCTTCCATCCCGTCTTATTTCTTGTCAGTAGTGCACGTTCAAGTTCCCGTTCGGCAAGTGAGTAATTCTTTCTCTTTAAGATTCTCCGATCACCTCTCTCTCTCTCTCTCTCTCTCATGTTTTGAATTTTCATCAGAGTGACCTTACAGACGAACTAAGAGTTATCTCCTCAACAACATATAAAACGATTGAACTTTCCTTATTACAGAGAAAGCGATAGCCATTGACTTGCTGGTAACCTGTTCGCATTTGTTTTCTTTTTTCTATTTCTAATTTGTTTCCAGGTTTTAATAAGTTTATACCTCCAATATATAAGTTATAAAATAAGTCTTTGTAGGTGTACACAACTTATAAGAGAGAAAAGAGAGTTGCTAAGGGAGAAGCAAGGGTGTGAGAGATTCATATATATATATATATATATATATATGGAGAATGATTTCGTTGGAGGAGCTCCTTCATCTACAGTTGATATTCCAGAATTTTTAAAATTCTTCCCGAAGCTGTCTAGCTCTGATTCATCTGCCAATCTTGATTCTTTACCTAGTGCTGCTAAAGTTGTAGCCACTGAAAGTCTTGCTGGACAAACATCTTCTCATTACACATTAGCGGACATGTTAAAAAGATCAGACGTTACTTCGCGATGGGAGGATGGTCGTGTTGTGGACGAGTATTCCAAAATTATTCGGTCAGTTTGCAAACAATTTAATTTCTTTCTTTCTTTCTGAATGTTACTAACTGTTCGATTGGATGTGGGAAATAAACTTTGGAGTGAGAAAAAAAATCAGAATTTCTATATTGACATACATCATTTCCCGTGTTTGGATTAAGAAAAAAGAAATTTAGAAATTCCTCATGGAACAAAAACATGAAATTTGAATTGCAGAAATCTCGACTTTAAATTCTATCTAAATAGTTGTTATTTCTAAAATTCCAAGAGAATAGAAGTTTTAAAATATTAAATTTTAGTGTAAAACCATAAGCCAAATAAGAAACTTTACAAATTTTAGAACATTAATTGACATCATTTTAAATTCCAGCGATTATGGATTCCTCTACTAGTGCACTAACAAGAAAATAGATATAGTAATTAAGAGAATATCTCATAATTATACAAGAATGTTTCAACTATATGAAACAAGAAAGTAAATCACCTAATTAACTTATGAAATAAATCTTCTTGATTTAATAGGTTAACTCACGTCAACATACACTAACTCTACTTTTTCAAAAGGGATATTATTGAGGTACTGTTCCAATTGGAGTTGAAAGATATACGTTCTGGCTACTTGAACGATGGTGACATCGTCATTATTCATGGTCGAGCAAAGATCCCCTATCTTGCAAATCCTTGTATTGAAACTAAATTGCCAAGCTATAAACAAGAATTCAAATATTTGGTTTCAAGAATGCTCGGGGAGAATGCTGCAATAGTGGAGTTAGTGCACTTCTATGGCACGATCGACCACCACCTTGGGTAAGAAAACCATCTGAACAACTTTTTACTATTTTTTTGAAAAATAATAATTATTATTGTTATTATTTATATAAAAGTATCTTTGCTTGTGGATTAATTTTCCTTGTATACGTGAAGGATGACTTTTAACGACTTATGGTATCATCCTCTGCTCCAATCATCTAATGAGAGATATTTTTTCCCTCTTGACGCCTGGTTGCATCTTCAATATGAGAGAAGAGATACATGGAGAAATATGTATCAAAATGTGGTGAATAATGATATTGACATTAACACAATCATTGGAAAATCTAAATATAAGGCTTTTATGTCAGTTCTTTTAAAAAAAACCAAAAGGGAAGGTGCATATAAGAATAATGCCTTGGGAGTGTTTGATTACTCAAGAGACATACTCGAGAATGTTAATAAATTTGTGGACAAGGACGATAAAAGAATTTCGGTATGCATATCACCTTAAATTACTTTGTAAATTTATATATAAAAGAATGTTTAATAATTTGTGATATCAAAACTTTTGCAGACGAAGCATGAAGTGGAAGAAGAGCTTACTTCGTTGTTCCCCACACGGCTAATAGATTTATATGAGTTCTTGTATTGCATGGGCATTAGTATGGACTCCTTAGGGCTACGAAGGTACACTACTACACAAAGTACTTTCTATAGCATGAATTAATAGCATTTTGTTTTCTTAAATGCTATGAAAAGGAGCTTTACAATAATTTTAATAAAATTCCTTTAGTAGTATACAAAGTAGAACATATATATACATTCCCTATTGAGGGATCCCTCAAATAATTATTTGAGGACACCTTTTAGGATCCCCTACAATTATTTTTTTCAATGATCCAAATCATATTTTTCACATCTTTATTCATAGACCATCCTTGTAAAAAATCATGTAGATTGAAAATTATTACAACATCTAATTGGGACCAACAAAATAGACGAATACGGTGCCTTCCACAAAAGACTATAATAACAATCATCTAATTGATTGGTCAAATTGTTTTGGATTCAAGTGATTCTTTTGCATAGATGATCTTTGAATGAATATCTAAAAACTCTTAAAAGTTATAAAGGCAAAAACTCTTAAAAGTGAAACATTCAAAATCCTGAAATTAACCTTAGTTAAATCCAAAAATATTTTATTAAATCAATTATTCTCTCATCTGGATGTCTACACATTATTATCGTGCGGATGACATTGTAAACAAGTAGGAAAGCAAGAAGGGGTAGTAGAAAATATATGACGTCCGCACGATAATAACATCCAGACGTCCGCATAGGAGAAAATATGTCATTAAATAAGACTAAATTAGTACACTTACAATATGTTTAAATTTAATTAAATAAAATATAAAAGGAAAAAGAGTATTATAAAAGTCAAGGGGCACACGCGTAAACTGAGTGAAAAAAAGCAAGATATTTAGTCATATACCCATTCTTAACACTAAAACTATACATAAACCCTACACCATTTAATTTCTATAAACAAACCCCAAAAAAATTCAAAAAATGATAGTTGACCCTATTGAATTTAATTTTGATTATTAAATTACTTTGATGCCCTATTGAGTGTTTTGAGCTTTTTTATGAGGTTTTGGGGTTGAGTTTGTTTTAAGAAATTAATGGTAGTTTTATAATTTAAAAGAAGTTAAAAGCTTTTTTGCTAAGTTGTAAATGAGTTTTGGGTGTGTTTCTAAAGTCCATTTCATATAGGGTTTTTTATTTATAATTTGAGCTCCTATATTGGGTATAATAGTGAATATCCCAAAAAAAAAAATCCCATTGGCACACGCGTAGGGCTAGTGATTAGTGTCACTTTGAGACGTGAGCTTCGCATTTATCTAAAGCTCTCTCAACCAAGTTGATTAGTAAATTTTCATCCAAATTCTCGCAGATCATATTGCTTAGACTCTAATTGGATTTAGACCAAGCTCCTACTCCATTATGAATCAGAAATAAAAAATCATACATCTCAATCCGCAAATCGTAACTCATAAAATACTATTTGGATTCTGGAAATCGCAATAGAAATCTTAGTCGTAATCTTCATTGCAGTCTCAATCTTCGACCAAGATTCACAAATCGCAAGCTCTGATGAAAATTCAAGAATTGCACAAGGTCCTTTGTAATATGCATATGAAATGGTATTGTTTTGGCTTTGGTTGTAGAGCTTCTAAGCAAGATTGCAACTCAAATATGAAATTAGGTCCACTATTAGTGATGATGTCGATGCGATGAAAAGATAAATTTGTGATAAAAAGATAAAAAATCAATGTATTATAAAACTCATAGACATAAGATTTTATGTTTTTTATAGGATGTAAAATACCTACGAAGATGTTTATACCGGTGTATGCTTCAATTTTTAGTTTGTATCTGATATCATGTTGTTTTATTATTCCCAGATCAATGTAGACGCAGAACTTTGATCATGAACACAGCTGCCCAACCTTCACGCCCCCAAAAGCCAAAGAACTTGATCATGATCGATGTAGACGTAGAACTTTGATCATGAATATGATCCTAGCTTAATGGAGTTGATTGCATGTTGCAACATTTACATTGCTTTTGCATAAGCTAGTTTTTTCTAACTCAAGTTTTTAGTACCAAGCCTCGAGTTTCACATGATAAGCTCTTTGTGAATGTCGGTTCGTAATCATGCTATCCTTTTATACCATGCCACTATTATGTGCTTTATAACATTTTGGAGCTTTGATCCCTTGTCTGGTATGATTATGACTAGTCATATCTACTAGTTAGTTGTCATTGGGGTTTTATGTTGCTCAGGTTGTAGGTTGTTTGCTGACCTATTTCATTTTGATTTGATATGGCTACTTTTGTCATATTTTGGACCAAATCAATGCTTTTGGTTAGCTGATTAATGTGCCTTGGATTGTTTTCTATTTGATACATTTTGCGTTTTGGTACTTCTTTTTTGAGCTCTGCATTTGTTATGATTTTTCTTATCTTTAGCCTACTCTTACATGTCATTTGATCTCCCGCTTTTGATGTGATTTGGAAGTTTTTTGGACTTTGTTTGACAGGACCCGCCCTGAACTTCCCCCTTGGAATCCGTGACAAACCCTGCTTCCCATCCAGCATCTAACTGATGCCAAACCCACTTTCCTGAAATGTTCTTTAGCCCTAATTTAAACTGATAAAGGCTTCAACTTCTGTCGAAATTTCAGCAATTCCCTTGTAACTGGAACATTTCCCAATTTATAGTACCTACAAACAAGTGCTAGAACAAACCCAACTTCCATCATACACAAGGTAAGGGCATGCACAACAGTTAAGACTATTCAAATGGGCTTCACGCTTTCTACCACAAAATGAGTAAGCAGAGAAACTAAAGATTAAGTTTACAACCCGGGAAAAAGGAAAGTAGAGAAAGATAAATGAGGAATTCCTCCAAGTGCGGACTGCAGCGATGCCTCGACGTGGTGATCTCGACCTTGGATATGTAGAACCTGGGGGGTGCAAAACAGAAAATATGAGTGCATGAAAACATAATTTATATTAAATATAAATAACCCGTCCGTTTTAGAAAACAATGCCATGCAATAAAATCTTTTGTATACGTACATATATACCATTCGATACTTGAAAATAATTCAATTCAGTAAGTTCATGTCATAACATACGATAAGGAAAACTATATAATTAATACTTCTCAAATTCTTGGAAAATGATGTAAACTTGTTCTTTTAATCTTTATTGTAAAACCGTATATTCAAACCCACACAAAAAATATCCCGTTAATACAAAATATAATCATCAAAACCCAAAATCCTTTTTCCCGCAACCATACCTTTGCAAAAACACAATATGCCAAATAATTTTTAAATATCCAATCTCAATTCCGGACTTCCTTTCAAATGTTCATACTTGTGTAGAGTACTCTCAATGCACATGCTCAAGAAACCTCAACCTGGAAATAAATCCACACATATACCCGTATACATATATAGATATACATATACACACGCACACACATTCGCCACACCATCATTAAGTACCAGGGAAACAAACCAATCGGGGGATTGTTTGACTAGACCACGGGATAGCATCAACCCCGTGACGTGACTAGGATTGAGCAGTCCAACCGGGGACTATTGCTCTCCAGCACACACGCCGGCAACACATCGCACGTGTGGCTGAAACAAGTCAACAAGTCTTACGCGCGCAGACTGCATCTCCAAGGGCCTACGACACACCCCGCCAAGGGTGCCCGATATCCTCCTACACACCGGCAATACATCGCACGTGTGGGTAACATTAGTATCCAAGTATCAGGATCCAAGAGAAGGTATATGTAATGGTGCAATCACTACTACAAAAAGTGAAAAGGACGACCAAAAAAAGACGACGGTAGAATAAATAACCGTCGTTGTGTTTAGAAAGACGACGTTAACAGAAAACCGTCGTGGATAAGTAACTTAAACACCTAAAAAATGGAGGTCATGTTGAATATTTTTTTAAAACGACGCACCCCAATAAAAACCGTCATCTTATTAAAATGGTTTTCTTCAGAGTTAAATTCTATTCGAAAAACAACGATAGTAGGTATGAAGCCACTGACGTAGAAAGTAACAACGACGGTTCAACAAAAAAGCCGCCGTGTTAAGTCCTACATAAACACGGTCAAATGTTCTTAGTCGGTGTCATATAATATTATGGAATCCACGTCGGTACATTAAAAAACAACGATGTGTTAAATCAATGTACCATGACGTGGATGATATATTTATCGACTTATTATTTGGGAGTGCACTACGACGGTACCTACAACACTACTGTCGTATAGAGTAGTAGAGAACAACGACAGCAGAAGAGTAGATAACGACGTCTAAATTAGAATATCCACGTCATGACGTAATAACGTCGGTTTGTTCAATTAGCGACGTATAATATTCATTTACCATGTCTTGATGTTAAACTTACCGTCGTATGTATTCAATTTATACGTATGCCTTCTCTTTAAACCGCAGTCTTAATTTTTATTGTTTTTTAAGTTTTTTTTATATATATTTTGGTAGCCTACGGCGGTATTTCAACAAAATGACAAGAACTGAGAAAATCACGACGGTTTATATAGAAAACCGTCGTCACATGAAAATTAAAATGAGATCCCAAGAGGAATGAAATCTTACCATTGAGATCTTTTGATCCTGATCATAATCGAACCACCAAAGTGAGAAAGACAATATTTTAAATATAAAAAATCCAAAACGAAACCAAAACTGAACTGACGACGACAAACTTTGAGAAAGACAATGTTTTGAAAGTTAATGATGTGTACGTTTTGGTGTCTTTGAGATACACCAAAACACATACATCATTAACATCCAAATTATTGCCCTAAGAGAGGTCAGAGAGAGATGATATATGTGTGTTTGTGACAGAGAAAGACGAGCCTCCAAAAGAAGTTGGAACCCTAAATGAAAACTGAAACAGAAAGAAAGCGTCCAATTTATACAATAAATCTTCAAAAACCACGGCGATGCTTATATAAATATAGTCGTCTAATTGTATAAAACCACGGCGGTTCTTTATTCAATAACCACGTCGGTTTTTTGGTTATAGGGACGTTAAAATAAGATTCCCACGTCGTAATTTGCCGACGTCTATTTCCTTATACAACGGATAATATTTAGTCATAACCACGTCGGTTTGTTAAATTAGCGACGTATAATATTTATTTACCATGTCCTGAAGTTCAAATTACCGTCGTATTTATTCGATTTATATGTCTCCCTTCTTTGTAAACCGCCGTCTTAATTTTTATTGCTTTTTAAGATTAATTTTTTTTTACACTCCAACACTTGGCTAATATCTTTCTTAATATCTTCTGAAGTACTGTAAGACATTTCAAACCTTCATTAAAGAGAAAAGAAAAATCAATTAGATCAAAATTAAACAACTAAACAAGGAAATAAGGAAATACAAATAAAGGAAACTGAGATTACAGGACTGAGAACATTACCGCTTATCTCTTATTTTTATTGCTTCCAAGAAAAATCACGTCACATGAAAATTAAAATGAGATCCAAAGACATCAGAAGGAGTCGTTGAAATGGTTTATAGTAGACACTTTAGCTTCTATCCATTTGAAATGGTTTATAGTATAAGAAGCTAAGGGTATGTTTGGTAGGCAGGACTAGCCAGGAAGTGTTAAATAACACTTTGAAACCAGCATTTGGTGAAAGAGGGACTAAAATAAATGGGATTGTATAGTCCGTTGGTTAAAAAAACACCGGACTCGTTCGATTTTGGTTTTAATTGAATGTTTAAATTGTTGCACAAGCTTTCTTATATATCTCTTTATTTATTAAAACAGAAATCCAATGTTGGAGAAGAGCAAATTGAAAAGGTAAATTCATTATCTATGAATTTTGGATTTGAATTAGACGTCAGTTTTTTTTAGACGACGTTTTTTTAATTAAACCGTCTTGTTTATTGATTTACCACGTCACTTTATGTTGCTTTATTTCTTAAAACAGAATATCTGAAGTACCAAATTATTCAAAGCTGGAGTTGCCATCTTCTTTACAATCCCTTTGTCGTTATGTGGAAACGACACAAAAGCCTCGGGAGAAGACTATGACCTTTACAATTGAGAAGGAGGTGTTTGGTGAAGATCGTACTACCTTCGTCTTGCATGAAGATATTACGCAGTATATATGAGGTTTGTCCTTATCAAATTTTCATTTCACACTCTCCTTTATGTTGAAAAAAAAAAAACAATCATGGTTTCATTTCATATATTTAGGTGCCTATTTGATCATTTGAAAGCTGCGAATATGGTGAACATGGTTGGCCTTATTGACCCTGCTCAAGTTAGTGCCAACGTTGGTTCATTAACTGAAAGATCACGTGTCGTAGCCAATCGTCTTCAAAAGATGGATGGTGAATAGATTTTCCTGATGCCTTACAATCCAGGGTTAGTATCCTTAATAGGATTTTGTTTGTATGATGCACCGCATATAAAACTGTCTAACCTTTATATTTATTTTGTGCAGCCGTCATTAGGTCTTGATCATTGTGAGAGCAAAGAAGGAGATCGTCTATTTTCTGGATCCACTGCCTGGAAATCGGGTTGTGGATGAGGCGGGAAAAAACATAGTGAACAGTGTTATCAAAATGTATAATTCACACATAGGCAGACAAGGCTGTAAAGCACCTCTTTGGAAAACTCTGCCCGGCACACCAAAGCAACCAAGCAGTGTAGAATGCGGGTATTATGTCATGCGCTTTATGAGAGACATCACCATGGATCCTTCCCTGGAGTTTGAGAAGATGGTAAGAAGAAAATTTTCAGATTTATTTTATGTGGTTTTTTGTATTATCAATGACGGTAAATTAAAAATATCGTCGTTGAATATATATACTACGTCGGTAAATGAAAAATAGCGTCGGCTATTAGAATAATCATTGTTTATGGATTGCAGTTTGTGAAGGGAAAGGATCAAGCGCCATACCCCCAAGAAGCCATTGAAGAAGTTAGGAAAGAATGGGCAGAGTTTGTTTGTCTTCATATGGAGTAGAGGATTTTTAGAACACTTAAACATTTTTATAAAATGTACAAATTTTGTTAGAATTAGACAAGTTTTTGTACAAATTAGGTTAGAATTAGACAATTTTTTGTACAAATTTTATGTATAATGTACATTCTTTTTTTCCCTATGAATTTAAAATTGGTTTTCATTATTTAAAAAAAAAAGGAAATTACGTGACCGACGTGTAATAAACCTTGCAACGACATAATTATATCATACACTGTCGTCTTATGAGTACAAACATGGTTAATAAATAAAATAAAGAAATCAAAAACATGACTGTACATTTACAACCGACGTAAAAGGAACTTAGACAACACTAAATTAATTGTTTGCGTTGTGGTATATAGTATGTCTGTCCCCGATACCCATTACACGACGGTTGTTTTTACAAGTAAGTCGTTTATAAGTTTACAACGTCGTTCTTTTCTTAGCGTTGACGTGGTTTGTTTGTCTTTATATCTATTTAATTCAAAATATTCAAAATAAATTTAAAATAAATCCAAAAAATGTTCCGTCAACCTCCCAGTAAATTTGTTGAGGTTTTCATGTTGTGAAAAACCCAAGGGCACTTTCTAAACCGTCGTTTCTTTAAAATGATGTTGTACACAAATAACAACGTCATAATTTTTTGAAAAGAGACGTAAAAGATTATTCAAACGACGCTCTGGGTTCTATAGACGACATCGTTTAATTGAAATTAGATGGTGAGAAGTTAAGAGTTTAAGTCGTGGAATACTTTTTGTATGTCGTTTCTTTGTAAAAATGGCCATGGTTTTGCCTTTAAACGACGTCTTTTTTAAAAGTAAGTCGTTTATTACGATTCACAACGTCTTTACTTTCTTAACGCCGACGTGGTTTGTGAGTTTTAGTAATAATATTTTATTCTATTTAATTCGAAATATTCATAATAAATTTAAAATAAATCCAAAAAATGCAACGTCAACTCCTATGAAGTCATTGAGATATTTTTTCCCCCTTAAGCTTAAAACAACGCAGTTTGAGTTATACAAATTTAAAATGACCACCAAAAAGAAAAATGTTTTCATGAGTCACAACATCACTTATACTTTAATTAGGGTTTAGGGTTTATGGGGATAAAGGTTTATTTTTGGGGTTTAGGGTTTATGGTTAATATATATTAGGCCGTAAAACCATAAACCCTTTTCTAAAATTATTTAAAAATATATATATAATTTAGGGTTTATTTTTTATGGTTTAGGGTTTAGGGTTTATTGTATTAATGTAATAAGCGTAATGTTTATTTATATTTTTAACAACAGTTTGTTTGTTTTCCGTCGATGATTTACGAAGAGCGCTTTCTAAACCGTCGTTTCTTTAAAATGACGTTGTACACAAATAACAACATCATAGTTTTTAAAAAAGAGACGTAAAAGGTGATTCAAATGACGCTCATGGTTCTATAGACGACGTCGTTTAATTGATATTAGACGGCGAGAAGTTAAGAGTTTAAGTCATGGAATATTGTTTGTACGTCGTTTTCTGTGTAAAAAAGGCCATGGTTTTGCCTTTAAACGACGACTTTTTTGAAAGTAATTTGTTTATTACGATTTACAACGTCTTTACTTTCTTAATGCCGACGTGGTTTGTGGGTTTTTGTAATAATATTTTATTCTATTTAATTCGAAATATTCATAATAAATTTAAAATAAATCCAAAAAATGCAATGACAACTCCTATGAAGTCATTGAGATATTTTCTTCCCCCTTAAGCTTAAAAAAACACAGTTTGAGTTATACAAATTTAAAATGACCACCAAAAAGAAAAATGTTTTCATGAGTCACAACATCACTTATACTTTAATGGTTTAGGGTTTAAATAATTTTAGAAAAAGGATTAGGGTTTAGGGTTTTATGGACGAGATATTTTAGGCCATAAAACCCTAATTCCTTTTCTAAAATTATTTAAAATATATATATATATATAATTTAGGTTTTATTTATTGGGCTTTAGGGTTTAGGGTATATTTTTCTATTTAATTGTCTTTTCATTCCACCCTAAACCCTAAGCCTGTTCGCACACGAGTTCTAAATCCCAGCAAAACCAAACACCACATAAATACTTAGTTTCTAATACGTCAGTTTTTTTTTTTTTTTTTTTTTGCGTCGTATGGAGATACCACGACGCAATTATTTTAATAAGCGTCATATTTCTTTTGACATTTTAACAATGGTAGTTTATTTTTGTGTCGTAAGGATATTTACCACAACGTCTTTAATGTAATTAGTGTAACAACCCAAACCTTAATTATTATTTAATTAATAATTTAATAAGTGAAAATACAAAACTACCCTCAGAATATTTTATTTGGTTTTAAGTTAAATTTTTGACCGGGAAGAATTTTGGAAACCTACTTGTACCGTTGCGTAGAGCACGACAAAACGAGTTCGTAGACACGTAATGGACCCAAATCGGACATGTAACGAAGGATTTACGAGTATAATACGCAAAGGGGCAAAACTTGTAATTTTCAGAAAATTAGATTTTAAAAAATTCTGACATTCACTCTCCTCACTCCCTTCTTCCTCGCGCAAACCCCTCCCTCTTAAAACAATTTCCAGCAGCTCCTCCAAACCACCATAGCCACCAGCACACCCCACCTCAGCTCACGGACCTCACCCAACCTCACCAGCCACCTCCCTCGTGGCAGCCTGGTCCACTTCCGCCACGAACAGCCGCCGGACTTGCGTGGGTGGCGCGTGGGCCAGGTAGCAGGGACCACTCTTGGTCCTAAAACGATCCTCGTGTCCTCACGAACGCGTAGGAATTCGCGGATCTCATTTCGATAACGTTTGAACCCGAACGGATCTCGCATAGTGTGCGTTTTCGGGTTCAATACGTTTAGGCCTTTGGATCGTAGTCAAACTGGAGTATATTGATCTAGGTAATTTCAGGATCGTGTAGGATTCGACGGATCGTGAATCGGAGTCCCGGATACTCCGAAAAGGCCAACCCTAGGGTTAGTATTACGGGAAATCGTTCACCCGTCTAATCGTGCGATCGTGAGCAATCCGACCGTCCGCCGAATTCAGACCAAATTCTCGGGACATGTGTCCCAAGCATAGTGGAACCCCTAGGAACGATCGGATTAGAATTCTAGGGTCGTGGACCCCATGGGGTCCCGAGTTGACTTTTATGGACTTTATCGCTTTTAAGTCCCGAGATACTTCTAAAGCGTGTCCACTGAGAGGAAAAGCTAATGTGGGCAAAGGAATGACTTTTAAAGTGATGCACGCACTTTTAGGAGCCGGGGGTCAGGGTTTTTAATTTAATATTATTTTCCTAGCAGAGTTATTAATAAAGATTGTGGTGGTTATTCAGGCACCCGGGCACCAGGTGACCCGCAGGAGGGACCTTCAAAAGGTTCCAGCTAGCTCAGAGTATCCGTGAGTGGACTTTTTGTTTTCATAAATGATTTATGCAAATTATTTTCATTATTTGATCTTGAATAAGTTATTCATTGATCAGAGTGTTAACAGCTTGATTTATCGCTTTTATATGTTTTAATTATTGTATGCTTTTAAGCAAGTCAATTTATATGCTGCCGAGTGGGATATCCTTAAGGGATATAGGAAAAATGGAAAATCTAATTAAATAACAGATTAAATGGCAGCATAGTTCTAAAATAAATAAGAATTCATTTTAATCCATCTTAGATTTTCTAAAATCATATTTTCTTAGAAACCACCATATGTACCCAAGATTAATAAAGGTTGCCTTCAATAATATGTTGCTTTCGGATTTAAATGGTTGCCTTCGGTTATAACGATGTCTACGGACATCCAGTTGCCTTTGGTTTTAATGGTGTCGACGGACATCATGTTGCCTTCCGGTTAGGTCAGCATGCTTGACACTGCCCACGAGTTACAGGGATGCCCGAACCGGTGAGGTGCGAGATTGCGGATCAGGCTGACCTAGTGTTCCCTGAATCCTGCGAGATTGCGGATCAGGTTGACCTAGTATCACCTGAATCCTGCGAGATTGCGGTTTGGGTTGACCTTGCGTCACCGAGACCTCGAGAATGTGTCACTCCGGTGGCACAAGAAGGGAATTGACGGATTATAAAGGAATTGACGGATTTCTAAATGGGTACACCTAGGTGGTAGATTATAGTTGATTTCAATGCTTTTAAGATTTCATGTTTGATTTAGTATTTGAATGATTCTATAGATATAAATATGAATGCATTGATTTCAGGATGAATATAGATAAGAGAAATGTGTTAGTTTTATAACTGTTTTTAGAGAGGGTTAGTATGTTCAAATACTATTTTTCTAACGCTTTGTTTTTGGTCCACTCACCCTTTAAATGTTTTGCGCCCCCAGGCAGTAGCGTGCATAGAGAGCCACCACCGGGCCGAGTCCAGCTTCCGCCACTTCTCGTGTCGACGTAGGGTCTTGTTTAATTATTTTCTTCCTGTAACCTTCTGTATAGAGCTTCTGATATTGCCCTAGTATGTTAGTTTTACTGTTGGAATGTAAATATTTTGCATGCTGGCAGTTGGTGTGTATTTTGGTTGCTTGTTGACAGGTATAACCTTGGGATTGGTCTAATTACAGGGGGAGTCTGCCGAATTTTCGGCAGAAGTCAAACCCCAGTTATATTTGAAAATTTGACTAGAAGGGCAATAAGGTCAATTGTGTTGGCACCCGGCCAGGTGTCGGACACGTAGAGGTAAGGCTTGGATTTCAAAGTAGAATTTGGGTCGGGTCCTGCTCAACTTGGTATCAGAGCATTAGGTTAACTTCCTGTAGACTCCGCACTATAGGTGCATCTCGGTTTTAAGGAATGTCAGTTCTTTGACAGGATAATGGGCCCTAAGCGTGGTGGCATTAAGACAGGGGCTAGACAATCGTCCCGACTTCAGGAACAGAATCCCTCGCCCTCGCTAGAGGAATTTCCTATTTTCGCACCGGTACTCAAACCGGTAGAGCAGTCATTTGTTAGAGTCGTTGACTCAGGCCCTATTCAGAAACTGGGCAATCCAAATATCCTTCTCTCCGAGCTAAGCAGACCAGGTTAAAAGGTTAGGGGTCACTGATTTTGAGGGTGATGGTGACCCATCAGGAGCTGAGGAGTGGATAGAGAGCATAGAGTGGATTATAGAGGTGTTGGCCATTCCAGAGGATCACAAGGTGACCCTGACCACTTTCTTTTTGTCCAGAAATGTTAGATATTTGTGGGAATCAATCAGGAGGAGATATCTGAACCCATCAACCATTAAATGGTTAGAATTTAGAGCAGAGTTTGTTGTGTAGTTCTATCCACTCGCGAGAGCGGAGTATGGAGATGGAAGAAGTCTTGCAGTTGGAACAGGGGGTGAGGACGGTACTAGAGTACGAAAAGAAGTTCCTTGAGTTATCCAAGTATTGCATCTCACTGGTGCATGATGAAAGAAAGAAGTGTCAGTTGTTCACCTGAGGGTTGAAGGCGTCCATTAGAGACATTGTGATTAGTCAACGGCTGACTAACTTCGAGGACTTGGTCATGCCTGCATCCGTTATTGAGAGCAGCCAGGATGATGGTCCGAGCACGGGATGATTCCCGTAGGCGATAGTTTGAGATGGGTGGTCCCAGTCATGGGTCATCCAAGAGGGGTAGTTTTAGTTCTGGATCATCTAGTGACCGCAGTTATGAAGGTTTTCGACCTAGAGTTTGTTCTAATGGAGTATCAAACTAGAGTGGTAGTTTTGGGAACCACTCTGGAGGTGGTGCAGCTAGAGGTGCTGAAAGATGTATTTTCTGGAGGCGGATCTAATTTCCCTGGAGATGGTGGACTTAGATGTCATTTTGGGGATGGATTGGTTAGCCAAGAACTATGCCTCCGTAGGTTGTTTTCGGAAAGAGATCATGTTCCGTAGTCTCGGACGACCTGAGGGGACGTTTTGGTGAGCATTGAGTCCTTTCATCTTGCCTCATTTCAGCTATGATGGCAAGACAGTTGCTCAGGAAAGGATGTTAAGGATATTTGGCTCACATTATCGTCACCCGGGATAATGGATTGAGGTTGAAGGATATTCCAGTGATAGAGGAATTGCCAGATGTGCTTTTGGAGGATCTCAAGGTTTATCACCTCACCGAGAGATTGAGTTCACTATTGAGCTCGTTCCGGGTACGAACCCCATTTCTTAGGCGCTGTAGAGGATGACACCAGCAGAGTTAAGGAACTTAAAGACTCAGTTCCAGGAGCTGGTGGATAAGGGTTTCGTCCTCCCCAGTTTCTCACCATGGGGCGCTCCGATGTTATATGTTAAGAAGAAGGTGATCGGTGCATAATTACATATCATTTTGTACCCTTTTAAATTATGATTTTGTTATGCTTTTGAGTTAAACTTGTGCTTTTAATAAGTTTTGTGTTTGTTTCAGTGTTATAAACTTGAGACTCACAAATTGCATTTTGGAGACAAATTAGCTCAAAACGGTGTCTGCAGATTAGTCAACTTCACGGATCGGACTGTACTTGCTCAAGAAGAACCAGATAATGAGCCATACATCATTGGAAAGATACGGAAGTCTATTTTCTGTAGAATTTTACGGTTCATGATTCCGAGTCTTCTAAAGAAAGTTATACATGTTTTGGCAACTTAAGGTCAAATTCGGCAGCATCTGCGTTACTGGGCCAAAAATCACATTTGAAGGGCTTCCGGATTTTTCCTTGAGTTGGGCTGCATATGCTTGGAAAGATAAGACAAAGAGCTTCAAGATCCATATTTTTCCAGAATTTTATGGATGGAGAAACAAGTACAAAACGAGCCCAAAAGAAGACTGCAATGCATTGTCATGCATGACATATGCATGAGGTGTTATTGATTGTGGGGAAGTTAGGTGAAGCATATTCAATTCCTATAATTGAGTGGAATTTTGCAGCAACCAAATGAATTGAAAGATGTTGAAGTGGATGATGCAACACTAAGCTTAAAGACAAGAGGAATTGTTTTCAAATGCAATTGTGTGTTAGGTTAGGTTGGTGAATTAAGAGTTGTGTGTTAGGTGAAGTTAGTGTGGTTAGTGAATTCAATTGTATATTCAGATTTTCATTTCCCCTAAGCCTATAAATAGGGAAGTTCTCTAAGCTTGTAATCACACCCCAAGGGGGGAGCTCTCAAACACTTCTCTAGAGCTCCCTTCCCTTCTTTCCCTCAAATTCTCTTAATTTCCCTTTGTAGTTCTCAATTGTTGTAATAAGATCATTCTACTAAATTTTCTTTCTTCTAAACTTCCCAAACATTTCTCTATTCTCTTCAAAAGTCTCCATGTTCTTGAAACACTTCTTAAACACATTCTCTTCCAAACATTCTCCAATTCCTCAAACACATGTCTCTTCTCTTCCAAAATCCTCAAAGGTCTCAAACACATTTTCTTCCAAAAGTCTCCAAATCTCTCAAACACTTCTCCCTTCTCTAAAGTTCTCAAACACTTCCCAAACACCTTTCTCTTCTCCAAGTTCTCAAATACTTTCTTCTCCCTTCTCTAAAGCTCCCAAACACTTCTCAAACACTTTCTTCTCCCTCCTCAAAGTTCTCAAACATTTCTTTCCTTCCCCAAATGCTCTCTTTAATGTTCTATAAGTTGTAATTTATTTTTCTTGTAATGTACATTCTTTCTTCTTGTTTTGTTTCTTTTGTTTTCATTTTTGTTTTGTGTAGGAAAATTGAATTGGATCATTCAATCACCAATCCCTGTGGAATCGACCTCGCACTTACATATGCTATACTACTGAACGGCTCGTGCACTTGCGAGTATCACAAGTTGAGGATGCAGTTGAACCCATTTTGGTGCAGCTGAATCTACGCAACAAGTTTTTGGCGTCGTTTCATGGTTTTCCTACTTTTTATTATTTTTATTTTTTGTATATAACTAGACAGTTTCATGTTTTAAAGTTAATGACGTTAATTGACAAGTTGTGTTTGTAGTCCAACTGACAAGGACAATTGCCTGACAAGCAAGAGAGAACTGGGTTTGAGTCCCAGCTTACACAAAAAAAAAAAAAAAAAGGTTCAAGTAGCATGTCGATTATTTCTTGTTTATGGTTTCATTCACTTGTTCTTAATTTAATATCTTGTCCAAGTTTACATAAACACCATATGACTCTTGGACTGATTAGTGAATAAATGGGTAGATATTGAAGACAAACACCATGTTTAAATTCTACTTGGTTCTTTATTGTTCTTCTTGTTCTTAATGGGTTTGGAATTTGTGTTTAGACTAAACACCATAGCTAAATGCTTTTTCCGAATACTTGATTAAAACCACACACCATATGGATAATCATATTTGAGAAAGAACGAACTCCATAAGCTAGTTTGATTTACTTTGTTGCTTGTTACTTTGAAACATGGAAGTGTTGATTTTTCCTTTTCGTTTTTTAGTTCTTTTTTATTTATTTCCTAATCCTTTTAATTCCGTTTCAAGTTTTTGTTTGTGCTTGTTCTAGCAATTTATGACAGCTTCATAAAAATGGAGAGAGATGGCAACCTCAATCATAAGAATGGGAAGTGTGGAGCAGTGGGAGAAGTCGCGACCTCCAAGTGCATCCATGCTCGACCTAATCGCTTCAAGGGGGAGCATTTCAATCCTTTCTCTTCTTTAAATTCTGTTTATTTCTTGGTTTGTTTCTTTTAGTACAACAATTTATGTCATTTTTTTGAGTTTGTTTAGAGTACTTAGTTCATTTTCATTTATGGTTTGTTGTCTCATTTTATCTTAACTTGTTTTTGTTTCTTATCTTAAAAACTAAAAATTCAAAACTAAAAAATTCAAAAAGATTTTTCATATGAGCTGACTTATGGTAACTGCAGTAAGCACTTCCGTCAATAGTGTCTAGGAGTTCTTTAGGCGACACCTTCGGTGTCTAAGGAGTTTGGGTTTTAAGCGGGACCATTGTGACCCCTCCAACCTTCCCGGATCCCCTGGCTGTGTTTTCTGAGGCCCTAAACTGGTCATCCGTGAGTTGCTTGTATATTCGTGTGTTTTTAAATTAAGTTTTTTTTATTTTCTTTGTTTTATTTTCTGTTTAGTCTTTGTTTTTGTTTTGTTTTTGTTTTTGTTTTGTTAAGTTAGTTTTTGTATTTATTTTGTTTAGTCGTTGTATTTCTTTTGTTTTTGTTTTGTATTTATTTACGTGGTTTGGTTGGTTAGTTTATTTCTGAGTGTTAAAAAAAACAAACAAACAAAAACAAACAAACTTTATTTCATTTAAAACAAAAAACAAAAAAACAAAAAAAACAAAAAAAACAAACATTCAAGTGAATTAAAAAACAACATCATCATCATCATTTTCTTCTTCTTCATCTTCATCATCTTCATCATCATGGCATGCCTCTATTGTCTCGCACTTGCAGAATCTCCAGCAGCTCTACATGGTCCTCATTCTTTTTCTGCAATGCTTCCACGTGCTGATTGGCACGGGAGAGCCGCTTCTGGAGGTCCGCCACCATAGCCTTCAAGGAAGCTACTTCCTCGCTCAGCGCGGCACACTCCCGTGTCCTCGCCAACAATCGCATGCCCAAATTGGTAGCCGAGACCGCATGGAGCACAGTTAAATTATGGGACTCCTCCACTGCAGCCTTGTCGGACCTCTGTGCCACATGCAGGTGATCTGCCGATGTGAGTTCACTGCCAATCATGCTGCCCAGCAGCACTGCTCTGTTCGGCACTGCCTCAGAAAAGTTTGGTATTACCTCAACAAAGTTTGAGGCCGTACCGTGATTATATGTGGAGTTTGGTAAGACAGGGTTTGGACGAGCCCTTATCTGGGCATTCGGTGGTGCAAGGGATAGCTCAAGGTTGAGATCATCAAGGTGAGTGCATGAGGATGCCATTTGTTTTGCTTTTGAATTTTTTGATATTTTTCCTTGAGTTTGCAGGAAGAAATGCTGGGTATCATCCGCTTGCAGAGATGTGGTTTAAATAGGCATATGCTGATGAGAGAGAGCCAACACCATTTCGGATTTCCCGGGCATGCTCGACCTAATCGCTTCAAGGGGGAGCACATTAACTTTTACTTTACTTTACTTTTTTTTCCGTGTTTTCTGGTGTTTTATATTTTTGCCCGTTACTTTCATTTTCTAGTGTTTTGTGTTTTTGCCTTTCTCTTTCGGCTATCACCTTTGTCTTATTTTAGTTAGGGAACTGTGCTTTCTTTTCCATTTGTCGTTTTTGTTTGATTTAAGTTTGGGAAGTGTGTTTTCTTTGTCTCTTTCTTTTTCCTTCTCGCAACTTTACTATTTTATTTCTGAAACAAAAATAACAAAAACAAAAACAACCAAAAAAATAAAAATAGTAGAAATCATTTCTTCAGAGCGCTAGGTGTCTCGACCATAGGAGCTTTGAGTTTGGCCCTCTGGCTATCCTCTTCCGGGGCTTCACGCACAGCCTCTTGGGGCTCACCACTTGAGCTCCCAAAGATCGCAATCTTAGCTTGAGCATAACTACTCTCGCGATCTCCTTGCTTGCGTTTACCCGGTCGGTCTAGGTCCTCCAGCTGCTTTCTCATGTCACGAGAATACAACTCTACCATCTTTGTTAGGTTTTTATTCTCGTCCCGTAATACTTCTAGCTGGTGTCGATTCACCTCCACTATCCTTGCCCTCTCCCTTTTCAAGCTTTTTATAGCACTCTGACACTCTTCAACCATACTTCGCTCCGCCGCTAACTGACATTTCAGAATCTCTACCTCATGGGACTTCGCAAGTAGGCGATGACCCAAACTTGCAACACATGCTGTACTCTCACGCTCAGTGCCAGGGCATCACTCGTGACCCGGTTGTCATCTCTTGTCCCGAACACACGTATATCTTTAGGAGTTACTAAATTTTTGCCAACTCCAATGGCAACATCGTTGTCTAGGAGTATTGAGTCATTGACAGTCACAGGCCCCCTTGCGGAGGCAAAGTAGGGTACCCATACCTGGTGCCGCTGCTTGGCCCCATGTCTAGTCGGTGGAGCTAGGTTGAGATCCAACGAAAATGGGTAGGAAGAGGCCATTTGATTTCTCACTTTTTTCTTTTTCTTGCTTCTTTTCTCTTTTGTGTTTTTGAGTTTGTGTGTTTTCCCTTCTTTTTCCTTCTTATAGACATAGTCTTTAACAAACCCTAGCCATTGCAGCGTCTAAGCATTTTCTAAATCTCCAGCAGTCCTTGAGTCCCACAACCTTCTCGCTTTCCAACCATACCCAACTCATTTATCACAACGTGTCTTTTTAAACGGACGCGTTCAGTAAAGTCTTCGCGCCTTTCCATTAGCCCGTAATTTCCGCTTGTGAAAAATACGGTGCCTCTACTTGTCAACACGTGTCTCGCTCTGTCGAAACATCAAGGACCACATTATCTCTTTTCAGAAATTCCGCTTTCGCGCTTCGAAAAAAAAAAAATTTAATTAAAAAAAATAAATGTAAAAAAATAAAAAATAAATTGAAACGTGTGGGTTTCGGATTTCATTTTGGGTCAGGTTTTACCGTTGTTGGGTTAATTTCATTTTGGGCTTTGGGCTGTTTTTGTTTTGGGTTTCAGTTTGCAGATGACTATCTGTTTAGGGCTTATTGTTTTGAGTGTTTTACTGTTTCATTTTTATTTTTATTTGTTTTGTAACTTTTATTTTTGTAATTATTGTATTTTATTTGTGTATTTTAATTCTTGTGTGTTTTATGATTTTTATTTACTTTAGTACCTTTCATTTCTTGTTATGACATTGTTTGTGGCTAATTTTTAAACATTGAGGACAATGTTCATTTCTAGGTTTGGGGGTATTAGAGTTTAGCATGTAAATTTGGTTTTTCCTTAATTTTTTTTTTATTTGCTTGTTTTTATTTTTATTTTTTTAAATTTTTGAGTCTTGCTTTTTTTTTATTTTTTTATTTTTTATTTAGTCACTTTCCGAACACATATGATGAGATTGTGATAAATGTTTGCATGACTTAAATGAAAATTGGATTTCATTTTATTTTATTTGAAAAAAAAAATTATATAAAAAAAAGAAAAAAAAATTTAAATTGAAAAATAAATAAATAAATTTGGCATTGTTCTAGCATGATATGTTTGAAACCTCCTTTGCACTTGCCATTTGTTTCATAATTTTCCAATTAAAGGATTTGCATGATTTAAAGAATTGTATGAAGCATAAATTAGACTTATATAACCAACCATATAAAGTGAGCTTTTGAGCCTTGTACTTCATTTCTTGAGTGTTATACACATACTCTTAATTTCTTGTCATCTAAGTTGTTGTTTGATCTCATTATTCATTGATTTGGTTGAACACTTAAAAGTCATTCATTCTTATGCAATTTGATTCCATGACATTTAAGAAATGATATTAAGGCCCTCTTTGGATCGTTTGTGCCTTTCAAGCTAACCTTATGCATGCTTAAGCATGATTTTCCATTGTTAACCATTTTGAGCCTACATGTAAACCTTTTCTTTCATTTACCAACTATATTTCCTCGCCTTAGCCTGAAAAACAAATATTTACCTTTCTAAGGAACTCATGAGCTTTAATTGGGATGTGTTTTTCATACTAGGTTTGGGAAGAGGTGTTACATTTTGAAAAAAATAAATAAATAAAAAAGCCCACAATTGGTGAAAGAAAAGAGAAAAGTTGTGATTAAGTGGTGGTTGATTGAATTTCCATTTTTGGGCCTTCAAAATAAATTCGTGTTTGATCAATTAAAGGAAAGGAGTGAATCATTGTAAATGAAGGTATAAGGAGTTTTGATCGTGTAAAAAAATAAATTATCATTGTGATGATTCGAAGTCTTGTAAACAATTGTTTTATGCTCTTATATTTTGAGTTCCTTGGACTTTGTTTTATCCATACCCTTCATTTCTTACTCACCTTACACCCTTGGCCCCATTACAACCTATGTTAAAGACCTAAATTGATCTTAAATGTCATGTGGTTGAATTGCATACATTTTTCTACTTTTAAGTGTTTGACATCCTTCTTGAGATCATATTAATGCAAGTTCTTCATCTTTCTATTTCGAGTTAAGTCCCTTTTGGTTTAACTCTAATCTCATATTTATAACTGAGTGTTGCATTATAACCCTCTTCCGAGTGATTCATTTGTGAGAGGACAACTTTGGTGAGATTTGAAGTTGAACTTGTGCTTTGTATGATTTTCGAAATTGTGTGAAAACTAAGATTGGGAATTTGTTGCATTTGGCTATCACACTACCACACTTTGAGCATGTTGTGTTTTGAACTTTGCCACCTTGTGAATAATGTCTAAAATGGAGCTTTTATTAATAAAACGTTTAAGTCATGTGCATGAGTCATTTCTCTTCAGAAAATGTTCGGAAAGATTGTTTTGAGTTCTTTTTATTTTTGTAATTGTTTTTTTTGTTTTGTTTTTGTTAATGTATTTATGTTTGTTTTTTGTTTTTGGTTTTGCTTAAGAACTAACAATCTTTTAAGTTTTCTAATTACTTTGTTTTAGAGAGTCAGTAAAAACGTTTGTGGGTATCGTATTGTTAAAACCCTCAGGAGACACAACTCCTCCTACTAGGGATGCCTAGAGGTTTAAAGGCTTGTTGCATACGCTAAATGCAATCGAGTTACCTACGAAAGTGGTCTAGTTAACTTCTTGTTTTATTTTTATCTTTGTTTTCCGTTTGTTTTGCTCGAGGACTAGCAAAATCTAGGTTTGGGGGTATTTGATCGGTGCATAATTACATATCATTTTGTACCCTTTTAAATTATGATTTTGTTATGCTTTTGAGTTAAACTTGTGCTTTTAATAAGTTTTGTGTTTGTTTCAGTGTTATAAACTTGAGACTCACAAATTGCATTTTAGAGACAAATTAGCTCAAAACGGTGTCTGCAGATTAGTCAACTTCACGGATCGGACTGTACTTGCTCAAGAAGAACCAGATAATGAGCCATACATCATTGGAAATATACGGAAGTCTATTTTATGTAGAATTTTACGGTTCATGATTCCGAGTCTTCTAGAGAAAGTTATACATGTTTTGACAACTTAAGGTCAAATTCGGCAGTATCTGCGTTACTGGGCCAAAAATCACATTTGAAGGCCTTCCGGATTTTTCCTTGAGTTGGGCTGCATATGCTTGGAAAGATAAGACAAAGAGCTTCAAGATCCATATTTTTCCAGAATTTTATGGATGGAGAAACAAGTCCAAAACGAGCCCAAAAGAAAACTGCAATGCATTGTCATGCATGACATATGCATGAGGTGTTATTGATTGTGGGGAAGTTAGGTGAAGCATATTCAATTCCTATAATTGAGTGGAATTTTGCAGCAACCAAATGAATTGAAAGATGTTGAAGTGGATGATGCAACACTAAGCTTAAAGACAAGAGGAATTGTTTTCAAATGCAATTGTGTGTTAGGTTAGGTTGGTGAATTAAGAGTTGTGTGTTAGGTGAAGTTAGTGTGGTTAGTGAATTCAATTGTATATTCAGATTTTCATTTCCCCTAAGCCTATAAATAGGGAAGTTCTCTAAGCTTGTAATCACACCCCAAGGGGGGAGCTCTCAAACACTTCTCTAGAGCTCCCTTCCCTTCTTTCCCTCAAATTCTCTTAATTTCCCTTTGTAGTTCTCAATTGTTGTAATAAGATCATTCTACTAAATTTTCTTTCTTCTAAACTTCCCAAACATTTCTCTATTCTCTTCAAAAGTCTCCATGTTCTTGAAACACTTCTTAAACACATTCTCTTCCAAACATTCTCCAATTCCTCAAACACATGTCTCTTCTCTTCCAAAATCCTCAAAGCTCTCAAACACATTTTCTTCCAAAAGTCTCCAAATCTCTCAAACACTTCTCCCTTCTCTAAAGTTCTCAAACACTTCCCAAACACCTTTCTCTTCTCCAAGTTCTCAAATACTTTCTTCTCCCTTCTCTAAAGCTCCCAAACACTTCTCAAACACTTTCTTCTCCCTCCTCAAAGTTCTCAAACATTTCCTTCCTTCCCCAAATGCTCTCTTTAATGTTCTATAAGTTGTAATTTATTTTTCTTGTAATGTACATTCTTTCTTCTTGTTTTGTTTCTTTTGTTTTCATTTTTGTTTTGTGTAGGAAAATTGAATTGGATCATTCAATCACCAATCCCTGTGGAATCGACCTCGCACTTACATATGCTATACTCCTGAACGGCTCGTGCACTTGCGAGTATCACAAGTTGAGGATGCAGTTGAACCCATTTTGGTGCAGCTGAATCTACGCAGAGAAGGATGGCACCATGAGATTGTGTATTGACTACAGGCAGTTGAATAGGGTCACAGGAAGGAACAAGTACTCGTTGCCATGTATAGACGACTTGTTTGATCAGCTGAACGGTGCCAAGGTAATGCCTAAGATTGACTTGAGATCGGGGTAACATCAGCTACGTATTAGAGAGGAGGATGTGCCTAAGACAGCTTTTAGGACGAGGTATGGGCATTATGAGTTCATGGTGATGCCATTTGGATTGACTAACGCACCAGCTGCGTTTATGGACCTCATGAACAGAGTGTTCCGGGGTTACTTGGATCATTTTGTGATTATGTTCATAGACGAAATCTTGGTATACTCCAAAGTCAAAGGGGCCACATCTAGTATTTGGAAATTGGGCTGAGGACTTTGAGACGGAAATAGTTGTATGCCAAGTTCAGCTAGTGTCGGTTTTGGTTGGACAGAGTGAGTTTCTTGGGACATGTGATTTCTGCAGAGGGTATTTTTGTGGATCCCCAGAAAGTGGAGGCAGTAGTGAATTGGCCACGACCCACTAATGTTACTAAATACGAAGTTTCCTTGGGTTAGCCGGGTACTATCGTCGCTTTGTGGAAGGTTAGCCGGGCACCTCTCACTCGTTTGACAAGGAAGGGAGTCAAGTTCGAATGGCCAGATGAGTGTGAAGAGAGTTTCAACGAACTCAAGACCCGGTTGACCACTGCTCCGGTGTTAGCACTACCAGGACGACACGGGGAACTTCGTAATATACAGTGATGCATCCCGACAAGGATTAGGTTGTGTGCTGATGTAGCATGGTAGGGTAATCGCTTATGCTTCTAGGAAACTTAAGAAGCATGAGTTGAACTATCCTACTCATGATTTGGAACTTGCCGCGGTAGTGTTCGCTTTGAAGATTTGGCGACACTATCTCTATGGGGAAACGTGCCAGATCTTCACAGATCACAAGAGTCTGAAGTATTTGTTCACCCAGAAGGAACTGAACTTGAGGCAGAGAGATGGCTCGAGTTAATTAAAGATTATGACTGTACTATTGAGCATCACCCAGGAAGAGCTAATGTGGTAGCTGATGCCCTCGCAGGAAGTCCTCGGGATCGTTAGCTTATTTTCGAGAGTGGTATGTGCCATGGTTAGTTGAGATGAGGAAATTGAGAGTTGGGCTAGGTAAGGATGAGCAGGGAACACTGTTAGCTACTCTCTACGTGAGACCAGTGCTAGTAGAACGAATAATTGAAGCCCAGTTTCAAGATCCATTAGTCTATACACTAAGATTAGAGGTGGAAAATGGCGACAGGAGCGATTGTTCAGTGAGAAATGATGGAGCCTTGATGGTAGGCACAAGGTTGTATGTCCCTAATATTGAGACACTAAAAAGGGAGATTCTTGAGGAGGCCCACTGTTCAGCTTTTGCTATGCACCCTGGCAGCACTAAAATGTATCTTACTTCTGAAGGAACATTATTGGTGGTCTTTCATGAAGAAACAGATAGCAGAGTACGTTAGTAGGTGTTTAATTTGCCAGCAAGTCAAGGCAGAGCGGCATAAACCATCGGGATTGCTGCAGCCACTTCCAATCCCTGAGTGGAAGTGGGAGCACATAACTATGGACTTTGTGTTCAAACTTCCCCGGACAAATGACAAGCACGATGGAGTATGGGTTATTGTAGAACGGCTCACTAAGTCAGCTCACTTTCTGCGGTGAGAGCAAACTATACTTTGAGTAAACTAGCTAAGATCTTTATAGATGAGATAGTGAGACTTCATGGGGTACCAGTATCCATTGTTTCTGAAGAGAGATCCTCGGTTCACGTCTCGTTATTGGACGAAGTTGCATGAGGCATTTGGGACCCAGTTACGGTTTAGTCCTGCATTACACCCCCAGGGCAGATGGTCAGTAGGAGAGGACGATTCAGACCTTGGAAGATATGTTGAGAGCTTGTGCATTGCAGTTTAGGGTGACTGGAATGAGAAATTACCACTCATGGAGTTTGCTTATAATAATAGCTTCCAGGCAAGTATAGGGATGTCACCGTTCGATGCTTTGTACGGTAAACGATGTAGAACGCCTCTATATTGGGATGAAGTGGGCGAGCACAGGTTACAGGTGTCTGAGGATGTGGAAAGAACAAAGAAACAGGTGGAATTAATCAGAGAAAGGCTCAAGGCGGCCCAGGACCGACAAAAGAGTTATGCAGATAATAGGAGGAAAGATCTTCAGGTTTCGAGGTTGGTGACTGGGTATTTCTTGAAACTGTCACCTTGGAAAGGTGTGGTGAGGTTTGGAAAGCGGGGAAAGCTAAGCCCTCGCTATATTGGGCCATATGAGATTGTAGAACGTGTGGGCCCAGTAGCATACAGACTGGACTTGCCAGCGGATCTTTCTTGAATACACGACGTGTTTCATGTGTCTATGCTCCGAAAGTATATTTCATATCCATCCCATGTCTTGGAAGAACAACCTATAGAGTTGAGGGATGATCTAAGTTATGTGGAGCAACCTGTTCAGATTCTGGATTGGAAGATGCAAGTGCTTCGATCCAGAGAGATTCCACTCGTAAAGGTCTTGTGGAGGAGTCACACCGTGGAGGAGGCCACTTGGGAACCCGAAGAGGCAGATGCGGGCCCAGTATCCTTACCTCTTCGAGTGACAGGTACGTAAATTTCGAGGATGAAATTTTCATAAGGGGGGTAGATTGTAACAACCCAAACCTTAATTATTATTTAATTAATAATTTAATAAGTGAAAATACTAAACTACCCTCAGAATATTTTATTTGGTTTTAAGTTGAATTTTTGACCGGGAAGAATTTTGGAAACCTACTTGTACCGTTGTGTAGAGCACGACAAAACGAGTCCGTAGACACGTAATGGACCCAAATCGGACATGTAACGAAGGATTTACGAGTATAATACGCAAAGGGGCAAAACTTGTAATTTTCAGAAAATCAGATTTTAAAAAATTCTGACCTTCTCTCTCCTCACTCCCTTCTTCCTCGCGCAAACCCCTCCCTCTTAAAAAAATTTCCAACAGCTCCTCCAAACCACCATAGCCACCAGCACACCCCACCTCAGCTCACCGGACCTCACCCAACCTCACCAGCCACCTCCCTCGTGGCAGCCTGGTCCACTTCCGCCACGAACAGCCGCCGGACTTGCTAGGAAAAACGCAGAAATTTGGCTGATTTTTCTCCGAATTTCAAACCCTCGGTTCTCCCTCAATTCTCCACCGAACCGGACAAATGAGGTATGGAAATTCGACTGATTTTCATGCTCTAGCTGATGGTTGGGTAGGATTGGAGAGATTTTGAGGTTTGACAGGTTAAATTTCGAGTTGAAATTCTGCCGAGTTTGAGAGCTCCGTTTCAGCCACTTCCAACCACTTTTTGGCCTTAGTCCAAGAACAAAAGTGGTTCCAAATAGGGTGTATTACCTAGGATAGGAGTTTGGGCCGGCGGTTTGGAGATTTTCCGGCCGCCGGAATTTACTATTCACACACGCGCGCGGCCGGCGCGTGGGCGGCGCGTGGGCCAGGTTGCAGGGACCACTCTTGGTCCTAGAACAATCCTCGTGTCCTCACGAACGCGTAGGAATTCGCGGATCTCATTTCGGATAACGTTTGAACCCCGAACGGATCTCGCATAGTGTGCGTTTTCCGGGTTCAATACGTTTAGGCTGCTGGGATCGTAGTCAAACTGGAGTATATTGATCTAGGTAATTTCAGGATCGTGTAGGATTCGACGGATCGTGAATCGGAGTCCCGGATACTCCGAAAAGGCCAACCTTAGGGTTAGTATTACGGGAAATCGTTCACCCGTCTAATCGTGCGATCGTGAGCAATCCGACCGTCCTATCGAGACCAAATTCTCGGGACATGTGTCCCAAGCATAGTGGAACCCCTAGGAACGATCGGATTAGAATTCTGAGGTCGTGGACCCCATGGGGTCCCGAGTTGACTTTTATGGACTTTATCGCTTTTAAGTCCCGAGATACTTCTAAAGCGTGTCCACTGAGAGGAAAAGCTAATGTGGGCAAAGGAATGCTTTTAAAGTGATGCACGCACTTTTAGGAGCCGGGGGTCAGGGTTTTTAATTTAATATTATTTTCCTGAGCAGAGTTATTAATAAAGATTGTGGTGGTTATTCAGGCACCCGGGCACAGGTGACCCGCAGGAGGGACCTTCAAAAGGTTCCAGCTAGCTCAGAGTCTATCTGTGAGTGAACTTTTTGTTTTCATAAATGATTTATGCAAATTATTTTCATTATTTGATCTTGAATAAGTTATTCATTGATCAGAGTGTTAACAGCTTGATTTATCGCTTTTATATGTTTTAATTATTGTATGCTTTTAAGCAAGTCAATTTATATGCTGCCGAGTGGGATATCCTTAAGGGATATAGGAAAAATGGAAAATCTAATTAAATAACAGATTAAATGGCAGCATAGTTCTAAAATAAATAAGAATTCATTTTAATCCTTCTTAGCTTTTCTAAAATCATATTTTCTTAGAAACCACCATATGTACCCAAGATTAATAAAGGTTGCCTTCGATAATATGTTGCCTTCAGATTTAAATGGTTGCCTTCGGTTATAACGATGTCTACGGACATCCAGTTGCCTTCGTTTTAATGGTGTCGACGGACATCATGTTGCCTTCGGTTAGGTCAGCATGCTTGACACTGCCCCACGAGTTACGGGGACGCCCGAACCGTGAGGTGCGAGATTGCGGATCAGGCTGACCTAGTGTTCCCTGAATCCTGCGAGATTGCGGATCAGGTTGACCTAGTATCCTCTGAATCCTGCGAGATTGCGGTTTGGGTTGACCTTGCGTCACCGAGACCTGAGAATGTATCATTCCGGTGGCACAAGAAGGGAATTGACGGATTATAAAGGAATTGACGGATTTCTAAATGGGTACACCTAGGTGGTAGATTATAGTTGATTTCAATGCTTTTAAGATTTCATGTTTGATTTAGTATTTGAATGATTCTATAGATATAAATATGAATGCATTGATTTCAGTATGAATATAGATAAGAGAAATGTGTTAGTTTTATAACTGTTTTTACAGAGGGGTTAGTATGTTCAAATACTATTTTTCTAACGCTTTGTTTTTGGTCCACTCACCCTTTAAATGTTTTGCGCCCCCAGGCAGTAAGCGTGCATAGAGAGCCACCACCGGGCCGAGTCCAGCTTCCGCCACTTCTCGTGTCGACGTAGGGTCTTGTTTAATTATTTTCTTCCTGTAACCTTCTGTATAGAGCTTCTGATATTGCCATAGTATGTTAGTTTTACTGTTGGAATGTAAATATTTTGCATGCTGGCAGTTGGTGTGTATTTTGGTTGCTTGTTGACAGGTATAACCTTGGGATTGGTCTAATTACAGGGGAGACTCTGCCGAATTTTCGGCAGAAGTCAAACCCCAGTTATATTTGAAAATTTGACTAGAAGGGCAATAAGGTCAATTGTGTTGGCACCCGCCAGGTGTCGGACACACGTAGAGGGTTAGGCTTCGGATTTCAAAGTAGAATTTGGGTTCGGGTCCTGTCAATTAGCGTCATGTTGAGGTTGAAATTTTAACGACGGTTGTTTTGTTTTCCATCGATGTTTTTTAAAGAGCGCACTTTCTAAAAATTTCAACGCAACCTAAAATTTTCAGATTTCGCTCTAACTCTTATATTTGTAACCTTGAACCAAGTTGGCCATAGTCTGACCTAAAACATTTCGCTCCGCTCTCTCACTTCAATTCTAATTCAAAGTTGGGCTCTCCAGGCTCCGTCGAATCCAAGTTGGCCATAATCTGTGAGCTCTGCCTACCTGTAAGTACAAACCCTAATCTCATGCTTGTAAATTCATTGAATGATATTCAGTTCTGTGGTAAAGGGTTTTAGATATATGTTTTGTGATTTTTTTAATGTTGTCGGAGGTATGTGTTCATGGATTTAATGTTTAATGTTTTCATGAATCGGAAATGGATTTAATGTAGTCGGATCTTTTAATCACTCTATGTTATTATGAATCGAGAATGGATTTAATGTTTTCATGCTTAGTATATGTTGGTTTCATGCTTAGTATACGTGTTCTTAATACCCAACATAAAAATTAATGTATATGTTGTGTTCTTAATATATTTTGGGTTCTTGAAAATAAATTGGGATTTCGATATTTAGAATGCTTTTTTAGGCATACGACGACGGGGATTTAACAAACCGTCGTCTGTATTTTTATACACGACGGTTTATTTAACTACCGTAGTGGTTCAATTTCGCTGGCCTCTGTTTTTTGCTAGCATTAGATGACGTTTTTTGAAAATCTGTCGTCTATATATGTCTAATACGTCTGTTGTTGTTTAAAAACTATCGTCTGTATACTATATTACTTGTTCTTAAAACCCTATATAATCTGCTATAGTGATGGTTATTGCTTGTCTTTTCACTTTATTATAGATAATAGGGTTTAGTGTAGGAGATGGATAAGTCATGGATGCACTCGGATAGAATATCGAAGGCATATGAGTTAGGGGTGGAAGCATTTTTGAAATTTTATGTAGAAAATCTTCTAACTACAACGCATATCCGTTGTCCATGTGTTAAATGTGTGAATTTGAAATTGTTTGGGGTTGGAATTATAAGGGATCACTTATACTTTAATGGAGTTGACCAAAGCTATAAGAATTGGACATTTCACGGAGAACCTTGGGAAGCAATGCTAGTAGAAATGTTGAAGGAGATGATGACCATAGTAGGTACAGTTTTGTGTCTGAAGAAATAGAGATGGATGATAATGATTTTGGTGATTTTGGATCTGATCCTTATGAGTTTGCTAATGTGATTGGGGATGGAGATTAACCATTGTACCATGGTTGTAGAAAGTACACCAAGTTATCGGCATTAGTGAAGTTGTATAATTTGAAGGCAAAACATGGGATGAGTGATGTCTGTTTTACATAATTATTGATACTTCAGGGTGAGCTGCTTCCAGAAGGAAATACAATACCGGCCTCTATGTATGAGGCAAAAAAGACTTTGTGTGCATTGGGGTTGAGTTATGAGAAAATCCATGCATGCCCCAATGATTGCATCTTGTATAGGAAGGAGTATGAAGATTCAACTAATTGTCCTACTTGTGGTATCTCAAGGTGGAAGGAAGGCAAAGATTCAAGCTTGAAAAAGGGTGTGCCAGCGAAGGTGGTGTGGTATTTTCCTCCAATTCCAAGGTTTAAAAGGATGTTTCAATCACATGAGACAGCTAAGAGTTTGACTTGGCATGCTGCTAGAAAATCAATTGACGGTCAGATGTCTCATCCTGCGAACTCCCCGTCTTGGAAACTTGTTGATGAAAAATGGCCCGAGTTTGGTAATGAGCTGAGAAACTTGAGATTGGCTCTTTCATCTGATGGATTCAATCCCCATAGTTCTCTAAGTAGCAGATATAGTTGCTGGCCAGTTATCTTAGTTACATATAATCTCCCACCATGGCTATGCATGAAACGAAAGTTCATGATGTCGACTTTATTGATTTCCGGTCCTAAACAACCCGGAAATGATATAGACGTCTACTTGGAGCCTTTGATTGATGATTTAAAATCTTTATGGGATGGGATTAGAGGAGTGTATGATGCACATATAGGAGAATACTTTACACTCAGAGCTGCATTACCTGTGGACAATTAATCATTTCCCCGCCTATGAAAACTTATCTGGTTGTGTTGTTAAAGGATATAAAGCTTGTCAAATATGCGGCAATGATACACCTAGTCACAGGTTGAAAAATGGCCACAAAATTTGTTACATTGGGCATAGAAAATGGTCACTAATCAATCATCCATATAGGAGGCAATGTGCAGCTTTTAATGGGAAACCTGAATATGGCACGTCTCAAGCCATTAACTGGAGAAGTGCTGCATATGGTTGAAGATATTAATTACATATGGGGCTTGAAAAAAGGGGGAGGTGGAGGTGAAAATGATGGTGACAGAGTTTGTTGGAAGAAGAAGTCAAAATTCTTTGATCTTGAGTATTGGAAATATCTTCCAGTGATGCATGTCCTAGATGTTATGCACATTGAGAAGAGTGTTTGTGATAGTATCATTGGTACATTGCTGGAGATCCCTGGAAAAAATAAAGATGAGATTGCTGCTCGGTTAGATTTATTGAACATGGGGGTCAAAGCTGATTTGCAACCCGAGTATAGAGAAAGACGTACTCGTTTGCCTCCAGGGCCTTGGAATTTGTCAAGAGAAAAGAAGAGAGCGGTTTGCATTTCTTTCTATGGTATGAAGGTCCCTGAAGGTTATTCTTCAAATATAAAAAATCTTGTATCTTTACAAGATTCAAGACTTCTTGGCCTTAAATCACACGATTGTCTTACCTTAATGCAACAATTGCTCCCTGTGACAATTCGTTATGTTTTAGAGAAGCCTACAAGGTATGCAATAACTCATTTGTGCTTCTTCTTCAATGCTATATGTGCAAAGACGGTTGATGTTTCCAAGCTAGATAAGTTGGAAGAAGATGTAGTAGTTACTTTGTGTTTGCTTGAAAAATACTTTCCACCTTCATTCTTCGATATCATGGTTCATCTAGTAGTACATCTTGTCAGAGAAGTTCGTCTATGTGGGCCAGTATATTTTAGATGGATATATCCGTTCGAAAGATATATGAAAGTTCAAAAGGGGTATGTTCAGAACCGTACTCATCCCGAAGGTTACATTGCTGAGCATTATATAGCTGAAGAAGCTGTAGAATTTTGCACCGAACATTTATCTGATATTAGTACAATTGGAGTGCCATCAAGTCAGAAGATAGGAGTTTCAAAGCCATTATCAGGTTGCAGAGTGAGCTTAGTTGATCGGGACCTGTTGAACCAAGAACATCTATATGTCTAGGAGAATACGGAGGAAGTCCTACCTTATATCGAGTATGAGTTTTATTCTTTAAGTTTCTATTTTAAATTATTCCTTATGTTTATCTTGTTTGTTTGGGACCGTAATGCTTGAATTTTTCGTGTCATGTAGGGAACATATGTTCCACATCAAGACCGCTTATCCAAAATTTAGAATGAGAACAAAGTGGCTGCAAGATAAGCACAATAGCACTTTCATTCAATGGCTACGCTATATTCAATAACATATTGGACTTTTAATTTTCTTCTTTTTATGTTAGATTAAATTAAGATATGATTAATTTGCAGGTTCAAAGTGAACTTAATGAGGGAGACAATCATGGCGTATCAGAAAATTTAAGGTGGCTAGCAGTTGGTCCAAACATGGCAGTGCCATCATATAGGAGCTATCTTATTAAAGGTGTTAAATTTAACATCAAGGCACAAGATGATGTGCGGACAGTTCAAAATAGTGGAGTTTATTTACTTGCACACACCATGCAAGTTGCCAGTGCCAAGGATAAAAACTCAATTCTCTCAAATATGGGTTTTTATGGTGTCATTCAAGAAATTTGGGACCTTGACTACCAAAAATTTACAATCCCAGTCTTTAGGTGTGATTGGATAGATAGTACTTCCGGCCTTGTAGTCGACGAACTTGGATTTACCCTTGTAGATTTGAGTAAAATTGGACATAGGAATGACCAATTTGTTTTGGCTTCTCAAGTCAAACAAGTATTTTTTGTTGACGACCCGCTGCATCTTGGTTGGTCGGTAGTGTTATCAATGCCTAATAGAGAATATAATGATGTTATTGATGATGATGTCTTAGGTGATGTGAGAATTGAGTGTGAGCCATTTACTAGAGGGATGCCAAATGTTGACACATTTGATGAACTGGTGGGTGAGTTTGGGAGTCAAAATATTAGAGATGGGTGTGAAGATATATGGATTGAATGATGCTCTTATAATTTATGAAATTACTAATGCCCTAAACGGCAACTGTATGGCATTAATTTTGTAATAAATTGTAATGTGCTTTCTTCACTTTCATTATGCAGGTTTTGGCCGCAAAACAATCAATACATAAAATACTGGTTCAATATTATAAAACGACGGTCCTCATAAAACCTGAAAAACATACGTCTGTTTTAATAAAATTGTCAATAAAAAATGACATTTTGGAGCATTCAACGACAACAACGTATTTACCGACGTCTAAAAGAAACGTAAAAATGAATAACCACGACGGTATTGTGAAACAGTTATTAACGATATCACGTCGGAGAAGCATAAAGAGCCGACATGTAATTTAAAATAACACGACTCCAATACCATAATACCGACGTCTAAAAGGCGAGATATCGAACTTGAACGTTACAAAAGACGACGTCTTAGATCATGAACTCGTCCGTAACAACTCAAAAATCGTGGTCTTCAATTTTACCACATCGCTTGTTATGTCATAAACGAAGTGGAAAAAGAATAATTCACGACGTTATTTGAAATCCAGAGGTAAATTTGTCGACGTAAAGTGATATTTGATGTCATTCTTTTACAAAAACAACGTTATATGGGAATATCTGCGTCTCTTTTTTTATTCTTATGTCATTAAAAATATTTTCCACGGCGATTGGCTGACACACTTTGCCGTCTCAGATACATTAAACGACTGTCATTTTGGTAAAGACGACGTATAAATTTAGAAACACGGCTGTCTTTTACATGATGACGACGTTGTCCATCAAATACAACGTCGTTTATAGAAATAAATGTGTCGTAAGCCATGACCCTAACATATTTTCCACGTCGTTAATATAAATTTATACAGCAATCGACTGAAAATTTGTGCCGTTTAAAATATATTAGACGACGGTTGTGTTTTTAAAGATGACGTATAAATTCTGAAACACGGTTATATAAATAGTGATGAGGAAGTATGTTTTAATAACGTCGTTTTTTATTTATTTAAAGACGTCATAACTGTATTTCGCGTTTCTTTTATTTATTTAAACGACGTTTTTTTTGTTAAAATAGGTCGTCCATTCTTATCCTTGATAATTTTTTGGGCTCATTTTTCAATATACAAACGTCGGTTGTTATTTGTTAATGACGTTGTTTGTTATAACAACGATGGGGATTTACCGTCATGGTTTTATTTTGGAAAAGATGTCGGTCGATTTCACGACGATTTGAAAACCGGATACACGACGGTGAATTCTCGTCGTCTTTTGCCTTTTTTGTAGTAGTGAACCATGGTGTTTAATTACTTAGCATATGCAATGAGTAAATGGAACTGGCTGCATGAAACTGGATTGATAAAAATGACACCACGTATTAATACAAACAGAAACCCTTGCGATTATGGATCAATACGGTGCAATGCAGGATTGATCCACGTTAGTGTACTGATGTCATTTGAACAAGATGCATCAAGTACAACTAATGACAGCATGAATATAAACATACACAAAGATTTGTTAACCCACGTGAAAACTGGGGACCAAGCCAGTAAGAGAATCCACTATCAATGAGAAGTACAAGATACAAAGAGAGTTGAGCTCCATCTTCACTCAGGAGACAGCTAACTATCTAACCTTCTAGCAAAGTACAATATTAGCTCATCTACACACAATAGGCAGCTAACTATCTAACCTTCCAGAAAAGCACAATCTTTACTTCTCAGCAGCAACCTCTCTTCCAGTCTTTGCATGAGCATTCAGCTCCAATTACAACAGAAAAATCTTCATGGTTTGCAACAGCACCAAGCTCCAAGTTGCAGAAGGTATAATGATATGAAGTGAGTTGTGGTTTAAGATTTTCATCTTTCTTAATCATAAAGAATGATTAAGCTAGACAAATGAAACCAAGTGTTGTGATGATTAAACTAGAAGTAATGAACTTGAAGCATATAGTTTAAATCAATCATAACAACAATGAAACAAAAGACTCAGCCAAAATCAATGTGAATATACTTGGAGGAATTTTATGTGTATGCAATCATACTCATACTCTCAAGTAATTAACAATGGCTGAAACAATAAAATTGTTTTTGAATGCTCAAGAGAAGATATAGAATGATTTCAAAAACATAGAATCGACTATGCATCAAAGATGCAGATTTTCTGTTTTTACATGTCTAGCATGAATGGTTCTTCTTTAGAGAACTAATAAAAATGAAGCAAGTTCAAATGAACTTCTCAACCTCTTCCTTAGGTCTAGCTTAGTATATATAGAGACTTGATTCGAATGAAGAGGGGATATTTTGAACCACATATAATATAAAGAATTCTGTTTGGTGGCTAAAATATCTGAAAGGGCAAGACAGCAACAAACTCCTATCCTATGGATTGATACAGGAAAAACCAGTATGCAAGTGTATCTCAATGAACAACCTATTTGTTGTCCAATAAGGAGCAACACACATAAAGCTACGCATGGTCTATCCAAGACATGTTTGAAAGAGAAGTGTAATATATGAAAAGCTCAAACCATATTTTTCAACAAAGAGATATTAAACTCCAAAGTTGTCTTTTTAAGAAGAACAATAGTTTCAACAAGTTTAACTATTGTTTCCAAAAAGAATAAAATAGTTTTAAAAATCTTCTTGAGACAAGTTGTTCAGACAAAGCACACAAGGCAAGGGATAAGAATAAATAACAGTAAAATATCATGTGCTTTGTGAGTTGGAACAAATGAAGGAGCCACAAGGTTTTGACTACAAATATTTAACACAGCCATAGAGATATTAAGAAGAACAAAGAGGGAACACAGGCTGTAACAGCCGTTGAAATAAAGAGCCCATGATTTGTCAGAAACATCATGTAGAAAAATAACATAAAGACTTCCCTTCAGAAAACTAGTTTCAAGAAAACAAATATTATATAATAATATGTTATTTTCAAGAATATTAAAAGAGAGAGTGGAAGGTCTGTTGAAGGAAGACTCTTGCTTTTGAAAACAAGTTTCAAGAAGTTTAAACTGATCAGAAGATATTTGAAGTCTTCATCGAATGAAATCAAGAGCTGAAGATATTTTAATAAAATATTAATTGATACAACTCAAAGTGGATTGAAACAGAATAAAGCAAAACACGTTTTAAAAGCATGTATGAATCCAGGTGTATGAATCCATGTGTATGAATGCAAAGTGAAAGATGGATTAAAACAGACTTGGAAGGATTAATACATAATGAAACAGAAAATGAATTTTAAGGCTTATATCAATCCTGTGTATTAATCCATGTGAATGTATGCAATGATTTTTGGATTGCAAAGATGACACTTTTGAATCTAGCATGTGCATTCAAATAGACTTAAACCAATACATATACCTCAGCAAAATACACTAGTTTTGTCATAAGAGAAGAGCCAAAATATAATCTTTACAAAGTCCTACCTTATAGAGAACATATGATCCACATCAAGACCACTTATCCAAAATTTAGAAAGAGAATAAAGTGGCTACAAGATAAGCACAATAGCACTTTCATTCAATGGCTACGCTTTAAGGTATATATGTTATTGAATGACATATTGAACTTTTAATTTTCTTTCTTTCTATATGTTAGATTGAATTAAGATATATTATTAATTTGCAAATTCAAAGTGAACTTAATGGAGAAGAGAATAATGGTATCAGAAAATTTGAGGTGGCTAGCAGCTGGTCCAAGCATGGCAGTGCCATCATATAGGAGCTATCTTATTAATGGTGTTAAATTTAACACCAAGACACAAGATGATGTGCGAACTGTTTAGATACAATTTTTACCATCCATGCAAATCAGGTTAAAATCACATAAAATACTTGCAAGAATACAAGGCTATTGTAGTATAGATGCTCATGCAAGGTCGTTTTCCTCAAGGACTATTTAGTAATTAATGTCAAAACAATCTCTAATTAACTACTTGAAATTAAGGGCTGAGAAGGATGATTATGAAATTGTCTGAAAACTACAAATGTTGATTAAAAACAAATATGATCAAAGAAAACAGTTTTATAATCCAATTTATAAAAGCACTAGGGTTTCACCATCACCTAGCAATCCTATTAATTTTTTACCACTGCACATGCCACTTTGAAGGTTAGGTTTTCCTAATTTATATTCTACTTGGAACCTCCAACATAGAACGTATATCCAACATGCAACTTGTTCGGACGTTTGGATCAAATCTAAACATGAAAGACTCATTAAGTTTTGTGAAAACCCTTTGAAAAACCATGCAACCCTTAAGACGTGGTGTTCATCTTAAGTGAAATTACAATTATTAATCACAAGAAGCCAGCGTCAATTTCAGGGAATCGGTGACCAAAGTTGTATCCAATTACTTTTCTAAAGATCCTAATGGTGATCAGGCATTAAGACAATTAGATAGTTTAAAACAGTGATTAACAATTCAAAGTATGTATGCAATCAATCATAAGCAATTAAATAAAAATTACATATCCATGCTAAGGTTCAATGCTTCACCCTAGCAAAAGAAAATTACTTACGCATATTCATAAATGAAATCATGGAGAATCTCATTAAGAATAAAAAGAATGAAAACACCTTAAAGTCGCAAAAACTCCAAAACCCTAGCAATTGCTGTTGTGTAGATTCAGCTGCACCAAAATGGGTTCAACTGCATCCTCAACTTGTGATACTCGCAAGTGCACGAACCGTTGGTAGTTTAGCGTATGTAAGTGCGAGGTCGATTCCACAGGGATTGGTGATTGAATGATCCAATTTAGTTCCCTACACAAAACAGAAATGAAAAAGAAAGGAAATAAAACAAGAAGAAAGAATGTACATTACAAGAAAAATAAATTACAACTTAGAGAACATTAAAGAGAGCATTTGAGGAAGGAAGGAAAGTGTTTGAGAGATTTGGAGAATTTTGGAAGAGAAGGGAAATGTGGAAGAGAGTAGAGAAGTGTTTGGAAAGCTTGAGGATTTTGGAAGAGAAAGTGTTTGAGAACTTTGAGAATTTGGAAGAAAGTGTTTGAGAACTTGGATGATTTTTGGAAGGGAAGAGAAATGTGTTTGAGAACTTGGAGAATGTTTGTGAACTTGGAGAATTTGATAACTTAGGGAAGGGAGAGAAAGGTGTTTGTGAAGTATTTGAGACATGGAGACTTTTGGAAGAGAAGGGAAAATGGTGTTGAGAACTTTGTGGATTTTGGAAGAGCATGTGTTTGAAAGCTTTAGAGAATTTGATGAAGGAAATGGGAGAAGTGTTTGGGAAGTGTTTGGAGAAGAGAGTGTTGAAGAATTTAGAAGAAGAGAAAGGAAAAGTAGAATGATCTTATTACAACAATTGAGAGCTACAAAGGGAAACTAAGAGAATTTGAGGGAGAGAAGGGAAGGGAGCTCTAGAGGAGTGCTTGAGAGCTCCCCCCCTTGGGGTGTGATTACAAGCTTAGAGAACCTCCCTATTTATAGGCCTAGGGGAAGTGAAAATCTGAATTCAAAAAGACTAATGCATACAACACTTGAATTATAAAATCTGAAATGGTTGATGCACTTGAATTAGAAAATATGAATTGGATGATGCACTTGTATTAGAAAATCTTGAATGGCTACTCCACTAAATCCCACTAGCAGCCCTAGCTCATCTTCATGTCACCATGACCAAGCTTCCAACCAGAAATGATAGCTCATGCCTAGCTCACCATGACCAAGCATCCAACCAGCACATGCTGAGGTCAGCATGACCAGAAACTTCAAGGGCTTACAACTTGGGCTTCTCTTAATCAAATTAGGACTTTAAGCACTTGAAATTGAAGTTTAGAATGTCTTCTTTCCAGCCATATGTTATTTGGGCCAATCCAAGGTCGGAGGAAAAAGTTAAGGCCGAAACAAATTGCTAACTCATTTTCCACGCTGATAAGATCCATCCTGAGCATGGTTCTGTGTTTGCTAGGTAACGGACTCCATATTTATCCAATGGAGCTGAATTTTGGATATGTTATAGTAGACACCCATTGGAACAAGTTTCATGAAGATCTTCACTTCATTAGAGCCCCATAGCATGCTGATCCAAGGCCAAGAAGTTGACCTACGAAACTGGGCTGGAAATGACTGTAGCAAAAAATGAGTTTGTCTTTAAGCTCTTCTTCCCTTCATCCAAATCAGGCCTTCACATGCTTGGATTGCATCATTTCCTATCCAAAGCCATCATTATTACCTAAATCTCAATTAACTGAAAGATAAACACAAAAAGAATTAAAAGCACAAGTTTAACTCAAAAACATAACCAAATCATAAGCTAGAAGGGTACAAAATGATATGTAAATATGTACTGATCAATTGCTCTCCACAATGTCACGTTCAAAAACCAAAAAGAAGTCCCCAAAAATTCATGTGAAAAGGAACTTAAATACCTCCTAAAACCTAGCTGCACACATCCATCTTTTCTATCCCCACAAGGAAACTAAATAAAATAAAATAATAACAGAACATAAAGTCCAAATTGGACTAGGAGAATCTGCCCACAATCTGCCCAGCCACGTTTTGGCCTCAACTATCCTCCAAATCCGGCCCAAGATAGCTTGTTTTAAAGATAAAAACGATCTGAACACTTCTCCAGAAGGTCACGAACCCATCTGAGGTCATCTTGGGCTCCAAAAACGCAATAAAGGCCCAAAATGTCACTATTCCAGCACCGCGCACTGCTCCTTTGTTTTATTGCCAGAAAATAACCACTTGGTAGAAATCTGAAATTTTGATACGATCGAGCTAAGTGACTCACGAACGTCCTCCAACTGGAATTACTCCAAATTTCGTCCATTTGATTATGTTTTGCTCCAGAGGGAGTCGAAAGTCCTATATTGGAAATATAATTTAAAGTATCCAAATTCTTCCAAAATATCAACCAAAATATACTAAGAATGGGGTTAATTATATAATATAAAATATACCTATCACTGTCCAAAATAGTGGAGTTTATTTACTTGCACATACTATGGAAGTTGCTAGTGCCAAGGATAAAAACCCTATATTGTCTCCAATATAGGATTTTATGGGGTTATTCAAGAAATTTGGGACCTTGACTACCAAAAGTTTAGAATCCCAGTCTTGAGGTGTGATTGGATAGATAACACTTCGGGCCTTGTAGTCGACGAACTTGGATTTACCCTTGTAGATCTAAGTAAAATTGGACATAGGAACGACCAATTTGTGATGGCTTCTCAAGTCAAACAAGTATTTTACGTTGATGACCCAATGCATCATGGTTGGTCGGCAGTATTATCAATGCCTAATAGAGAATATAATGATGTTATTTGTGATGATGTGCTAGGTGATATTAGAATTGAGTGTGAGCCATTTACTCGAGGGATAATAAGACGGTCCAGTTAAAATTTAAAATACTAGATTAAAGGTGGAAAATAAGACGGTCGAGTTAAAAAACTAGAAAAACAGACGTCTACAATAAAACCAACGTCGTATTTTTACAAACGTTGTGGAAAGAAAATGCAAAAGACCGTAAAGAAACTAAAAGCAACATCTGAAAATGAAAATACGTCGTTTTAGTACTCGAACTGACGAATTTGTAAAACAGACCTTCTGTTCCATTAACTGCCGTGACAGATCTTCTGCACGTCATTATTGTAAAACATCTAACATCTAAGAGAACACATACGTCAAGGAGGGTAACACAAGCGACTTTTAAAACACCAACCACGTCAATATCTTGTAGAACCCCCGTGGTAGAGAATTACGACGTCATACAATTGAATCCTCGTGACGTAGGGAGAACTAACCACGTCCTTTATTTTACAAAAAGCGATGTTCAAAATATAATCCACGTCGTTTCTTTTCCTGTACACTCCTTCAATATTATTTGTAACGTCAGCCTTTAACAAAAGTAGTCATGGATAGAACTTTTTACGGCGGTAATCAGGAATATTGCGTCATTTTAAACGACGATTCTCGTAAGAGATGGACGTGAAATATATTTAAAAAGTCATTTTTCTCTATAGTCCGATGTGGATAATCTTACAAGCTTCCTTTTTTCCACCAGTATGTCGTGGTTAATACATTTTACAGTGGTTATTCCTTGATTAATGAGATGTTATATGATTTAAACGGTTGTTCTTTTGTATATACGACGTTTGTTAATAGTTACATGTCAGTTTGTTTATTTATTTAACGTAGTATATCTTAACCATGACGGTTTCTATTTTGTACAAATTTTATTCCTTCAATTAGGGACGTGGATAATTATTCTAACGACGTTTCCTTCGTGAATATTGACATGTAATATTCTTTAAACATCTGTTCTTTTGTGGTTGCGTCGTCTTTTATTAGTTAGACGTCGATGTTTTTCTTTATTCAACGTCGTATAAGTTAACCACAACAGTTTCTAAGTATTCCTTCAATTAAGGACGTGAATAATTATTTGTACGTCTGTGCCTATGTGATTATTGACATGTAATCTGCTTTAAACCTCCATTCTTTTGTGTTTGTGTGGTCTTTTGTATGTTAGACGGTGGTTTGTTTGTTTATTTAACGTAGTATACGTTAACCACGACAATTTCTATGTTATACAGGTCGTATTCCTTCATTTAGGGACGTGGATAATTATCTGTACGTCGATTTTTGTTTTAATCTTGACATGTAACACTATTTAGACGTATGAGTTTTAATAAAACCGTCGTCTAATGTTGTCGAAGGTTTTATTTTAAGATATATGTATCGTAATTAGACGACGGTTTGTAATATTTTTTGACATTGAATGTTTTAACGACGTCGGTTATTACTCGTCGTTGTTTTATATACCAAAAGATGGCAGTCGATTTCACGACGGTTTGAAAACCTTCTAGACGACGGTGGATTCCCGTCGTCTATTTCAATTTTTGTAGTAGTGAATCCATAATTCCATTTTCCAAATATACATTTCCAAAAAACATAAATATATAATAAAATAACACCCATAATTCCTCTATGAAAACCATAAAAATCATAATCAAGAAAAACACCAAACTTAGAATAAACCCATTCAATTTCAATAATATTCAAAATACTATATTCATATACTTAGGAAAAATAACAACCTCCGAAAATCCCATAAGACAAAGATAATAAATTCCAATACACCATATTTAAAATTCCAAAACCATAGCCCATCAATATATATATATATATACCAATTCCGAAAATTGAGAAAGATATTGATAATCAAATCCAAGAGCCACATCAACTAATACACCAAAACCAAAATCCATAACATACTCAAAGTCGCCAAATTCAAAATCAACACAATCCGAAACCCAAATTCATATACTTTAATAATAATAATAATAATCCTTGAAAATCCCATATCACATTGTAAAAGCTGAGACTAGCCCGATAATAAAATCCCATAAACTCATTAACCCAAAATAAACCAATTTTCAATCAAAATCACATTTATGCAGAGGAGTGCGAGGGCCAAGGGCCTGAAATGGTGATGACAGCCATGGGCCTAAAGTGGCCTGCGCGACAAATTTCGATGAGTCTTTCAAGATCGCGACTACAAAATTGAAAAGCTAATCAAACCAAGCTGCTGAGGTTGATGAGAAAGTTGAACACCTGAGATAGAGATCATCGTTAAAGAGGGTGGAGATCGAGATCTTCACCATCCAACCAACTTTGATTCTCAAATACAGAACCTCCCTCTCCATCTTATGGATCTGCGAAGACCTCAATCTCTCAACTCCTTCATTGATATCGATTTTATGATGATTTTGTAGAGAGTTTCATGAGGGTGTTTTGGAGAGCTCAGTAGGGTTTCAAGGAGGGAGAGATAAGGTTTTCAGAGACGGGGGAAAATCTAAAAATTTGTCTAGCGCGAATTCACTTAAGCATCCTTTTTTTAGCGTGTTTTAAAAGACGACACTTGTTAGTGACAAGCGTTATCTTTTAAAAATCAAGTGGCCTTTTTTTGTAAATAAAAACCGTCGTATTTTGGCTACAATTAACAACGGTTTTAACAAAAACGTTGTCCTTACCTATAAACAACGATGACCCTTTTAAAAAAAAAACCGTCATCTTTACTTCATAACAGATGACCCTTTTTAAAAAATAACCGTCATCTTTACATATAATAGACGACCATTTTTTAAAAACAACTGTCGTCTTTACATATAATAGACGGCAGTTCTTTAAAACAAACCGTCATCTTTACATATAATAAACGACAGTTCTTTCAAAACAACCATGTCTTTACCAAAAAAAGGACACTTGATTTTTAAAAGACGATGCTTGTCACTAACAAGCGTCGTCTTTTAAAAATCAAGTGGCCTTTTTTTTGTTCAGCGTGTTTTAAAAGACGACGCTTGTTAGTGACAAGCGTTGTCTTTTGAAAATCAATCTAAGGCTAGTAGTGTATAAGATGATATTTCATGATGGTTTTAAAAACACCGTCGTTTTTTAAAACATAACGACGATTTTAAGACGCACCATCGTCTATTTTGTCTCGTGGTTTAACTATTTTGTGGTAGTGATATCTCTTCCATACTTGATTTTAGTGTCAATGGTGCAAGTTTTGATAAGCGTAGAAAGATTGGTACCTAAAATGAGATTTGTATGAATCTCTAGCTTTTATTCTTTCTTCTGCTTCATTATGTTCACATATTAGATATGCATGTGCAAGATGATTTGTTTTCTCATAGTTTCATGGGATTTTAGAAATCCCTACACCATAAATTCCCTTCATGGGCCTCACCTCACTCCACTTTATTTCAGACTACTCCTTCCTACAACCAACTTCGCACTTTTGGGTGCGCATGCTTTCCACACCTTAGGTCATATGTCAGCTACAAAATCCAACCTCGCTCCACAGAATGTGTTTTCATAGGTTGTAGTCCACATCACATAGTTTATCGTTGTCTTGATCCATTCTCTTGAACAGTTTTACATATCACGCCACGTTTTTTTAATGAATATGTTTTTCCTTTTGTTAGCAAACATGTATCTTCTCTAGCACCGACTCTTGCCCAATTGGAGCCGCATTGTCTCTCTTCACCAAAACAACCCCTTGCACCCCAAACTCCACCACCGCTTGCCTTTCCAACACTTGTCCCAGCGCCACCCAACCCAGCCACCTCAGCTCTTCCCCACCACCACCACTAGTGCCTCCTCATCCGATGACCACTTGCTCACGTACTAGTCTTTGCCAACCCAAGCTTCGCATTGATGGCACTGTTCGTTAGCCTTTCTCTCAAGCATATGCCACTGTTCTCTCCCAATCCAATGAGCCCACTCAGTTCACCGAAGTGGCCAAATATCTGGAGTGGCATACCGCCATGCCTAAAGAATTCAATGCCCTTGTTAAGAATCACATGTGGCTTTTGGTTCCTCCTTCACCCTCTCACAACATCGTCGACTGCAAATGGGTTTTCCGAATTAAGCACCACTCTGATGGCTCCATTGAACGCTACAAAGCCCGCCTTGTTGCTAAAGACTTTCATAAGCAACCCAGACTTCACTACTACAAAAATTGAAATAGACGACAGGAAAACACCATCGTCTTTTTCTTTTTCAAACCGTCGTTAAACTACGACGGTAATTAACTGTCATCTTTTTGAATGTCAAACTACGACGGTAATTAACCGTCGTCTTTACATATAATAAACGACGGTTTTCTGAAATAGACGACGGTTTTTCCGAAAGAAGTTGTTTATTATATCCAAAATGTCGGGTTTGTTTTAAAAACCGTCATCTATTAAATGTAAAGACGACGGTTTCTTGAAATATTGTCGTTTATTAACTCTAAGACGACGATTACTAACTATAAAACTAACGTAATTTTACATTTTAGTTTTTTTTTCTTGTTTCAAATGGTATCAGAAATATATACTCAAATATGCTATTACCCACGCCATACATATATACACTCTCATAAACAGAATATCAAGAGTACAATAGAACAAAATAAAATCTAAAAAATGAAAGTACCTGTAAGGCCGCTAGCTGCAAGCTGCAAGCCTAATTACGATAATACACCAAAATTCCTATACCTAATTATCCTTCAAGTCAAGTTCTCCATATGTATACAGGGCTATACATTCATCATCACCAATTTTCCTTTGCATTTCTTCAACTTTTACCACTAGGAGTAGCTTCTTTAGAACCACTTCCATGGCCTAGGAAAGTGCTTAACAAGCCAAAATAATGTAATAGTGAGATATACAAAATAAAAAAACATATGAACTAGAATTTCTGAACAAAATAAAAGCAAAAAGGTTAAAAAAATGCAACCACTGAACTATATACAGCTTAAATCAAGTTAGATCCAACCACAAAAAATACATCAATACGCACTGAAATTAAATAACAAACAAATCGTAGCCCTATATCTCAGACAAACAACCATCATAAACAAGAAAAAATAAAAATTGAAATCAAATCAGAAGAATCCTAAGCTAACCCTAGAAAAGTAGCATCGTACCTTTCTGGTCAACGAGGAAGAAAATCTAATCTAAAGCTCATAAAATGGAAGATGAGAATCCATTTGGGGGCTTAAAAATGGTCACGACGAGGAAGGGAGATGGCGAACGGGGCGAGCTCGATGGATTGAATGGTGTGATGGAGATGGCGATCTTGGTGAACTCGGTGTCCTAAACATCGTGACGGAGATGGCGATCTCGGCTAGTTCGGTGGACAGCGAGAGGGAGATGTGCTTCATCGATGTGTGAGAGAGGGTTTTCTGAAAGGTTCATGAGAGAATTTGAGATAATACAGTGTTTGAGCGAGCGAGGGTGTTTTAGAGAGCTCGGGAGGGTTTTAAGGAGGAAGAGATAAGGTTTTCAAAGACGGGGAAAAATCTGAAAATTTGTCGAGAGCGAATTCACTTAAGTGGCCTTTTTTTAGCGTGTTTTAAAAGACGATGCTTGTTAATGAGAGATAAGGTTTTCAAAGACGGGGAAAAATTTTAAAATTTGTCGAGCGCGAATTCACTTAAGCGGCATTTTTTTAGCGTGTTTCAAAAGACGACGCTTTTTCTAAAAAAAACCGTCATCTTTACATATAATAGACGACCCTTTTTTAAAAAAAACTGTCGTCTTTACTTCACAATAGATGACCCTTTTTAAAAAAACCGTAATCTTTACATATAATAGACGACCCTTTTTTTAAAAAACTGCCGTCTTTACTTAACAATAGACGACCCTTTTTTAAACAAACCGTCGTCTTTACTTCACAATAGACGACCCTTTTTTAAAAACCGTCATCTTTATATATAATATACGACCCTTTTTTAAACAAAACCGTCGTCTTTACTTCACAATAGACGACTCTTTTTTAAACAAACCGTCGTCTTTACTTCACAATAGACGACCCTTTTTTAAAAAAACCGTCGTCTTTACTTAACAATAGATGACCCTTTTTTAAACAAACCGTCGTCTTTGCTTCACAATAGACGACATTTTTTTAAAAAACCGTCATCTTTATATATAATAGACGACCCTTTTTTAAACAAAACCGTCGTCTTTACTTCACAATAGACGACAACTGTCGTCTTTACTTCACAATAGATGACCCTTTTTAAAAAAACCGTAATCTTTACATATAATAGACGACCCTTTTTTTTAAAAAACTGCCGTCTTTACTTAACAATAGACGACCCTTTTTTAAACAAACCGTCGTCTTTACTTCACAATAGACGACCCTTTTTTAAAAACCGTCATCTTTATATATAATATACGACCCTTTTTTAAACAAAACCGTCGTCTTTACTTCACAATAGACGACTCTTTTTTAAACAAACCGTCGTCTTTACTTCACAATAGACGACCCTTTTTTAAAAAAACCGTCGTCTTTACTTAACACTAGATGACCCTTTTTTAAACAAACCGTCGTCTTTGCTTCACAATAGACGACATTTTTTTAAAAAACCGTCATCTTTATATATAATAGACGACCCTTTTTTAAACACACCGTCGTCTTTACTTAACAATAGACGAAACAAACCGTCGTCTATACTTCACAATAGACGGCCCTTTTTTAAAAAAAACCGTCGTCTTTACATATAATAGACGACCCTTTTTAAAAAAAAAAACTGTCATCTTTACTTATAATTGACGACAGTTCTTTCAAAACAACCATGTCTTTACCAAAAAAAGGACACTTTATTTTTAAAAGACGACGCTTGTCATACCTGCTGTCGTTGTTTTTTGGTTAGATTTTAACTCTGAAGAAAACCCTTTTAATAAGACGACGCTTTTTTATTTGTGTGCGTCGTTATAAAAAAATATACAATAGTACCTCCATTTTTTAGTTGTTTAAGTCACTTATCCACGACGGTTTTTTGTTGCCGTCGTCTTTTTAAAAACGACGACGGTTTTTTGTTCTACCGCCATCTTTTTCTAGTCGTCATTTTCACTTTTTGTAGTAGTGCTTGACTATGAAGAGACTTTCAATCATGTTGTTAAACCCACCACCATTCACCCTATTCTCTTTCTTGGTATCACCAACTCTTGGACAGTCGCCAATTGGACATCAAGAATGCTTTCTTAAATGGTGTTCTTCAATAATACCTTTTTATGTCTCAGCCCCTTGGCTTAGCTGATCCCCAACACCCTCACTTCATTTGCAAACATCAAAAAGGCCTTATCTAGACTCAAACAAGCCCCCTCGTGCATGGTTTAGTTACTTCAGCGTCTTTCTACTATAATTTGGGTTCACTCAAAGCAAAATGGATTCTGCTCTCTTTATTTATCGCTCTTCATACTATTTATTTATTATTATATGTTGAAAATATTATTCTTACTGGCAGACGTGCTGATTTTATTTCTTCCTTTGATGTCAAGGACTTGGACTCCATGTGTTACTTTCTTGGCCTTGAAGTTCTTCCACATGATTCCGAACTCCACATCTCTCAAGTCAAATAGACATTGGATCTTCTTCACCGTAACTCCATGACTGAATGCAAGCCCTCCTCCACTCCACTTGTCGCCAAGCACCACCTCACCACACATGATGGTCCACTTCTCAACAACCCAACAGAATTCCGCCATCTAGTTGGCTCCTTGCAGTACCTCACCTTAACTAGACCCGCCATATTGAATTGGACTGTCATTTTCAAGGGCGGAATAAGGAATTTTTCAATGGGTGGGCTAACTAAAGTTATTAGCTTAAAATCTAAGGACCAAGTTTTGTTTGGGTACTTACTGTTTCTCTAGGTTTTCTAGAAATAAAAGTATACATTGGGATAAAATGGTAAAAGGTTGAGAGTTAAAATCATGAGTGTTTACTAAGAGATTATGTTTCCTAATTGAGCAAACAAATTAAATATAAGATGATTATAGGCCTACAAAATTGAGTGGACAATGAGTTACAAGGCTACATTTGAGTGGCCTACTATGAATAACATTAAAATACATCTAATATATTTTAATTTTATAAAAAGGCTACCTAGGCTAAAGCCCATGACTCATTTTGTTCGCAAGAAAGTTGCCCTTGGCAGTCATCTTGTTCAGTTTGATCGCTTCATTGATCAATAGTTGATGACCTCCTCACAAAAGATCTTCACAAAAGTCGTCATCTCCAGCTCTTTGACAAGCTCGTTCGTTGATACCTGCCATCCAGTTTGAGGGGGAGTATCACGCAAACAACTCATGGTCATTAGGCCCTTCCTCCATTACAGGAATCCTCCTTCCATATTCGTATACATGTTAATACTGATTTACCTTCCTCGTATTGTTGATTCAGTTTCCTTGTACATCTCTACTAGGGTTTTTCACTGCGTATAAATCTCTCATGTATCACACTTATCAAATCAATCAAAAATACAAAGTTTACAGGATGCATTCAAGTTTGTGTCTCCAACGCACACCCATCATTTTACTACATGTAAATAAGAATCAAATATAAATTGTCCCTTGTACATACAATCGACTAAAATTCAATTTATAAATACTACCACAAACGATACATTACACAAATTTAGTTGCAACAGGATTGAAACTTCTTTTTGGTGCTTCCTCGTTAAGCTAGGATCAGATGCACATGATGATCATCAAGATTCTGCTCTCCTACTTGTGCTAATTATAAACAACAAGACATGACAATCCAAAATACAAAGTTTACAGGATGCATTCAAATTTGTATCTCCAATGCACACCCATCATTTTACTACATGTAAATAAGCATCAAATATCAATTGCCCCTTGTAAATACAATCAACTAAAATCAAATTTATAAATACTACCACAAACAATACATTACACAAATTTAGTTGCAACAAGCTCGAAACTTGTTTTTGGTGCTGTCACGTTAAGCTAGGATCAGATGCACATGATGACCCTAATTGTGCAAATTATAAACAATAAGACATGACAATCCAAAAATACAAACTTTACAGGATGCATTCAAATTTGTGTCTCCAATGCACACCCATCATTTTACTTCATGTAAATAAGCATTAAATATCAATTGTCCCTTGTACATACAATCGACTAAAATTTAATTTATACATACTACCACAAACGATACATTACACAAATTTAGTTGCAACAGGCTTGAAACTTCTTTTTGGTGCTGTCTCGTTAAGCTAGGATCAAATGCACATGATGATCATCAAGATTCTGCTTTCCTAATTGTGCTAATTATAAACAACATGACATGACAATCCAAAATACAAAGTTTACAGGACGCATTCAAATTTGTGTCTCCAATGCACACCCATCATTTTACTACGTGTAAATAAGCATCAAATATCAATTGCCCCTTGTACATACAATCAACTAAAATCAAATTTATAAATACTACCACAAACGAGACATTACACAAATTTAGTTGCAACGAGCTTGAAACTTCTTTTTGGTGCTGCCTCGTTAAGTTAGGATCAAATGCACATGATGATCATCAATCTTAAAATAAAATATCTCAAAACAATACATTTTTTGGTCTGGTGGTCTCCAAACAACACATTAGATTATACATGCCCGAAAAGATCAATAACATTCCAAAAAAAAGCTTAAAATATATTAAACATTTACACCAAACTGAGATAACAAAAAAGAAAACAACATGTATAGCATCCATGAACATGATCCAGACTTCAACATTTCACTTGCAGTGTTCCTGGAAGAAAAAAAAAACATAGATAACTATGAGAAAGTATACAATTATTGAGAAATTCTATATTGAGAAAATATCATTAGAAAATAATCTATTAGACATAATAATTCAAAAATACATATGAACACCTCCTCCAACTATCAAATTAAAAAGACCTATGCAAATCTGTAAAACCATATTACTGTCAAATTAAAAAGATAAACTATGTGGTGACCCAGAAATTAAATAAAACCTATACAACCCAGAAAATCCACAAAACTCAGATAATCAATATAACCCAGAAAATCCAGATAGATTCAACCCCAAACACCAAAAGAAAATAAAACTCAAATAAAAAATAAAATATTCTTACCAAAATGTGGAGCTGTCAGTGGTCATGGGGTGGTGGCGTTGATCCTTAGCTGCAGAGGAAGAGGAATTTAAAAAAATCAAAAAGGGAAAAATTCAGATTCATAATTAAAACTGAGAGATGGATTCGACCAACAAAAAACAGAGAGATTCATAACTACAACTAGCCGCTCCTATTTCTTGACTTTGCTAGCCACAGAAAATAGCCGCACATGCCCACCGAATTGCACTCTAATTGCTTTAGGTGTAGATCACTCAAGTGTTGGCTCCCACTTCATCTCTTTGTCTCCAGCTTTTAAACAAATTTGGCATGTGCCATCATTTCCTCATTTCAAAACCCACGGCATGACAAGGAAGAAAGCTAGCAAACATCAATAAAGTGGCTCTTACACACTTAATTAATCAATACAATTTGGGCCAATTCCAACAACAATACCAGAAAAGAAACATAATTAAATTTGACGCAATCTTCAATTAATTCATAAAAAGAAACATGATTAAAAATATTTGGATTACCGAACTACTTACAAACAAAAAAATAAAAAATAAAAAAACAAAAACAAAAACAATAATAAAAATAACAAACTTCTTCTTCTTCTTCTTCTTCTTCTTCATCTTCATCATCATCATGGCTTGCCTCTATTGTCTCGCACTTGTAGAATCTGCAGCACCTCTACATGATCATCATTTTTTCTCTCAGTGCTTCCACATGCTGATTGGCACAGTAAAGCCGCTTCTGCAGTCCGCCACCATAGCTTTCAAGGCAGCCACCTCCTCGCTCGCGCTGTGCACTCCCGTGTCCTCGCCAGTAATCGCATGCCCAAATTGGTAGCCGAGACCGCCTGGAGCACGGTTCAATCGTGGGACTCATCCACCGTCATCTTGTTAGACCTACGTGCCACATGCAGGTGATCTGCCGGAGTGAGTTTACTGCCAATCAATGTTCCCAGGAGCACTGATTTGTTCGGCATTGCCTCAGAAAGTTTCGGTATTGCCTCAGCAAAGTTTGAGGCCATGCCGTGATGATATGTGGAGTTTGGGAAGACAGGAGTTTGAGGAGCCCTTTTTTGGGCATTCGGTGGTGCAAGTGAAAGCTCAAGGTTGAGATCATCAAGGTGAGTGCATGAGGATGCCATTTGTTTGCAGAAAGAAATGCTGGGTATCATCCGCTTCCAGAGGTGCGGTTTAAATAGGCATCCGCTGATGAGAGAGAGCCAACACCATTTCGGATTTCAAGGGGGAGCACATTAACTTTCCGTGTTTTTCTGGTGTTCTAAGTTTTTGCCCGTTACTTTCATTTTCTAGTGCTTTGTGTTTTTGCCTTTCCCTTTCGGCTATCACCTTTGTTTTATGTTTTTGCCCGTTACTTTCATTTTCTAGTGCTTTGTGTTTTTTGCCTTTCCCTTTCGGCTATCACCTCTGTATCTTTCTTTTTCTTTCTGCAACCTTCCTCTTTTATTTCCGAAACAAAATAACGAAAATACAAAACCAACAACATAAAATGAAAACATCAATAGTGCAGTAGAAGTCATTTCTTCTCGACCATAGGAGCTTTGATTTTGGCCCTCTGGCTATCCTCTTCCGGGGCTTCACGCACAGCCTCTTGGGGCTCACCACTTGAGCCCCCAAAGATTGCAATCTTAGCTTGAGCGTAACTACTCTCGCGATCTGCTTGCTTGCGTTTACCCGGTCGGTCTAGGTCCTCCAGCTGCTTTCTCATGTCACGAGAATACAACTCTACCATCTTTGTTAGGTTTTTATTCTCGTCCCGTAATACTTCTAGCTGGTGTCGATTCACCTCCACTATCCTTGCCCTCTCCCTTTTCAAGCTTTTTATTGCAGTTTGACACTCTTCAACCATACTTCGCTCCACTCCCAACTGACCTTTCAGCACCTCTACCTGTTGGACAGATTTTACTCTATATATTTCTCGCAAGTGCACGAACCAATTATAGTATAGGAATGCAAGCACGAGGTCGTTCCACAGAGACTTGGATGAAAGACACTTATTACTACTACTTAGACTCACAAGTAACCTAAGACTAAACAGAATTTAAATGAAGTTGTTTTGAGTTTGTTGGAATGAAAACTGCAAAAAGGAAATGCAAAGTAGCAAGTGACCAGCAAGTAGATGTTTTAGAAAGTTGAGAGACAAAAGAGACAAGCACTAGGGTTTCAACTTCACCATGACAATCCAATTTCAAGCTACAAGTTAACAATCACCTAAGTTGATTACAATTTCTGGAGTTCGTTCTTTCTTATGTATGATTATCCATATGGTGTTTGGTTTTAATCAAGTACTCAGAAAACACAACTTAGCTATGGTGTTTAGTCTAAGTTATGAATCTGAATCCATTAAGTTTAAGAAGAACACAAAGAAACCAAGTAAACATTTAAACATGGTGTTTGTCCTAAATGCATTACCCACTCATTCACTAATCGGTTCAAGAGTCATATAGTGTTTATGTAAACTTGAACTAGATAACCAACATACATGTGTTCATAGTGGCCAGTTATTTAAACATGCATAAAGATTCAACTAAGAACAAGTGAATGAGACCAGAAAATTAGAAGTAATCAACAAAGGGTAACATTAACTTGAAAACATGAAATTGTCTTGTCAGGTTACATTGAAACCCTAGTTATGGTGATTAGTTACACTCCATTAATGGAAAATACATTTGAATCATAAATAACATGGAGAGAGTAAGAAAAACCCGTGAAGAACGAATTATGTTGTTGAAGAGCTTCTCACGCTTCCACCATGTATGCTGCAACCAGAAGCTGAAGAGTGGTGTAGATGGTGTGGATTGTGTTTGGGAATTGATGGGATGGTGGAGGATGGAGTGATCTATGGGAGAAGTGTATGAGGCTGTGGTTGATGAAGGTTTGAGAGGGGATGGTGCTGGGATGAGTGGTCTGCTAGGAATTGGAAGAGAGGGATTGTGAATTCCAGGATTTTGTGTGTGTATGAATGTGGAATGGAAGTAATATTTATAGGGAGAAGGAAAGGGGATATCTGAATTCAATATGGCTAATGCATACAACACTTGTATTAGAAAATCAGAAATGGTTGTTGCACTTCACCAATAAATCCCACCAGCAGCCATAGCTCACCATCATGTCAGCATGACCAAGCTTCCAACCAGAAACAATAGCTCATGCCTAGCTCACCATGACCAAGCATCCAATGAGCTCATCTGCAGTCAGCATGATGAACAACTTCTTGGGCTTACGAATTGGGCTTAGCTGAATCAAATGACGACTTTAAGATGTCCATTGTGAAGTTCAGAATGTCTCTGATCCAACCACACAAACATTGGCCCAATCCAAGCTCGGATGAAGAAGATAAGTCCGAAATGAATTTCTAACTCAGTCTCCAGTTTTTGCACGTTTTTGCTCCATTTTGCTTCAAATGCCTCAAGTGGTACCTAGAGCTCAATGAACTGAATAACAAACACAAAATAGATTAAAAGCACAAGTTTTATTTAAAAACATAACCAAACAATAGGGTAGAATGCTACAAAATTATACAGAATTATGCATTGATCACTACCTTATGGGACTTCGCAAGTAGGCGATGTCCCAAACTTGCGACACATGCTGGACTCTGCACACTCAGTGCTAGGGCATCACTCGTGACTCGGTTGTCATCCCTTGTCCCGAACACACGTATATCTTTAGGAGTCACTAAATTTCTGCCCACTCCAATGGCAACATCGTTGTCCAGGAGTATTGAGTCATTGACTGTCACTGGTCCCCTTGCGGAGGCAAAGTATGGCACCCATACCTGGTGCCGTTGCTTGGCCCCATGTCTGAGTCGGTGGAGCTAGGTTGAGATCCAACGAAAATGGGTAGTTAGAGGCCATTTGATTTCTCACTCGCTTTTCTTCTTTTCTCTTTTGTGTTTCTGAGTTTGTGTTTTTTTCATCCCTTCTTTTTCCTTCTTATAGACTTAGTTTGCTAAACCCTAGCCATTGCAGCATCTGAGCATTTTCTGAATCTCCAGCATTCCTTGAGTCCCACAACCTTCTCGTTTTCCAACATACCCAATTCATTTATCACGACGTGTCTTTTTTTAACGGACGCGTTCAGCAAAGTCGTCTTCGCGCCTTTCCATAGCGCCCGTAATTTGCGCTTGTGGAGTCTGCGCCAGCATTCCTTGAGTCCCACAGCAAAATAAATAAATAAATAATAAAAATAAAAATAAAAATAAATTGAACATGTGGGCTTCGGACTTCATTGTGGGCTTCGGGTTTTCATCGTTTTTTAGGTTTCAAAGAAAGAGAAAGAAGAAGAAGACGAAAGAGGGATAGAAAATAAAAATTGGAACCAGCAGAAAGGGGAAGAGAGAAACGGTTGAAGAAGAAGACGAAAGGAAGAATGAGAGAGAAAGAAGAGGAAAGAAAGAAAAACTCAGAGAAAAGTTGAGAGAATACTTTGAGAGGAGAGAGAAATGAGAGGAATAAACAAAACAAAAAGTATGAAAATTTTCATTAAAAAAATAAGAGAGAGCCGTTCTCTTCTCTCTATCCAAGACATCATCAACGCTATGAATTCTCACCCCACTTGCTTTTTAATGACGTCTCTTTGTTCATGTTTCCAGGGCATTAAAATAGTATGGAATTGATTGTACCAATGTTCTCTCTCCTCTTTTTGGTATTCTTTATTGTTTATTCTTTACTTTTTAGACAACCAATAAAAAACATGTTAAATTATATATATAATATATAATATATATAAATTAATTTTATTGGACCGGTTCTTTTGGATGGAAAATCGAAATTGAAATTTGGTCTCTAAAACCGGTTCGGTTTGGATTGGACTCGGTTGTTGACTTTTTTAGTCAACACGGTTTTTTTCGGATTGGTTTGGTTCGGTTTTACGATTTTGGGGTTCCAATGCCCACCCCTACTTTTAGTGAGGAAAAACCTAGTGAGGAAAAACCTATTTCCTCCTTAATAAATTTTGAAAATAATGTGGGAGACATATTGCGAGGTAATTAATTCCTCACTAAAAGGCTTCTATTGCGAGGATTATATATTGTTGGTCGCTATAGATTTGGAGGGAATTGTCAAAAATTCTCGCTACACTTTCAGGGAGGAAAAAACTATTTTCTCGTTAATAAATGATGAAAAAATTTGGAAGATGTACTACGAGGAAATTAATTCCTCGTTAAAAGGGTTCTATTGCGAGGATTAAATATTTTTTGTCGCTATAGGTTTGAAGCGAATTGTCAAAAATTCCCGCTACCCTTTTCAGGAGGAAAACATTATTTCCTCGTTAATAAATGGTGAAAATAATTTGGGATACATACTGCGAGGAAATTAATTCCTCGTTAAAAGGCTTCTATTGCGAGGATGTTATAATGTTTGTCGCTATAGGTTTGCAGAGAATTGTCAAAAATTCCCGCTACACTTTCCGCAAGGAACAACATATTTCGTCACTGTGAAAATCTACAACGTCCACATTGTTCGTTGCTGCACCCAACATGTCGTTGCTATGGCTTGGTCCAATTTGGAAACGAAATTTAGGTCACATTTTGCGAGCATTTAATATTTTCCTCGCTGAAAGGCTGCTTCTACGAGAAAATATAATTCCTCGCTGACAAAATCGTCGCTAAAGCAACATTTTGTTGTAGTGTAATTATAAACAACATGACATGACAATCCAAAATACAAAGTTTACAGGACGCATTCAAATTTGTGTCTCCAATGCACACCCATCATTTTACTACGTGTAAATAAGCATCAAATATCAATTGCCCCTTGTACATACAATCAACTAAAATCAAATTTATAAATACTACCACAAACGAGACATTACACAAATTTAGTTGCAACGAGCTTGAAACTTCTTTTTGGTGCTGCCTCGTTAAGCTAGGATCAAATGCACATGATGATCATCAAGATTCTGCTCTCCTACTTGTCCTAATTATAAACAATAAGACATGACAATCCAAAATACAAAGTTTACAAGATGCATTCAAATTTGTGTCTCCAATGCACACCCATCATTTTACTACATGTAAATAAGCATCAAATATCAATTGTCCCTTGTACATACAATCGACTAAAATCTAATTTATAAATTCTACCACAAACGATACATTACACAAATTTAATTGCAACAGGCTTCAAACTTCTTTTTGGTGCTGCCTCGTTGAGCTAGGATCAGATGGACATGATGATCATCAAGATTCTGCTCTCCTACTTGTGCTAATTATAAACAATAAGACATGACAATCCAAAATACAAAATTTACAGGATGCATTCAAATTTGTGTCTCCAATGCACACCCATCATTTTAATACATGTAAATAAGCATCAAATATCAATTGTCCCTTGTACCTACAATCGACTAAAATCTAATTTATAAATACTACAACAAACGATACATTACACAAATTTAGTTGCAACAAGCTTGAAACTTCTTTTTGGTGCTGCCTCGTTGAGCTAGGATCAGATGCACATGATGATCATCAAGATTCTCCTCTCCTACCTGTGATAATTATAAACAACAAGACATGAGATGGTTTAAATATTTTTCATTAAAAAAAAAAAATTAGTAGGGAAAACAAAGATATTAGCAGGAAACAGTAATTCTATAAATATTTGATGTACATGTGTTTCCATCACATATGGCGATTGGGATGCCATTTTTTCTGTGACACCCCGAAACTTTGGTCACATGACAACAGTACTTGGCTCAAGAATCCCGAGAATACAATGCCCAATCACCACATCGACATACTCCTAAGTATTGCCAAAGTACGTTAAACACTTTTGTTTAGTTAAAATGGGTTGGATAAGAACGTTATTGGTAGTGGAAATTAAAACAAAATATTTACATTACATCAACCCGAAGTTACGAATTTGTTATAGTATGATAATAACCACAAAGGAAAATTTAGTTAGAAGCAGAAGAGAGTTCGAAACTAACGAGAGATACAATAGAATATACAAGGATTAGATCTTTAGTTACGGTATTACCTCTGTATTATGGACTGCATCCTAATACCTTCGCCACGTAAGAAATCATATAAATATGTGAGCCGTTTGGGGAACAATGAAGTAAGCCCTTCTTCCATAGCCTTTTTCTACAAAAAAAATTTGATATGTTAAGATATGTTCTTATATATTTGTAAGAAAAAGTTTAGAAAAGTAGTTAGTGTGATGTGCATACCAAACTAATTTGTTTTGGGTGACTGATTATGTCTATTGAGTAATCAAGCACTCCCAGTGCATTATCCTGATATTTAGGCTCATAAAAGGACTTAAAAGCTGGATCACATGTGGAATTTTCAATCGTTGCTTTAATGTCAATCGTCTTGCCGTCGTTGTATGTGCCCTTCCAAGCATCCCCTGTCTTACTTTGAAGTTCCTCGAAGGCATTAATGGGGAAAAATAATCTCTCATTAGACGACATGAGTAGAGGATGATAGAATAAATCATCCAAAGGCACCCTACAAATAAAATCAAATGATTCCATAAAAAAAATATAGAAATGGAAAGAAAAGAGAGAATTTTTTTATTAAATAGTTCCCTTACTGCGTTTTGTCAACCAACTGATAAAAGTGTTCCAACTCCACACTTGTACTATTATCACTCCCAAGTATTTTCGTAACCAAAGATCTAAATTCGCTCCTATAGGTTGGCAAATTCTCTGTGTTGGATGGATTTAGAATATTGACGTTGATCCTTGCTCGATCATTAACGATGTATATGTCATCAGGTGTCAAACGGCCAAGATAAGGAGGTTTCATCAATTTAGAAAGCTCCTCAATGACGTTCCTTTGAAAAGGATATAATAAAAATGTTTAGAAATATATGTATACATATATATATATATATATATATATATATATATATATATATATAGTGAGCTTCCTGATATATATATATATATATATAAAAGAAAAAAAGAAGTTAAATCGTATGAAACTCACAGAATAATATTGCGGTATTTATCCGCGACATAATTACCATCCCATTGGTTTAGCATATCAGCTAAGGTATATCGGGAATTTGACGGTTCTCTAGTAGCAAGCTCAGTTACCACTGCGGTTGTATCACCCTGGTCGCTAGAAACGTTTGGGCATTCTTGTAAGAATTGGGGAATATCAATAGGTGTACCTTCCATGCTTTCGGAAATTTTACAAAATTGATGGCAACTAAGAAGATTTGGTAATCACTCAAAAAAATTCAATAATATGAAAACAAGCAACTAAGAAGAACAATCAATCACCCACTTTTATAGAACTCCTTGTATGCTCACAAGCTTGCTTTGGCCTCTTTCCAAGCACTCTTACGTAGTATTTTATTGAGAAAACACGTCTACTAGTCTAAAAATTTAAATATTTTATTTCCAAAGGGACCGAGTCCAATGAGAGTCATATATATATATAGAGTGGTTAAATAACTAGTATCATAAAGCAACCAATTGAGTTTCTCCTTTCAGTGCGTACACCTGAGATAGTTACAAGTCGTTTGTTGTTTTTAAATCTCCAACCATGCCAACTTGTCATAATCAATCGACCTTAATTATGTCACGTTCAGACCTTAATTATGTTGCGTTCAGTTAAGCCGAGTTTTGGTGACAAAACCATATTCAATAGCTATATAATTGGACGCGTACAGAGTACTTTTTTATGAATGATAATGCATCAAAATGGCTAATTAGAAAGGTCATTCATGCAAATTAGTCAAATTAATAAATTAATTATTTACAAAGTAGGAATTAAGGTCTAAAATATCGATAGTTTTGAAAATATCAGTTGTCCAAAAACATAAAAATTTATATAAAAATATCGGGATATTATCGATATCAATCAAAGCTGAATAAAAACCACGGGAATTGTAAGAAAAACTTGAAAAAAGTTCCTTGAAACTTTGGAGGATGGTTAATTAGTCAATTACCTATTACTTTTTTACAAAAAATTGAAAGGAAATGTATTACATGATGAGTTTAACTTATTTAAGTTGATTATATTGCGAGCTGACAAACACTGCAAATGTAGAAAATATGAAGTAATGAATGAAAGAATATTAAACACACTAAAATTATTTATTTTTAATGATTTACTACAATATTTTACACTTTATACATTGCATGCTAAATAACTCTTCAAATTTTTCGTTGTCTTCATCATCTCAATATTATAGCGATATTTTGGCCAAATATTGTTGAAGTGTGAGAGAAATTATTGATATCAATATTTTCCAATCTTATCGTCAATATTATCGATACTTATATGATATGTGTATGAACATATTCCAAAATATCCTAGACCCCAAAAAATAATAATATTCTTGATTTTTTGTGGATATTATCAATATTTTAGTCCTTCATTTTAAACAGACTGAAGTAATTAATTACATAGTAGAAAAGAAACACGCTTTGCTAATAAAAATTTCAAAAGTAGCTTACCTGCCAAAAGATGTAATTGGGTTCACATATGCATGACAATGCATCAAAATGGCCAATTAGAAAGGTCGTGTCCATGTGAGTTAGTCAAATTAATTAATTACAAAGTAGAAACACACTGAATTGATTAATTATATAGTACAAACACGCTTTGCTAAACATTTCAAAAGTATTACACTGAATTAATTAATTATGTAGTAATTAATGAAAGAAGATTAAACACACTAAAATAATTTATTTTTAATGATTTACTACAATATTTTACACTTTATACCTTGCATGCTAAATAACTCTTCAAATTTTTCATTGTCTTCATCATCTCGATATTATAGCGATATTTTGGCCAAATATTGTTGAAGTGTGAGAGAAATTATTGACATTGAAATTTTCCGATGTTATCGTCAATATTATCGATACTTATACGATATGTGTATGGATATATTCCAAAATATCCTAGACCCCAAAAAATAATAATATTCTTGATATTTCGTTGATATTATTGATATTTTAGTCATTGGTTTTAATCACACTGAAGTGAATTACATAGTAGAAACGAAACACGCTTTGCTAATAAAAATTTCAAAAGTAGCTTACCTGCCAAAGATGTAATTGGGTTCACATATGCATTATCATTCACATTTGCATGATAATACATCAAAATGGCCAATTAGAAAAGTCGTGGCCATGCAAGTTAGTCAAATTAATTAATTACAAAGTAGAAACACACTGAATTGATTAATTATATAGTACAAACACGCTTTGCTAAACATTTCAAAAGTATTACCCGCCGAGAGATGTAATTATCATTCGGACTCTTCTAAAAGCGAGACTTTGAATCTCACATAGTAGACTATATATACTATACAAAAGTATTCTATATCAAACGTTTCTTCATTCTTCTTTATTAACAACTTTCATTATTTCAAGAAATCAGTGTGAACTCTAATCATGATGAATCCCATTGGAGTTTCTGCGTTTAGGCGTTCAGTGTTTGCATTTCAAATAAGCAATAGCATGACCATGATGCATATCAGCTAAGGTATATCGGGAATTTGACGGTTCTCTAGTTGCAAGCTCAGTTACTACTACGGTTGTATCATCCTGGTTGCTAGAGACTCCTGAAGTAGAAACGTTTGGGTATTTCTTGTAAGAATTGGGGCACCTTCCATACTTTCGGAAATTTTACATTTGGTGGCAACGAAGAAGATTTGGTAATCACTCAAAAAAAATTCAATAATATGAAAACAAGCAACTAAGAAGAACAATCAATCACCCACTTTTATAGAACTCCTTGTATGCTCACAAGCTTGCTTTGGCCTCTTCGTAAGCACTCTTACGTAGTTGTGATGGTATTGAGAAAACACGTCATCTTGTCTAAATATTTAAATATTTTATTTCCCAATAGACTCAGTCCAATGAGTGTTGATTCTATATCCTTCCTTGCAACAGCATAGGGGAAGGAAAAAAATGAAGAAGAAAGACATTTCAGAGACTGTCAAAATAACCGAAAAAAGATGAAGAAAGAAAGATTGTTTTAGTTATTTGTTTTTTTTTTATATATAAACACTGGTCTTAATTATTTTAAATTAATCAAATTAAGAGAAAGGAATTCAACTTCGGATGCAGTTATGATGATTAATTCAAGGGAGACTACTTGGGCTTCTGTCGGCAACATTGTGGATGATGTGAGAGACTTGCTCATGCTGTTTTCCATTAAGGAAGTCCAATTTCAACTTAGGAAGTGTAACAAAGTGGCTCATGCTATTGTCCGTTTTGTTTTACACGGACAAGGTCCTTATTTTTGGTTAGAAGAAGGCTCTGCGTGGCTAATGAATTGCATTCTTGATGTCCTTATTGTAACCAATGCTTCCGGTTAATGAAATTTAATTCTTTTCGATAAAATAAAAAATAAAAAATTTGGGTACAAGGGGATGGTCAAACTACCATAACCAATTGCCTTAACCCACATTATGCAAACAAAATATTTTAGATTTTTTTTGGATGAACGAAATGTTTTAGTAAATTCCCAAACGGATAAGTCAATTAATAAGCCAAAAACATACGAGAGAGACTTGCACAACGCATCATGGACTCCATTAAAAGAATAGGCCGATTCATATAGTCGTGTTTGGCCGATTCATATAGTCGTGGTAGGTATATATATATATATATATATACAAAGTAGTTAAATAACTACTATCATAAAGCAACCAATGGAATTTCTCCTTTGAGTGCGTACTAATAAGAGATAGTTACAAGTCGTTCGTCGTTTTTAAATCTCAAACCCATGTCATGTATTCTAGGTAAGAAACTTGTCATAATCAATCCTAACATGATCGACCTTAATTATGTTGCGTTCAGTTAAGCCGAGTTTTGGTGACAAAACCATACTCAATAGCTAATATTTTATACAAAATAATTGAACGCGTACAGAGTACTTTTTTATGAATGATAATGCATCACCATGGCCAATTAGAAAGGCCATTCATACAAATTAGTCAAATTAATAAATTAATTATTTACAATTTAAAAATTAAGGTTTAAAATATCAATGGTTTCGGAAATATTGGTAGTCAAAAAACACGGAAATTTCTATGGAAATATCGGGATATTATCAATATCGATAAAAATTGAATAAAAACCATAAAAATTGTAAGAAAAACTCTCAAAAAAATTTCTTGAAACTTTGGAGGATGTTTATTTAGTTAATTATCTATTACTTTATCACAAACAATTGGAAGGAAATCTATTGCAATATGGGTTTAATTGATTTAAGTTAATTATATAGCGAGCTAACAAACATTACAAATGTAGAAAATATGTAGTAATTAATGAGAGAAGATTAAACCTACCATCATAATTTATTTATAATCATTTACTACAATATTTTACACTTTATACATTGCATGGTAAGATATATGAGTGACTTAGTACTACATAGAGTTCCTATAAGGTTCAGATTTGAATTATTTACACTAACACTTCCTGAGGTTTTCGGTTTTTTCACAAAACTCCATGAGGTTTTAGAAATAACAAGATCACCCCTGAGGTTTTAAATTGTTTTAACAAATCTCATTTTCATTGATTTTTCATCCAAAGATTGATGATTTTATAAAATAAAAAAAATTCTCCAAATGACAAAGTTGGCCTTTGAGATTAGATTGCATATACTTGATTGAGGTTAATTTTGTCATTTGCATAAGTTTTTTTTTTCAATGAAATCATCAATTTTTGGACAAGCAATCAACGAAGGGGTTTTGTGAAAACAAACTAAAACCTCAAGGGGTGTTCGTGTAATTTTTGAGACCTGAGGGGTTTTGTGAAAACACAAGAAACCTCAGGGGTGTTAGTGTAAATAACTCTTCAAATTTTTCATTGTCTTCTTCATCTTGATATTATCGATATTATTGATATTATTTTGGCTAAATATTGCTGAAGTGTGAGAGAAATTATCGAAGTTTATATTTTCCAATATTATCGACACTTAGATGATATGTGTATGAATATGTTCCAAAATATCATAGACCCGAAAAAATGATAATATTCTCAATATTTTATTGATATTATCAATATTTTAGTCCTTAGTCGAAACGCACTGAAGTGATTAATTACATGGTAGAAACGAAACACGCTTTGCTAAAAATTTCAAAAGTAACTTACCTGCCAAAAGATGTAATTGGGTTCACATATGCATTATCATTCAGAGTATTCTAGATGCGAGACCTTGGATCTCAAATAATTAAATATATAGTAGACAAAAGTATTCTATCAAACTTTTAACTCAACTAGGTTGGCACTTACGTACATACTTATTGATCACTTGCACTTTACAACCTTAAAGTACAAAACAAAACAAGAATAATAAGTTATTACAAGTGATCTTCAATCTCCAATTACAATGGGCTTGTTTCTTTGAATATTAAATTTGTACATTTATAATAATTCTATACTGTTATTAATATTTCCCCCTCTCTCTCTTCTTCCACATTCTCTCCTCTCTCCTTCTCGGCTCTGGCCACCCTTATATTTCCAAATAACATAAATATATATATATATAATAAAATAACACCCATAATTCCTTTATTAAAACCATAAAAATCATGATGAAGAAAAACACCAAAATTAGAATAAACCCATTCAATTTCAATAATATCCAAAATATTATATTCATATACTTAGGAAAAATAACAACCTCTGAAAATCCCATAAGACAAAGATAGTAAATTCCAATACACCATATTTTAAATTCCAAAACCATAGCCCATCAATATATATATACCAATTCCGAAAATCTCAAAGATATTGATAATCAAATTCAATAACAACATAAACTAATACACCAAAACGAAAATTCATAACACACCCAAAGTCACCAAATTCAAAATCACCACAGTCCTAAACCCAAATTTATATACTTTAATAGTAATAATAATAATCCTTGAAAATCCAGTATCACATTGTAAAAGTTGAGACTAGACCGATAATAAAATCTCATAACCTCATTAACCCAAAATAAATCAATTTCCAATCAAATCACATTTATGCAAGCAATTCCACTCACAATTAGTCTAAAGCTGCCTGACCATGAGAGGGTCCCTCTTGTGGAGTACGTGGAGCCTGAGTACCTATTTGAAAGAACATGAGAACTTAATCAATAAAAGTACCCAACCACGAACATGAACTCAAAATCCTAATTCCCGGGACTAAAAGTGTGTGCATGACCTTTAAGGAAGTTCCTAAGGGTTTGACAAGGTCTTGTTTGGGCTTAAAATTGGCACACCCAGAAAGCCCACAATATTTCCTGGGCCGCTTGTTTTAAAATCAGCCCATCAGCACATCCAGCCCATTAAGCGATGCAAAAAGGCCAATATCACGTGGCCCAAAGAACGTTGGAAAAACTGGGCCGCGAAAAGGGCCAAAGCAGTTCCAAGCCAAAAGAAATGGGCTTAACAGTTTCGACCGCAAGGGAACATGCCCACGTGATCACTGAAAAGTCCAAGTCAATAAAATCGGCTGGAGTTAAAGATCGAACAGAAGCAGGAATAAAGCAGAGCGCTTCTGAAAGAAAACTCTGCCGCCAAAGGGTAGTTTATCTAAAGATATTCTGATATTTTTTGATAAACACCATTTTCAAGAGATAAGCAGACTCTCGTTCTGTGAAAGGAAGAGAAGCAGGAAACAGGGAGTTGTTCAAAACTGAGAACTCACCATCTCAAAACTCGAGACTCTTACAAAGACTTGGAACTTGCGAAAGCAGTAAAAATGGGATACGAGCATGGCACCCCATCAAAACACAGGGGAATAATCACTTCAGTGGAGTGCCTGCTCGCCAGAACAAAGATAGAACTCCTTTACTTTTCTTTTTTTTAAATAAAAGATCTGCTGAGTATTTTGCCTCCCATTATTAAAAGATGAAAAAGCCCCACAGGAAAACATTTCCTATAAATACCAGAGAGGGCGAACAGACAAACAACCAACCAACTCAACCAAAAAACTCAGTCAAAAGACAAACACTCAAAATGATCACTTGATCACAAGCAGATTTTCAGATAGACTCAGAGTTCTGAAGCATTCCAATCTCAAAAGCTTTCCAGCAAGCTTGCAGAATCATCTAGTTCACAAGACAGCAACAACGAGACTTCTCTCGTTACAAATTTGGTTTAGCAAAAGCCAAAGACTAGCAGAGTTTGAGTTTTCTTAAATACGAAGACCTCAACAAATTTATGAAAAGCTCTGGCTGAAGCAGCACAGGTGTCCCAGGATAGATTCTAGCTCAAGTCCAGCCACTTCTGCCCCCTTCAGACTGGATAAATCCCAGCTTCTGCCCATCCAAAAGCCTCCCAGGGCTTGAAATAGATTGAAGCTCTGCCAAACTCAAGCTTTGGTATCGATTTGCAGCCAAAACGTTTCAGTAAAAGCTGTTTAAAGTCCAGTCCAGCACAGGCACATCCAGTCCAGCCGAGAACAGAGGCAACTATCCAGGCAGAAATGGAAGCGCTGCCCTCCTTTTCGTCTTTATGTAGTCAGTTTTCCCTTTTGAGTCTTGTAAAAAGGAGTTCTGCCTGAAATAGGGGAGTTCTACCTGTAATAAGGGAGTTCTGCCTAAGATCAATCCAATCTGTCGTCATCCATTCTGGCCAGAACTACCGATTTTTATACTGAGATAAATTATGAAGTCCTTACCAGTCTAAGGCATAGAAAAGAACTTACTTGGGAGATATTCCTCACCCAAATTCACAATCGTTTGTTCAAAGTCAATAGCTTGGGGCGCAAGTTATTTTCATTCTCAAGTCTGTTAGAGTTGAAAAATTGCTAACAGTGGCACGCTCGACACACAAAGAAAGTTAGTTCACTAACCAAACAATGGTTTTTGGATTAATGGGGAACTTTACCCTTTCATCTCAGGAAACAAATCAAAACGGGTGCACCATTTGGCACGCCCAGTGGGACCTCTCAGGATATGTACTCTGCCGTACTTTGAAAGTACATGTATATTGGAAGTTCTAGCCAGAATCTACGTCGCACGATGGAGCGAGACCAAGCAGCTTTCCAAGAAGGACCAGAATCAGAAGAAAGCGATGCAAGACAGTCAGCTCATGGCAGGACAAGAAGCAGGCGTTCCAGAACTGGTTCCAGGAGGCTAAATCAAATACACGAAGCTGTGTTCCGACAGGAGGCTACGACAGAGAGGAGTCAGGAGTCTTTAAATAATATAACAGCCATGATGCAATGGCAAGTTAACAGGGCAGTTAGGGAAAGACCGTGAGGCCACCATGGCCAGAATTCCAAATCCTAATGCCTGTGGTTCAGCGCTAGACCTTCCCTTCGGTCCTCCACCAGGGTTAGCATGGCCACATCAAGAGAATCCTCTTATTGCATAGATAGCTGGAATACCCGACCTGATGAAACCCAGGCTGGATAGAGGGGAGGAGCCCTTCTCGTCCAAGAACACGAGGCTCCAGGCAGGCCAGAAGTTCCTGCACCAGTTCAGGCTCCCAGAATCAGCCAGAACCGCCCGCTCCACCACCTGTGGCTCCGCGAGATCAACCACCGCCACTTCTGCCTGAGGCACCAACTGCCACCCTATAGACCAAGGAGAATGGATCTCAATCCATTTCCTCCACTAGCAAGGGGCAGAAGAGGGAGAGGGGGGAATTAACCCTTTTGCCAATAATGACAGAAACAGGCCAGGGCAAACTGGAGGAACCATCCAGAGGCTAAAGAAGAGGAAGAACACAGGGAAGAAGTTCTGCCCAGGCCATACAAAGGGGAGCAGAGGTTTGATCACGACCATCTAGAACAGGGACGAAATCCACCTCCTGTCAATGCTTTAAACGACATGGGGGCATTACAGAGGATGATCAGGGAAATGATGGAGCCAGAAGCCAGAAGAGGAGAGAGGCCAACCTATAGAAAGCCATACCCGGCTTATATAGATCAGATCCCTCTACCCCCAGGTTTCAAAGTACCAAACTTCACTTTATTTAATGGAGAAGACACCCATGCTTCGTCGGTTGAGCACATAGGCAGATTTTCTGTCCAGTGCATAACTATAGAGAACAATCCCCTGTTAAAGCTAAGGCTTTTTGGAAACTCTCTCTCCTAGAGGCTTTTACCTGGTATACCAGCCTGCCAGCCAATTCTGTTAGACCTGGGAGCAAATGGAAAACGTTTTCCATGATTATTATTTCAGGATCCAGCAGGAAGTCCCCATCAGTGATCTTGCAGCTCTCAAGCAAAGTGAAGATGAGCCCGCCCAGGATTTTATAACCAGATTCAGGAAGCTCAAGATGAAATGCCGAATCCCTATGGAAGAAAGACATTTCATTCAGATGGCTCAAACCTCCCTTAAGATTTCTTTGACGAAAAGATTCGATGGGATGCTGTTCGGAGATTCTGGCAGAACTGGAGACAAGGCATCCAAATATGAGGAACTGTTAAGGGAAGAACAGCAAAAGAGGAACTCTTCCAAATGCACGTCCTACAAGACCACTTCTTCTTCAATCCATTTGATTGAAGTAGAATCTGAAGAAGATACGGAAGACTTGGAGGAAAGAGAGGTTGCAAGTGGCAGAAATGGCAAAATTAAAACATCCCATCAGCTGCAAAGCTCTCACAAAGCCACCGAAGGACCAGAAGCCACCACCATTCACAGGAGGGTTCGTTCCAAACAAGCCAACACAGAACAAGGTCTACTCTTTCGATCTAACCAAAGTTGATGCTTTGTTTGATGAGATGTTGGCACAAAAGGCAATAAAGACACCTCATAAGCTGCCCAAACCAGAAGAGCTCAAGGGTAGGCAGGATTGCAGATGACACAACTCTTGGAATCATTCCACCAACAGTTGTGTCGTTTTCAGAGACGTCATACAGGAAGGAATAACTGCAGGAAGATTGAAGCTGGAGAGAACCTCCCTCAGTTCCGACAGATCCTTTTCCCCAGCCTCAAGTTAACATGGTCAACTTAAATTGGCCAGAACGGAAGGGAAAATGCCAGTTTCAGCAGAAGCAGGAGAACTACAAATGAGGACTTCCGAAGGCCAAAGGCAACCATCTCGGCTGGGATAGTATTATGCAGTAAATGCAAGTGTGAAAGTGAGTTGGAAGTAACTCTGACAGGGCAGAAGCAGCCCACACACAGCGTATTTGATCGGATAGGAACGTCACACCAGCAAGACCTAGCTCCAACCCTCCCCAGAAACATAATCAGACAAAGGGATTGTCTTAGGCCGGTTCAACACAACAGAAGGATTCCAGAGCAGCCTAAGGAGGAGATACCAATCAGCATGCCAGGAAACGACAAACCCTTGGCAACTATCATAGAGGGAAGATGGTATTCCGTTGGAAAAAGCGGTAGACCAACCTTGGAACTGAGCAGAACTCAGAAAGAAGAATTCAGAAACAATATTCCACCTTCCTTAGAGACAGGAGGACTGCACAGGTACTAACAGAGTCGAATTCTGCCAGAAAGAAAGGAAGAGCCAAAAACAGCTCCTCAGGCAGAACAAGCAGGACTTGAGCCACAAAAGCAGGTAAAGACAGAACCTCCAGGCAAGCCCCCCGTCCATTCAAACTCACCCTCAGTCGATCAACTTGAGCTTCCACAAGTACAAGCTGGACCCGAATCTGTTCCAGAAAAGGACCAGCTGTTGTGTAGATTTCAGCTGCACCAAAATGGATTCAGCTGCATCCTCAACTTGTGATACTCGCAAGTGCACGAGCCGTTCGATAGTATAGCATATGTAAGTGCGAGGTCGATTCCACAGGGATTGGTGATTGAATGATCTAATTCAGTTTTCCTACACAAAACAGAAATGAAAACAAAAGAAGCAAAAAGGTTTTGTACAACACTTGAGAACATGGAGACTTTTGGAAGAGAGGAGAGATGTGTTTGAGAAAGAGAAGGGAGGAGTGTTTGGGAACATTGAGAATTTGATGAAGGAATGGGAGAAGTGTTTGGGAAGTGTTTGAGAATATGGAGACTTTTGGAGAAGAAAGGAAAGTGGTGTTTGAGAACTTTGTGGATTTTGGAAGAGCATATGTTTGAGAGCTTTGAGAAGGTAGAAGAAAGTGTTTGGAAAGTGTTTGGAGAAGAGAAAGGTGTTTGTGAAGTGTTTGAGAACTTTAGAGAATTTTGGAAGAGAGATGTGTTTGAGAACATGGGGAATTTGAAGAGAAAGGAAGGTGTTTTGAGAGCTTTAGAGAATTTGAAATAGAATAGAGAAGTGTTTGGAGAATTTAGAAGAAAGAAAATTTAGTAAATGATCTTATTACAACAATTGAGAACTACAAAGGGAAACTAAGAGAATTTGAGGGAGAGAAGGGAAGGGAGCTCTAGAGAAGTGTTTGAGAGCTCCCCCCCTTGGGGGTGTTTTTACGAGCTTAGAGAACTTCCCTATTTATAGGCCTAGGGGAAGTGAAAATCTGAATTATACAATAGAGTTCACTAACCACACTCACTTCACCAACTTACAACACTTAATTCACCTAACACACTATTGCATTTGAAAACAATTCTTCTTGTCATTAAGCTTAGTGTTGCATCATCCACTTCAACTTCAATTAATTCATTTGGCTGCTGTAAAATTCCACTCAAAAATAGGGATTGAATATGCTTCACCAAACTTTCCCACAATCAACAACACTTCATCATGCATATGTCATGCATGACAATGCATTGCAGCCAGCTTGTGGGCTCGTTTTGGGCTTGTGTCTTTATTCTGAAAAATCTGAAAAAATATGAATCTTGAAGCTCTTTGAATTATCTTTCCAAGCATATGCAGCCAAACTCAAGGAAAAATCGGGAAGGGCTTCAAATGTTATATTTGGCCCAGTAACGCAGATGCTGCCGAATTTGACCTTAAGTTGCCAAAACATGTATAACTTTCTCTAGAAGACTCGGAATCATGAACCGTAAAATTCTACAGAAAATAGACTTCCGTAGATTTCCAATGATGTATGGCTCATTATCTGGTTCTTCTTGAGTAAGTACAGTCTAATCCGTGAAGTTGACTGATCTGCAGACACCGTTTTGAGCTAATTTGTCTCCAAAATGCAATTAATGAGTCTCAAGCTTATAACACTGAAACAAGCACAGAACTTATTAAAAGCACAAGTTTAACTAAAAAACATAACCAAATCATAAATTAGAAGGGTACAAAATAATATGTAAATATGCACCGATCACCGGGAAGTCTGGATTGAAGAAAACGAGGAGGAACAGTTGGATTATGAACCATCTACGGAGGATCAAACTGGTTTTCTTGAAGCAGGGAGCAAGAGGACTGGACAGAAGAAATGGAGTATGATGAAGGACTAGATGAAGAAACCGAAGCTTTTGGTGCAGAATTGGAGGACTTGTTACAAGGTGATCTAGGCATCAACATGGTGTTCATCTTATCAGAAAGATTCAGGGCAGGAGAAGGACAAGGAAGTACCTTGGAGGGAGACGTGTTCTCACAAGAGAACTTTGAGTGCAGGCTGGTGGAAGTAGAAGAAGTGCCAGAACAGCAACTACCTGCTGCCAGAGCAGGTGGAACCACTATGGAACCAGTGCAGAACAGCTTTGTTTCTCCAAACCAACCAAGGAAATGGCTAATCACCTCAGACCTCTATTCATAACTGCAAACTTTGGAGGAATTCCTATTTCCAAGGTAATGGTAGATGGAGGCGCAGCTATTAATCTTTTACCACACAGACGTTGAGCAAAATGGGCAGAACAGAAAAGGATCTAATTCCAACTCGTCTAACCGTCACCAATTTTGCTGGAGGCATCACTAAGACTCATGGAATTTTGGACGTGGATGTCATTGTTGGAACCAAAAAGCTGAAAATTGCGTTCTTTGTGGTGGATACTACCTTTATTACCTACAATGCATTGCTCGGAAGAGATTGGATTCATCAAAGCCTTTGCATTCCCTCTACTCTACATCGCGCTAGCCCTTTGGCATGAGGAAGGATACATGGAGATGGTAGAGGCCGATCCACGGCCATTTCTGCCTTCTGCCATGTGCTTTGAAGCAAGGTATTATCATGATGACCTTGGTCCTTTCACTTTCTTTGGAGTCAATCAGAACGGCCGCCCTCACGGTGTCACGGCCCAAAGGCTCATTGAAGACGGTCTGGCCAGTTCTCTAGAAGACTGGAATAGGCCTTTTGTTCTGAACCTCCAGAACTCCAATGTTTAGTCTCAATCAACAGGAAAAGGATCGAGTTGCAACAATCCGATCCATTACAAAAAGATTGTTGATGTACTGGGAAGAAAGGAAGCTTATTGCGCAGAATCCAGCCATTAATATGGCAGAATTCACGCATGAGAGCATTGAAGAACAGGAAGAAAGTTTACAGGAGGAAATATTGGACTTCGCACCAGCAGCACTAGATGACTCCTTACCAGAAGTAGAAGATCCGTTACAGGAGATTAATCTAGGGATAGAAGAGAACCCAAGACCTACTTTCATTAGCGCACTACTAGAAGAACCACTCAAAAGTGAAATCATCGCACTTTTGCATGATTTCAGGGATTGTTTTGCTTGGCATTATCATGATATGCCCGGACTGGACAGAAAATTGGTTGAACACAAGCTGCCTATCAAAGAAGGCTACCTTCTAGTCAAACAGGCCAGAAGAAGAATGTCCATGGAGACAGAACTGAAAGTCAAAGAAGAGAGATAGAGAGATTGCTCAAGGCAGGATTCATCAGGCCGGCCATTTACACAGATTGGCTAGCTAATATTGTGCCAGTTTTGAAAAGAAAGACAGGGGGCAGTCAGGATATGTGTGGATTACAGAAATCTGAATGAAGCATCCCCCAAGGATGAATATCCTATGCCAATGGCAGATATGCTAATAGATGGAGCTGCTCACCACCAGATGTTATCTTTCATGGATGGCAACGCATGATATAATCAGATTATGGTGGCAGAAGAAGATATCCACAAGACAGCCTTCATGTGTCCAGGGCATTTAGGTTCTTTTGAATACACTGTAATGTCTTTTAGCTTAAGAAACGCAGGAGCCACTTATCAAAGAGCAATGAACTCTGTTTTCCATGATATGATAGGGCATTCTCTGGAAGTATATATAGATGATGTGGTGATCAAGTCTCCGAAATCAGAGAATCATGTATCAAACCTAAGAAAGGCATTTCTAAGGATGAGGCAACACAAAATTGAAAATGAACCCTAAGAAATGTGTGTTTGGAGTATGTTGCGTAGATTTAGCCTGCACCAAAATGGGTTCAACTGCATCCTCAACTTGTGATACTCGCAAGTGCACGAGCCGTTCGGTAGTATAGCATATGTAAGTGCGAGGTCGATTCCACAGGGATTGGTGATTGAATGATCCAATTCAATTTTCCTACACAAATATAGGTATTGAATATGCTTCACCAAACTTTCCCACAATCAACAACACTTCATCATGCATATGTCATGCATGACAATGCATTGCAGCCAGCTTGTGGGCTCATTTTGGGCTTATGGCTTCAGTCTGAAAAATCTGAAAAAATATGGATCTTGAAGCTCTTTGTCTTATCTTTCCAAGCATATGCAGCCCAACTCAAGGAAAAATCGGAAAGGCCTTCAAATGTGATTTTTTGGCCCAGTAACGCAGATGCTGCCAAATTTGACCTTAAGTTGCCAAAACATGTATAACTTTCTCTAGAAGACTCGGAATCATGAACCGTAAAATTCTACAGAAAATATACTTCCGTATCTTTCCAATGATGTATGGCTCATTATCTGGCTCTTCTTGAGTAAGTACAGTCTAATCCGTGAAGTTGACTGATCTGCAGACACCGTTTTGAGCTAACTTGTCTCCAAAATGCAATTAGTGAGTCCTTAAGCTTATTACACTGAAACAAACACAAAACTTATTAAAAGTACAAGTTTAACTTAAAAACATAACCAAATCATAAATTAGAAGGGTACAAAATAATATGTAAATATGCACCGATCAAATACCCCCAAACCTAGATTTTGCTAGTCCTCGAGCAAAACAAACGGAAAACAAAGATAAAAACAAATAAGAAGTTAACTAGACCACTTTCGTAGGTAACTCGATTGCATTTAGCGTATGCAACAAGCCTTTAAACCTCTAGGCATCCCTAGTAGGAGGAGTTGTGTCTCCTGAGGATTTAACAGATTTGATACCCACAAACCTTTGACTAATTTCTACAAAATAAAGTAGTTAGAAAACCTATTAGAATTTGTTAGTCCTTAAGCAAAATAACAAAAACAAAAATAAAAGCAAAAACAAAAATAAAAACAAAAACAATCACAAAAATAAAAAGAACTCAAAATAATCTTTCCGAACATTTCCGAAGAGAAATGACTCATGCACATGACTCAAAAGTTTTAACAACAAAAGCTTAATTTTAGACATTATTCACAAAGCGGCAAAGTTCAAAACACAACATGCTCAAAGTGTGGTAGTGTGATAGCCAAATGCAACAAATTTCCCAATCTTAGTTTTCACACAATTTCAAAAATCATACAAAGCACAAGTTCAACTTCAAATCTCACCAAAGTTGTCCTCTCACAAATGAATCACTCGAAAGAGGGTTACAATGCAACACTCAGTTATAAACATGAGATTAAAGTTAAACCATAAAGACTTAACTCGAAAATAGAAAGATGAAGAACTTGCATTAATATGATCTCAAGAAGGATGCCAAACACTTAAAAGTAGAAAAATAAATGCAATTCAAGCACATGACATTTAAGATCAATTTAGGTCTTTAACATAGGTTGTAATGGGGCCAAGGGTGTAAGGTGAGTAAGAAATGAAGGGTATGGATAAAACAAAGTCCAAGGAACTCAAAATATTACAAGACTTCAAATCATCACAATGAGAATTTATTTTTACATGATCAAAACTCCTTATACCTTCATTTACGTTGATTCATACTCCTTTCATTTAATTGAACAAACACCAAATTATTTTGAAGGCCCAAAAATGAATTTTCAATCAACTACCACTTTTCTCTTTTCTTTCACCAATTGTGTGAATTTTTTTTTCCTTTTTTTTTTCAAATGTAACACCTCTTCCCAAACTTAGCATGAAAAACACATCCCAATTAAAGCTCATGAGTTCCTTAGAAAGGTAAATATTTGTTTTTCGGGTTAAGGTGAGGAAATAAAATTGGTAAATGAAAGAAAAGGTTTACATGTAGGCTCAAAATGGTTAACAATGGAAAATCATGCTTAAGCATGCATAAGGTTAGCTTGAAAGGCACAAACGATCCAAAGAGGGCCTTAATATCATTTCTTAAATGTCATGAAATCAAATTGCATAGGAATGAATGACTTTTAAGTGTTCAACCAAATCAATGAATAATGAGATCAAAAAACAACTTAGATGACAAGAAATTAAGAGTATGTGTATAACACTCATGAATTGAAGTACAAGGCTCAAAAGCTCACTTTATATGGTTGGTTATATAAGTCTAATTTATGCTTCATACAATTCTTTAGATCATGCAAATCCTTTAATTGGAAAATTATGAAACAAATGGCAAGTGCAAAGAAGGTTTCAAGCATATCATGCTAGAACAATGCCAATTTTATTTATTTTTTTAAGTTTTTTTTTTTACAATAAAAAGTTACAAAAAAGAAAAATAGTAAATAATAAATAAATAAAATTCAATTTTCATTTAAGTCAGGTAAACATTTATCACAATCTCATCATATGTGTTCGGAAAGTGACTCAAAAACAAAACAAAACAAAACAATACTAAAAGAAAAACAAGCAAATTTTATTATTATTATTTTTTAATACAAACTAAATTTACTTGCTAAACTCCAATACCCCCAAACCTAGAAATGAACATTGTCCTCAATGTTTAAAAATTTAGGTACAAGCAATGTCATAATAACAAATGAAGGTATTAAAGCAAATAAAAATCACAAAACACACAAGAATTAAAATACAAAAAGAAATATAAAATAAAAATTACAAAACAAACAAACAAATAAATAAATAAACAAAACGAAACAGTAAAACACTCGAAACAGGTAAGCCCTAAACGGAGAAGGTCTTACGCAAACTGAAACCCAAAATAAAAACAGCCCAAAGCCCAAAATGAAATTAACCCAACAACGGTAAAACCTGACCCAAAATGAAATCCGAAGCCCACACGTTTTTTATTGTTTTAATTTAATTTAATTTTTATTTTTAAGATGAAACGTGAATTGGAAAGGCAAAGGGTGGGATTTCTGAAAAGAAGGCACGTGGTCCCTAATGTCGTCTCTTGGTTAGTCATAGGCAGACTGAGCGAGACACGCGTCGACAGATAGAAGCGCCGCAGATTTTCACAAGCGAAAATTACGGGCTAATGGAAATGCGCGAAGACTTTACTGAACGCGTCCGTTTCAGAAAGGTCACGTCGTGATAAATGAGTTTGGTGTGGTTGGAAAGAGAGAAGGTGGTGGGACTCGAGGAATGCTGGAGATTCAGAAATTGCTCAGATGCTGCAATGGCTAGGGTTTGTTAAAGACTATGTCTATAAGAAGGAAAAAGAAGGGAAAACACACAAACTCAAAAACACAAAAGAGAAAAGAAGCAAGAAAAAGAAAAAAGTGAGAAATTAAATGGCTTCTTCCTACCCCTTTTCGTTGGATCTCAACCTAGCTCCACCGACTCAGACATGGGGTGAAGGCGGCACCACCAGTATGGGTACCCTACTTTGCCTCCGCAAGGGGGCCTGTGACTGTCAATGACTCAATACTCCTGGACAACGATGTTGCCATTGGAGTTGGCAGAAATTTAGTAACTCCTAAAGATATACGTGTGTTCGGGACAAGGGATGACAACCGGGTCACGAGTGATGCCCTGGCACTGAGCGTGCAGAGTACAGCATGTGTTGCAAGTTTGGGTCATCGCCTACTTGCGAAGTCCCATGAGGTAGAGATTCTGAAAGGTCAGTTAGCGGCGGAGCGAAGTATGGTTGAAGAGTGTCAGACTGCTATAAAAAGCTTGAAAAGGGAGAGGGCAAGGATAGTGGAGGTGAATCGACACCAGCTAGAAGTATTGCGGGACGAGAATAAACGCCTATCAAAGATGGTAGAGTTGTATTCTCGTGACATGAGAAGCAGCTGGAGGACCTAGACCGACCGGGTAAACGCAAGCAAGCAGATCGCGAGAGTAGTTATGCTCAAGCTAAGATTGCGATCTTTGGGAGCTCAAGTGGTGAGCCCCAAGAGGCTGTACGTGAAGCCCCGAAGAGGACAGCCAGAGGGCCAAACTCAAAGCTCCAATGGTCGAGACACCGAGCAGTGTGAAGAAATGATTTCTACTAAACTATTGTTGTTTTTTTTTTTTGTTGTTTTTTTTTTCATTATTTTGTTTCGGAAATAAAAGAGTAAGGTTGCAGAAAGAAAAAGAAAAAGAAAAAGAAAACACACTTCCCAAACTTAGATCAAACAAAAACGACAAACGGAAAAGAAAGCGCACTTCTCAAACTAAAATAAGACAAAGGTGATAGCCGAAAGGGAAAAACACAGAACACTAGAAAATGAAAGTAACGGGCAAAAACATAAAACACCCGAAAACACGGAAAAAAAAAAGAGTAAAGTGAAAGTTAATGTGCTTCCCCTTGAAGCGATTAGGTCGAGCATGCCCGGGAAATCCGAAATGGTGTTGGCTCTCTCTCATCAGCATATGCCTATTTAAACCGCACCTCTGGAAGCGGATGATACCCAGCATTTCTTCCTGCAAACTCAAGGAAAAACATCAAAAAATTCAGAAGCAAAAAAAATGGCATCCTCATGCACTCACCTTGATGATCTCAACCTTGAGCTCTCACTTGCACCACCGAATGCCCAGATAATGGCTCGTCCAAACCCTGTCTTCCCAAACTCCACATATCATCACGGTATGGCCTCAAACTTTGCTGAGGTAATACCGAACTTTTCTGAGGCAGTGCCGAACGAGCAGTGCTGCCTGGGCAGCATGATTGGCAGTAAACTCACATCAGCAGATCACCTGCATGTGGCACAGAGGTCCGACAAGGCTGCAGTGGAGGAGTCCCACAATTTAACGGTGCTCCATGCGGTCTCGGCTACCAATTTAGGCATGCGATTGTTGGCGAGAACACGGGAGTGTGCCGCGCTGAGCGAGGAAGTAGCTTCCTTGAAGGCTATGGTGGCGGACTCGGAGAAGCGGCTCTCCGTGCCAATCAGCACGTGGAAGCACTGGAGAGAAAAAATGAAGACCATGTGGAGCTGCTGCAAATTCTGCAAGTAAGAGAGAATAGAGGCATGCCATGAAGATGAAGATGAAGACGAAGAAGTTGTTTTTGTTGTTTTTGTTTTTTTGTTGTTTTTTGTTTTTTTTGTTTTTTTTTGTTTGTTTGTTTGTTTTTTTAACTTTTTGTTGTTGTTTGTAATGCAGCCTTTGAAGTGAAATAAAAATGTGTTTTTAACACTCAGAAATAAACTAACTAACTACACCACGTAAGTAAATACATAAACTAACTTAACAAAAAATAAAAAAAAACAAAACAAAACAAAAACAAAGACTACACAGAAAAAAAAAAAACAAAGAAAAAAAAACTTGATTTAAAAACACACGAATATACAAGCAACTCACGGATGACCAGTTAAGGGCCTCAGAAAACACAGCCAGGGGATCCGGGAAGGTTGGAGGGGTCACAATGGTCCCGCTTAAAACCCAAACTCCTTAGACACCGAAGGTGTCGCCTAAAGAACTCCTAGACACTGTATTGTATAATCAGCCAAGTATTGAAACATCCAGTTCTCTTTTTGTTTTGTATAATCAGCCAAGTTGGCATCATGACTAGCCTTGCAGAGTTCAGAGGTCTTGAAGGAAGACTTGAGATCCTCATAGCGATCATGAAGGTTGAGCACATCTCTGGCCAGATTCAGACTTATTTCAAGGATAGGCTTGGGAGCCATGTTCTGCCCTGTGTAGAGGTCCAAGTCTTTCATCAATTGCTCAGCGCTCCTCGTTTCTCATCCAGCTCTAGCTCAGGAGACTGCCAAATCTTCACTCTCTCCATGGCCTCGTCCACTACCTTGAGTTTGGCCTTGCTAAGAGGAGAACTGAGCTTCTCCAGCCTGTCCAGTTGGGCGTCCAAGTCCATAGCCTCAAATTCAGCCAATTCTGGGTCAGCAAGGGAGGCTGCGATGGTTGAGACAGCACGGGATTGGATAGGCATCTGCAAAATCAAAATTATGGATTAGCACAAGGACAGAAATGAAAGAAGGGTTCATGACATGATAATACTTACAGCTGCGAGAACAGGCTTCAAAGGACTAACCACCACTGCCACGGCTCTTGGAGTTCTGGGCACTTCCACCTGGAAGAAATAAGAGTCAAAAGGGAAACAAGGAGAGGATAATAGTGCGAAAATGAACGAGTATAAAGGTGACAAGAATTTACCATGGCTTCAAAGTAGCAGCAGTTAATTCTACTTCTGCTCCTGAGTTGCAACCAAAAGTTCTCCCTGTTCCACAGGTTCCGATGCCGCCAAGGCCTCTATCCGCTCCCCAGACCCTAAGGTTGCTTGTTCTGCTTGAACCTCGACAGGGGTTTCCCATTTGTTCCGCAGGTTCAAATACAGGCGAACTGGTTAAGACTGCCGCAGGAGCTTCTGCCTGTTCCCTGGTCCTGAAACGGAGAACGCTCTGGCTGCTCATCAGAGGCTGAAACTGCAGTGGAATGTTCGGCCTCCGAATCTTCAAAAGCGGCCAGTTTCGAGCCAGTCGAGTTCTCCCGCCCGGCCCTCAGCGCGCTTTTTTGAGCCAAGGCAATGCTCTATGCTATCACTTCAGCAGGAATTTCCTCCTAGCAAGAACAAACATAAGTCAGAAATTGGAAAGTAAAAACGAAAGAAACATGATCACACGATCAAAAGGAGGGCCTCACTTCTTCTTCAAACTCTTTTCCCTTTTCCTTCGAGCAGGTTTCTGTCATATCTTCTGCCTGGCCTTTCTCCCTGCTCAACGCTTTGAAAGCCTCTTCCAGCTCGTCATCATCAGACTCAGCGGTCCCGGCTGGAATGACGGCAGCCCCCACCAGCGCCGGCCCCACCCCTCTTCCTAAGTCTTTTAGACCTCGATAAGAGGGGGAGGCAGGAGGACTTTCAGCTGCACAGAACAAACAAGTGTTAGAAGAAAGAGGCAAGACAGAACAGGTCAAAAGAAATGAAATCTGAATACAAGAACCATACCAGAAGTCTCAGGTTGGACAACGTTGCCCTGCGTAGGAGTACTTCCCTTTCTTTTCCTGCCAGGCAGGCCCAGCCTCGCAGCTGGTTGTTCTGTCGAATTCTCATCCTCGTCATCACCAGATGGGGGCTCCAGATCACCAGCGGCAATGACAGAACTAACTGCATAAGGGAAATATAAAGTCAGAACTGAATCCAGCAACAGAAAATGGAAGCAACAGGGTAAATCAAAGCTTACCAAACATTGCTCCAGCTTGAACCGTTTGTTCACTGATGATGTTCTTCATTGAAGGATCTGATACAGGCAGAATTGATACGTCAGACAAACATAGACAACAGAACAAGAAAATACAGACAGAATGAAGAAATTACCTTCTATGATTTGATCATTGGTGTCTTGGATGGTCTTGGCTGTGAATTTTCTGGCCTCTGCATCTCCAAACACATTTCCACAGGTCCAGCCATCGAAAAGCACTTTGACTGGAGCAGCCGAAGCAGGCATCCCTCGGAATCTGGCCTTCCACCAAGCATCAAAGTCGGCAGAACTGGATGAGTTGAGCTCCCAGGATGGATAAGGTTCATCCAGACTGTTATTTATTTTTTTATTTACTGCACAACGAGCATCCTTGTGCACCTCTAGACTATCTGAATCTCTCCAGGAAGAAGCTCGATTGCAACTTCTGGAGTATTTGAAAGGAATGACCTGTGGACAGCCAAGTTGTCGTGCGCAGAAGTTGGGATGGTAGATTTCTGCCCCCAAATGATAACTTGGAGGCTTCCCACCTCCATAGGGCAGATCCCTCAGCAAAGATACGCTCAGAAAGATCTTCCTGAATTCCGTTCCTGGCAGCTTCATCTTCTGGCTCCTTTTCAAAAAGCCGATGTCCAGGCTGGAACCAAGGATAGGTTCTTCTGATCACTACCTGCCACTCAGCTGTGAACGCTTAGAACAGTGCCTGAACCACATCAGGTACTCTTCGATAGAGCGCTTGGGCACTTCTGCCGACATAAGAGGAAGAGCCAGAACCTGATTTTCAGGTAGAACAATGTCAGGGAACCGAAATTCCGGAAAATACACCTCCAGCCGGACTTGGATCATCCAGAATGAACCAGGAGCAGGAAATTCAGAGGACTCTCCATGGTGACGGTGTGTAGATTCTTGAAGAGATGAGCTAGAACTGACGGTCCGAGCCCAACATCAGTGTGATTGTGCAAGGCTTCCGCCAAGTGCCTGTACTCAAGCAGCAATGGCAGAAGAGCGGTTTGGGAAGACAAACCTATTCAGCCAGGTCCAGAAGGAACAGCATGTGCCTGCTGATCCTTATCCTCCTCCACACTAAATCTCTTCAAAAAGTTGGAAAAGGAGCAGCTCTGGTTGATAGCAGGAGAGATGGTGAAAGACTTGGCCAATTTTTCCTGATTCCTCCTTCGGTGGTAATCACCAACAGCATCAACAGGGTCTTCCATGGGGTCTGAACCCAAAAATCTGAGCCATGTCCAGGAGGGTTGGCGCCATTGGACCCACCCGGAAATCGAATGTGTTGCTGGCAGAATTCCAGAAACAAAAGGCAGCAGCAAGTAGATTCTCATCCCGGTTAATGGACTGGTTGGACAGCGAGAATTGCATCATAAATTCCTGCCCTCTTCCAATGAGCTCCGAATTCTGGGAGAAGTTTGTCAATCCAGCCTGACCACTTCACAGGACAGTTCCTCACCTCGCTGGACAGGAACGAGCGGCTCAAATTCTTGCTAACCCAGGAATAGGAAGAGAGGGCAGAAGTCCCTTGATAACACAGAGGTGCTTCAGCATCCTTCTCGATTAGCTCTCTGCTATCTCAGCCGAACGAGAACCAAACCAACGACGCCCCAGAATTAGAGTACTCTCAAATAAATGAAGGACGCTTTCATCCAAATTTTTCTGAACAAAGGGATGCAGCCTGCTTCGAACCTCCACGGCATGAGCATCGACTCCAGCCCCAGGAATATAATCAGGAGAAACTGAGGAGGAGGAGGAACCACGAGCACGAACTTTTGGAGAAGACATTTTTCTTGGAAGTTTTAGAAAGAACTAAGGATTGATCAAAGAAATTTTTTGGTGGGAAGGATTCTGAAAATTTTGGAAAGAAGCAAAGGCTGAGAAGACAAGGGTTTCGAGATGAACAGGAACTGAGGGTTTCAAATTTCTTTTAAAGACTCGAAATCGTGGGAAGACAAGACGCCTGAAAGCTGATAGTAACCAGCCCGTAACTAGCTAGTAACTGAACAGTTTCCCGCGAAGTCTAGTTCGTGATGGACAGACGTGGCGGGCAGGGGACGTTTTATTTCGGCGTGCACAATTTAATGGCAAAATCATTAAGTCTAAAACCGTTCAAAAACAATTCAGACTTAATAGGGGCATTGTTTGGGCTTAAAATTGGCACACCTAGAAACCCCACAACATTTCCAAGGCCGCTTGTTTTAAAATCAGCCCATCAGCACATTCAGCCCATTAAGCGATGCAAGCAGGCCAATATCACGTGGCTCAAAGAACGTTGGAAAAACTGGGCCGCGAAAAGGGCCAAAGCAGTTCCAAGCCAAAAGAAATGGGCTTAACAGTTTCGACTGCAAGGGAACATGCCCACGTGATCACTGAAAAGTCCAAGTCAATAAAATCGAGCTGGAGTTAAAGATCGAACAGAAGCAGGAATAAAGCAGAGCGCTTCTAAAAAAAACTCTCCCGCCAAAGGGTAGTTTATCTAAAGATATTCTGATATTTTTTGATAAACACCATTTTCAAGAGATAAGCAGACTCTGGTTCTATGAAAGGAAGAGAAGCGGGAAACGGGAGTTGTTCAAAACTGAGAACTCACCATCTCAAAACTGGAGACTCTTACAAAGACTGGGAACTTGCGAAAGCAGTAAAATGGGAGACGAGCATGGCACCCCATCAAAACACAGGAGAATAATCACTTCAGTGGAGTGCCTGCTCGCCAGAACAAAGATAGAACTCCTTTACTTTTCTTTTTTTAAATAAAAGATCTGCTGAGTATTTGCCGCCCATTATTAAAAGATGAAAAAGCCTCACAGGAAAACATTTCCTATAAATACCAGAGAGGGCGAACAGACAAACAACCAATCAACCCAACCAAAAACTCAGTCAAAAGACAAACACTCAAAATGATCACTTGATCACAAGCAGATTTCCAGACGGACTAGAGTTCTGAAGCATTCCAATCTCAAAAGCTTGCAGAATCATCTAGTTCACAAGACAGCAACAACGAGACTTCTCTCGTTACAAATTTGGTTTAGCAAAAGCCAAAGACAAGCAGAGTTTGAGTTTTCTCAAATACGAAAACCTCAACAAATTTATGAAAAGCTCTGGCTAAAGCAGCACAGGTGTCCCAGGAGTAGATTCTAGCTCAAGTCCAGCCACTTCTGCCCCTTCAGACTGGATAAATCCCAGTTCTGCCCATCCAAAAGCCTCACAGGGCTTGAAATAGATTGAAGCTCTGCCAAACTCAAGCTTTGGTATCGATTTGCAGCCAAAACTTTTCAGTAAAAGCTGTTTAAAGTCCGGTCCAACAGGCACATCCAGTCCAGCCGAGAACGAGGCAACTATCCAGGCAGAAATGGAAGCGCAGCCCTCCTTTTCGTCTTTATGTAGTCAGTTTTCCCTTTTGAGTCTTGTAAAAAGGAGTTCTGCATGAAATAGGGGAGTTCTGCCTGAAACAAGGGAGTTCTGCCTGTAATAATGGAGTTCTGCCTGAGATCAATCCAATCTGCGTCATCCATTCTGGCCAGAACTACCGATTTTTATACCTGAGATAAATTATGAAGTCCTTACCAGTCTAAGGCATAGAAAAGAACTTACTTGGGAGATATTCCTCACCCAAATTCACAATCGTTTGTTCAAAGTCAATAGCTTGGGGCGCAAGTTATTTTCATTCTCAAGTCTATTAGAATTGAAAAATTGCTGACAGTGGCACGCTCGACACACAAAGAAAGTTAGTTCACTGACCAAACAATGGTTTTTGGATTAATGGGGAACTTTACCCTTTCATCTCAGGAAACAAATGAAAACGGGTGAACAGGTCTACTAATCATGTCATGAGGATTTGGTCTCGATTGAGCGGTCGATCTAAGCCAATGGCACGTTCGGACGACGATCGGTTTGCCTAACCCTAGAGTCATTAATTCGGAGTATCTGGACTTCGATTTTCGATCAACAAGTTCCTACACTATCCTAGAGGTACATGGAATAATATAATTGAAAATGGAACTGGTCAAAAGGTCTGAACCTATCGAACCCAAATGTCGCATAATAGGTGCAGGATCCGTTCGATAGTCAACGGTTTTTACAACGGTTTTATTTGTGAGAATTTACAACGGTTTTTCTTAAAAATCGTTGTTGAAAGTGACATATTACAACGGTCTTTGACCGTTGTCATAAATAGGTAGAAAAGACGACACTTTTAACCTCAACGGTTTTTGAAGACTTTCAACAACGGCTAAAAACCGTTGTCTATTAACTTTATTGTAGTAGTGATACAAGTCTTCATATAGTTGTCGAGAGCAGGAACCACAGTGGTGGCCTCCCCCTTCCCCCCTACTTGACACCCAAGTTGGGGTTTCTTTCCTCCCAATGTAACCAAAAAAAAAATTATCTGTCTTCATATAGTTAACAAGTACTAAAACAAAAAATCTAGTCTTTATACCTTACATATTTGTATTTAACTTTCTCAAATAGAAACATTAAAACTTATAAATTTGATTATATGAAGGTAGACTACATTTTTGCAGTATTTTCATGTAAGATTATTTGAAGGTCACAGGTTTAAGTTTCGCACAGGGCTCTTAAAATCTCAACGCTAAACCTGAAATCAAATTTACTAGATTAGTATTAATAATTGACTTTTTTTAATACTCAAAATAAAGTGAATTAACTTTTGATTTGTTCTATTAATTATTTTGTGGTTTGCTTCATCAGCGTTAATATATTTATCGTAATAAAAAATTTCATAAAATAATCCTCTATTTTCATAATTAAACAAGTGACATTTTTAGTACTCAAAATAATATGAATTTACCTAACGTTCATTAAGTGAATATATATATATATATATTCAATTAACCAATAAATGGAATTGACTGGAATTTAACAATAACGATTCGATGAAATGGACATGGTTCAATCTGAATCGTCCATTCATGTATAAAAGGATCAATTCATTGAACCCTTCACTCACTCTATCCATTACAAAACTATGACTTCCTCATTTTTACTTTAATGCTATATTTGCACTTTTAAAGTTTGTGAAATAAAATGTAACAAATTTTTTTTTTTTGGAATCTTCTTTAAAAAAAACATGTTATGTATGTATGTTAATATTCATTCTAATTGCGCACAGGCATTCCAGAATTGCATCATGGTCATGCAATTGCATATTTGAAATGCAAACGCTGAATGCCTCAACGCCTGTGTGCAAATAACAATTCTAGGAAATTGGGAACATTGAGTTTCTCAGTTAAAAAACTCTTCTTTCTCTTTTGATGCCAATCTCAGTTCTCCATTAACAAGCCCAAAAACTCCAATTGAATTCATCATGATTAGAGTTGTCGAGTAATAAAACAAATCTCAAATTGAAAAAAAAAAAGTGAAAAGAAAATTCAAGAATCCAAGTCTTTAAACAAAATCGACAAACCTGATTGCTCAAAAGTTCATAGCTTATTTTGATGCACAAATCCATAGCCTCTCATACATGGAAGAAAACAAATCCTCCATAAAATGAAAATTACATGTTTGATGCTTTGATGCATGGATACATCAAAGTATTGAAGAAAAACCGTTGTACAAGGGGGCAGTTTATATTTGCTACCTATTGGAGACACAAATGTTAATGCAAGTTTTTGAAACCTAAGGAGTGTAGATGTGAATTATTATGTAGTTTATTGAAAGGCCTTATTGAAATAATGAAAGTTGTTAATAGAGAAGCATGAAGAAACGTTTGATATATAATACTTTTGTGTAGTTTATTATTTGAGATTCAAGGTCTCGCTTCTAGAAGAGTCTGAATGATAATTGCATCTTTTGGCAGGTAATACTTTCGAAATGTTTAGCAAAGCGTGTTTGTACTTTGTAATTAATTAATTTGACTAATTTGCATGGACGACCTTTCTAATTGGCCATTTTGATGCATTATCATTTATAAAAAAGTACTCGGTACGCGTCCAATTATTTTTTGTAAAATGCTCGGGTGAGCACAACGTAATTATGGTCGAACATGTTAGGATTGATTATGACAAGTTTCCTACCTAGATGGCATGACATGGGCTAGCACCAGCTACGGATGGATTCAAGATTAAAAAACAAGCAACGACTTCTAACATAAGTACGCGCACAAAGGAGCAACGCCATTGGTTGCTTTATGATACTAGTTATTTAACTACTTTATATATATACCTACGACGAATATATGAATCGGCCTATTGGAGCGCCAATGATGGCGTTGTGCCAGTCTCTATTAGGGCTGGGCATCTATACCGTATATACCGAAATTGTGTCATACCATGCCGTTTAATACAGTATCGTATGCCTATTGAATTAATATGGTATCATATCGTATTTCGTACCAGTCTTGTATGACACGGGTGCGGTACCATATATCAGCCACCGTATGCCACCATACCGTACCGAATAGTAACCATAAACAAAAATATACGCGAGTTTTTTTCACTCTCAACTCGATCTCTCACCCAGACCCAGGCTCTCGAACTCTCCTCCCACTCCCAGCCAGCTTTCTCTTTCTCTCAAACTCTCGATCTTTCTCAGTCGCCCTCGATCGATCAAACCAGGCCAAACCATTGGATCTCTGTCTCTTTCTCACTCTCTCACTCTCACGATCTCTGTCTCACTCACTCAATCTCTCGAATTTGATCAATCTCTCAATCTCTGTCTCACTCTTGATTCAATCTTTGTCTCTCTCTCTCTCTCTCTCTCTCTCTCTCTCTCTCTCTCTCTCTCTCTTTTCAGTCTCTCAGCCTCTCAGCCCTCCGCTCTGTCTCATTCTCTCAATCTTTCTCTCTCTCAGTCTCTCGATCTTTCTCTCTCTGTCTTTGAAGCCCCAAATTGACGACCTGTTGATCTCTCAATCTATCTGGAAGCCCCAAATCGACGAAGCCTGCTCCTCTTGATCAGTCTCTTTGTTGGAACTGGAAGCCCCAAATCGAAGACTCAAAATCAAATGGTAAGTTTGTGTTCAACAAATTCTCTGTCTGGAATTGAAACTTTTGATAATAAGCTTTTGATTTGCATTGAAATGTTGTTGAATTGATGAATTAGGACAATATCTGCATTTATTTTGGAAAGAATTGCTGAATTGATGATTTGCATTGAAATGTTGCTGAATTGATTAAATATGTTGGAAAGAATGCATGTGAAGCATAAACTTTATTTTGGGGTTTATCTTGATTTTTGTTAATTCTTGTCATGTAGTCTCGATCAAGTAAGCATCAGGAGAACAATGGGCTTGCTAATAAGCCATAAGGCATAATTATCACTTATTTTGGTTTGTAAGCCATAAGACATGAGTTTTATTTAACCGTTTGGATTTGGTTGATTTGGATGTTGAATTTGTTGAATCTTTGAATCTTTGGTGAATGAATAGGTTGAATATTCAATTGGTTCATTTTTGAGTTTTGTCATTTTGATACCGAAATGGTACCATACCGTACCGATACCGATTTGGTACGGTATGATATGGTACCAACTTTGGCAAACCATAATCCCATACCGGTTTTAATTTCCGGTATCGGTAACGGTACGAGCCAAATACCGTATCGTGCCCACCCCTAGTCTCTATCGTATGTTCTTGGCTTATTAATTGACTTATTCTTTTAAAATGTTTCGTTTGCGTAGTGTGGATTAAGGCAGTTGGTTATGGTAGTTTGAGGAACACCCATATAGCAGTGGCAATCTTACGTTTGGAGGTCTTATGCGAACATTTTAAATGGGGAACTAGCTTGTGGGGCCTATCACACATTGTTTTTCAATGTTCCGAACTGTCTAATTTTTAGATATTTCCTCAAGATCATCTTTAAAAAAGCACTTGAATTCAAAATTATTTGACCACTCAATTAGTTGATTGTTATTTTAGTCTTTGCTTGAAATACCATGTTCATCTATTTTGTTGCTTGCAATTATATACCTTATTGATTTTCAATTTGTCTGATTTTTTGCAAGGATGATCTATGAATGAAGACTTGAAAAATAGACCGTTTTGATTGTAGAAAAAGAAAAATTTGTCTTATACCCTAAAGTGTGTCCCTCAATGGAACGAGACTGCATATATATATATATACATACCTACGACAACTATATGAATCGGCCTATGGGAGTTCCCATGACGTGTTGTGCTGGTCTCCGTTGAATGTTCTTGGCTTATTAATTGACTTATTCTTTTAGGAATACTTTATAAAACATTTTGTTTGCACAGCGTGTATTAAGGCAATTGGTTATGGTAGTTTGACCACCCCCTTTACCCAAATTTTAATTCCCTGTTCTATTAATTAGATTAATTTAAAGCAATTTAGACTAGTGCTTATATATAAAATTTTTAAAAAAAGAACTAAAACCATATTTCTTTCATTTTTTTCCTTATTTTGAGAGTCTCTGGAATGTCTTTCTTCTTCTTTTTTTTCTTCTTCTATGATGTTGCAAGGAATATTTACTATTATGGCTCTCACTTACACTTAGAAGCACTACTATAAAAAAGGAAAAAGACGACTAGAAAACAACGATGGTAAAAAAAAATATTGTCGCTGTGTTTAGAAAGATGACGGTAACAGGAAACCGCCGTGGATAAGTAACTTAAACACCTAAAAAATCGAGATCCGCTTGGGTATTTCTAAAACACAACGCACCCAACTTAAAAAGCGTCATCTTATTAAACATGTTTTCTCCAGACTTAAACTCTTACCCCAAAAACAACGACAACAGGTACGAAGCCACCGACATAGAAAGTAAAGACGGCGATTTACCAAAATTGCCGCCGTGTTAATTGCTAGTTAAACACAACAAACTATTCTTAATCAACGTCGTATAATTTTAATGGAATTCACATCGGTAGATTAGTAATCAGTGCCGTATTAAAGCCATGTACCATGACGGTAAAGATAAATTTATCGATGTATTACGCCCAAATGTACTATAGAGTAGTAGCGAACCACAACACTAGAAGCGTAGATAATAACATCTGAATGCAAAAATATCCACATCGTATTTTTACCATATCAACAATCCATATAAGTTAGTACTAACCACGTCTGTTTCTTCACTTATAGCATCGTATAAAATTACTTTACCATGTCGTTAAGTGAAAAGTACCATCTTATTTATTAAATTTATATGATTGCCTTAATCTGTAAAGCGTCGTTTTAATTTTGTATTGCTTTTTAAGAGTTTTTTATATATATTTATTTTGGTAGCCTACAACAGTAGATCAACGAAAAGACAAAATTGGAGAAAAACCACGATGGTTTATATAGAAAACCGTCATAACAGATAAATGCAAATGAGATCCCAAGAGATATGAAATCTTACTAGTGGGAGCTATGTTCCTCATCATAATCGAACCACCAATATGAGAAAGATAATATTTTAGACGTTGGTGGTGTATGTGTCTTTGAGATACACAAAGGCACATACACACCAAAATCCAAATTATTTGCCTCTAAACAAAACCCGGACCTTTAGAGAGGTGAGAGAGAGCCTAGGCCTGAACTAACGACGGCAAGCTTTGAGAGACAAGTTTTTGAGAAAGACAATTTGAGAGAGACAATTTTTTTGAAAGTTAGCGATGTGTGTGTTTTTGTGTCTTTCAGATACACCAAAACACATACATCATTAACATCCAAATTATTGCCTCCAGAGAGGTGAGAGAGAGCCAAGGCTTGAAGTGAGGACAGTAGGCAAGGGTCTGAACTGAAAATTTTGGCCCCCAAGGGCCAGAAGAATGCGACTTTATTTCAAGTTGGAACTCTAAGTGAATCATTGATTTCGGAATACCCGGACTCCGATTCTCGATCCTACACGATCCTATAAACACGGGGAACAACATATTTGGAATTGGAGCCCATCCAACGGTCCGAACATATCGAACCCGGATATCACCTAATAGGTGTAAGTCCATTCAACTGTCATACGATAACCAAATTCGAATCCGAGCATACCTTCGTGCTTAGGACAACATGAGGATCAAATCAGAATAGAATGGGCCACCACACCATTGTCCATGCGGTGCTGCGACGGAAATTTCTCAAATCACCTAACAATACCTATACCTACGTGATCAAGACAACTAGGGGAGCAACTTATACAACTGGGCCGACCTCCAATTTGGCCTAAAAGTGGCCGAAAAACACTGCCAAATTTAGACAAAACCTAGGTTTCTTTCAAACATTCACGGCTTCAAATCAATCCAAACCAACTATCAAAACATCAAGAACACACTGAGAGGATGAAAAACCATACCTCACTCGATGGTTTTGGTAGCCGGAAACGTCATGGCCGGAGTCGAAAAAATCCCGAAACTTCCCTTATAGTCGCTAAACCGTGCGAAAACAATCCTAGAAGCATAGTATGAAATATTGATAATATCGACGAAATATCGAGGATATTTCGGATATTTGGAATCACGGATATTTCGAAACATATCCATGTACATATCGTATAAATATCGACAATATCGACGATAATATCGGAAAATATCGATGTCGATAATTTCGCTCACACTTCAGCAATATTTTGTCAAAATATTGGTGCAATATCGCTAAAATATTGAAAATATCGATGCAAAGGAAAAAAAAGGAAAAAGAAGAAAAACAAAAAGGGAAAAAAAAGGGAGAAAAAAACACAAAGGGACCCCCTCTCATTTTACTCCTCCAACACCTTAACCACTATATCACTTATGTTTTTGTGAAAATATGCTAAAATATTTATATTTATATTGTTTTGTTTTGAATTCTTTTTGCAAGAATCAAATTTTCACATGAGAATGAATCTTTAATCCATTTAATGTTATTGATTATTTTATTATTCATTATAAGTACTTACATTACTAAATTTCCCTTCAAATTGTTGCTTAATTACTTAAATCTCTATAATTATTTTCTTTATCTACTATTTAATTTTTCCTTGGATAAATTTATTTATGTTCTTAGTTAATTTTCAATCTTCACTATTATTTTTTAAGCATGGTAAAGTGCCTAATTTTCATGAAAAATCAAGTTGGTTTACATCTTTAATTATTTTTAATTTTTGATAAATAATAAATATAAGAACGTGTACCATGTCCAGTGAATAATGTGAAATAAGGTTACTCATGTATCTTACCATGTAAAATATTGTACTAAAAAATGATAAATAAATTACTAGGGGGTGTTTAATTACTCTAGATTTTCTAAGTCAGAGAGTTTGTCAGCTCGCAATATAATCAACTTAAATCACTCAAACCCACTATGCAATACATTTCCTTCCAATTTTTTGTGTCAAAATAATAGATGATTGACTAAATAAACTTCTTCTAAAGTTTCATTAAAAATTTCCATGTATTTATCACAATTTCTGTGGTTTTTATTCAATTTTTATCGATATTCGATATTTCCGTGTTTTTGAACCACCGATATTTCCGAAACTATCGATATTAAGTTGGGTGGGCTGTGTAGAGGAGGAGGAGAGGAAAATTTTGGAAGTGATTTCATTGGATTTGGTGGTCGGCGAAATTTCGGCTGTGCGCGAAGGAGAGAGAGGTTATTGGGGGAGGAAAGAGAAAGGAGAGAAAATGCGTGAGGGAGAGAGAGAATAGACCGGTTAAAAAAAAACAAATTAACTTCAAAAAATTTACGGCTGTGCCACTGCACTTCCGTTGATTACAACTTCTTCGTTAAAACTACAATTTAAGCTCACTACGTGTCTACGAACTCGCATTGATGAGCTCTACGCAACAATACCACTCAAATCCCAAAAATCCTTACGGATAGAAAAGTGGCTAAAGCACCCCTACTATCAAGGGCAAAAATGTAATTTTGAAATTAATTAACTAATTAACTAATTATTTGGGACGGGGTGTTACAATCTCCCCTCCTTAGAAAATTTTCGTTGCCGAAATTTCATACAGTGTTATCCTAAGAGGTATGGATATCTAGCCTGCATCTGCTCCTCTAGTTCCCAAGTGGCTTCCTCAACTGTATGACTCCTCCACAAAACTTTCCACAGAGATAATTTCAAGAACATCCAATCACCAATTGTAAATTCAAGGTCCTTGAACCGGTTATCAGCATAACCTTTTTGTCAATCTTGTGCCGTTTTAAGCTTCTGTTTGATTACCGTTACCTTGTTTGTTGTCTCTTCTGTAAAATCTAGTTTCTCCACTTTCCTCTCACCAACTTCATTCCAACATATAGGAGTCCTACACTGTCTTCCTTACAAAGCCTTATAAGGAGCCATTTTGATGCTTGAATGATAACTGTTATTGTAGGCAAACTCCATTAAAGGAAGGTTAGTATCCCAATCTCCTTTTAACTACAATACACAAGCTCTCAACATATCCTCAAAAGTCTGAATCGTCCTTTCAGATTGTCCATCAGTTTGTGGGTGAAAAGCAGTACTAAATTTTAACTTAGTACCCAAAGTTTCTTGTAAGCTTTTCCAAAAATGTGAAGTAAACTGAGCATCTCTATCTGATACAATGGACACAGGCGCTCCATGTAACCTCACTATCTCATCCACAAAGAGTTTGGCAAGTTTCACCAATGAATAGGTTTCTTTGATGGGTAATAAGTGAGTAGATTTAGTGAGTTGATCAACTATCACCCACATTCCATCGTGTACCTTCAAGGTGCGAGGAAGCTTGAAAACAAAATCCGTTGTAATATGTTCCCACTTCCATTCAGGAATTGGAAGGGGTTGCATAAGTCCTGTTGGTTTTTGTCGCTCCGCTTTCACTTGTTGGCAAATTAAGCATCTGTTCACATACTTAGCTATGTCCTCTTTCATATGATGCCACGAGTAATGCTCTCGAAGTGTACAATACATCTTGGTACTACCTAGATGCATAGTATAAACTGAATTGTGAGCCTCCTCCAAGATTTCCCTTTTTAAAGCCTCATTCCTAGGTACACACAAACGAGTTCCCATTACCAAGGCTCCATCACTTCTCTCCACATAATCCGTGCATGTACCGTTCTCCACTTTTGGTCTTATCATACAAAGTATAGGGTAGTAAGTTAGACGTCATTATCTACGCTTCTAGTGTCATGGTTCGCTACTACTCTATAGTACATTTGGGCGTAATACAAGATAAATTTATGTTTATTAATGTAACAACAAGTGAAATTATGTTTATTAAGCCAAAATTATATCATAAAGTCTCCAAAATAATATTAAAAAGATGTAATTTGAGACTCTCATCACAACCCCCAACCAGCTCATTGCTAGTCCCTAGCAATTCAAGCGACTAAAAGAAACTCAAATTTAAGTAAAAATGACAAAATAAAATAAATAGAATAAATAAAAACAACTAAAACAACTAAGCCATTTTCGCGGGATACGATTGCATTTAGTGTATGCAACAAGCCTTTATACCCTTAGGTTACTCCTAAAGGACGAGTTATAGTCTCATGAGGGTTTCCCTGGATGATACCCACAAACATCAAGTATGAGGCTAACACAATTATTTAGAAACATGAAATAGAATAAAATCTGAAAAATAATTTCAACATCTGTCACCAACAAAAAAAGACAAAGCACAAAGTCCAAATTATCAATTCATGAACAACGTTAAAAGAGAGAACACTTATTTAACATTTCAACTTAATCCCACCTCGAAGTCCAAATCATTTATAATTAGCCAATAAACTTTTCACATGTTTCCTTTTGTGTAAAGTGAACCAACACAATTGAATGGCATCAGCTAAATTCCAATCACACCAACCTTTTGATCTCAAGAGTTGTCAAACTCCCTTGCAAGAAACAAACCAAGGTTTTTTTTTTCTTTCTTTCTTTATGTGGGCTGTGCAATGCTTAGCTCCATTAAGCTTTCTAATTAACCCATATAGCGAGTGTTAGGCTAGCGACTCTCAAACCAAAAAGGCTTTAAGGCACTAGGTGTAGAGACACCCCTAAGAGCTTACTAACTCGAGTTAAAAAGGCTACGAAACTAAACTAGCCACACAAAAGTATTCATACCCATAACTTCACTGTTTGACACGAACATTCACTGCTGATTAGGCAAGAGGCCCGGTTACTAAGTAGAAGCTTGAATAGAACACTATTATTTCATAAACATTTCTTCTTCTTTTTTTTTTTTTTTAAAACCAAGATGAGTCAAAAGCAAGGTCATCCAAGTTTACCAAAGACAAAAGATTAAGCATAATTGGTTTTTAACTTTCTACCCCACAAAAAGTGTTAGTGTGCTTGTGTAAATTGTCAAAGTATAACTCATGAATCATCCACTAACTAGAAAATAAATGAAAAGGACACACAAGTGGGATAATTATCATATCGTTCAAATGTTCTCAATCTTAAGATCATTCATGAATATCAAATAAATCTAAGTGCAATGCAATCTTGTCACAAACAGACTATGTCACAGTGCACTAACCTCATAAACACTTTAAAAAAAAAAAAAACAAACAAATGACGAAAATAAACAAAATAAATGAAAAATACAAAAACAAAACCAAAATAAAAACAAAAACAAAAATAAAAATGAAAGGAAAACTAACATGTTGCAACAAGAAAATAATACAATAAACACATCCCCTTCACCCCCAACCAAAGACGGACATTGTCCTCAATGTTTAAACATATAAGTAGAATAAAAAGAAGAGGGTAGTGTTACCTGAGAATTGACATCCAAAGTGAAAGCCTGCAACGTGTTAGTGTAAAAACAAACCAAAAAACAAAAAATTTCAAGTGAATAAAAATTTCTAAACTAATTATATACAACAGATGGACTAAGGGAAGTCCAATCAATCAAAGAAACTGTCTCATCTTCTGGAACACATCTCCCCAAATAAGGTTTAAGTCGTTGACCATTAACCTTAAAAATATTTCCATTTTTGGGATCCTCAATTTCAACAGTCCCATATAGGAAAACTCTTTTAACAATGAAAGGCCCTGTCCATTTAGTTCTTAATTTTCCAGGAAACAAATGAAGTCTAGAATTATACAAAAGAACAAGTTGAGAAGGCTCAAAATTTTTCCTCAAAATATTTTTATCATGAAAAACTTTAGTACATTCTTTGTAAATTCGTGAGTTCTCATATACATCATTCCTGACTTCCTCAAGTTCATTCAATTGGAGTTTTCTCAAGGTACCTGCATCTCCAAGACTAAAGTTAAACAATTTGATAGCCCAATATGCTTTATGTTCTAATTCAACAGGTAAATGACAAGGTTTACCATAAACTATCCTATATGGAGACATACCAAGAGGTGATTTGTATGCAGTATGGTATGCCCACAAAGCATCAGTTAGTCTCAATGACCAATCCTTCCGAGTTGGATTCACTGTCTTTTCCAAAATTTTCTTGATTTTCCTATTTGCAAGTTCAGCTTGGCCATTTGTCTGTGGATGGTATGGAGTGGAAATCTTATGGGTTATCCCATATTTTTTCATCAAAGCTTCAAATGGTCGGTTGGAAAAATGTGATCCTCCATCACTGATGATCGCTCTAGGAGTACCAAACCTGGACAATACATTTTCTTTCAAAAATTTAAAAACAGTCTTATGATCATTCTTTCGACATGGTATGGCCTCAATCCATTTTGAAACATAATCCACATCAACAAGGATATATAAGTAACCAAAGATGGAGGAAAAGGACCCATAAAATCAATGCCCCAACAGTCAAAAATTTCAATAATTAAAATTGGGTTAAGAGGCATCATATAACGTCGAGTAATTTTTCCCAACTTTTGACAACTTGGACAAGTCTTGCAAAATTCATACACATCTTTGAAAAGTCTAGGCCAATAAAAACCACATTGAAGAATTTTGGCCGAAGTCTTTTTCGAAGAAAAGTGACCTCCACAAGCCTCAGAATGACAAAAAGATATGACACTAAATATTTCATCATCAGGAACACATCTACGGGTTACCTGTTCGGGACAATATTTGAAAGGGTATACGGTTCATCCCAAAAGAATTTTCTCACCTCAACCATAAATTTCTTTTTATCTTGTGAGGTCCAATGAGGTGGGATGAGACCTGTAGCAAGAAAATTCACAATGTTAGCAAACCATGGTAATTTAGAAACACCAAACAATTGTTCATCAGGAAATGAGTCTTTTATAGGCAAATATTCAGAAGGCTCCTCAAAAGATATCCTAGACAAATAGTACTCAACAACATTCTCCACTCCCTTCTTGTCTTTGATTGTAAGTTCGAATTCTTGGAGAAGCAAAATCCATCTAATCAATCGTGATTTGGCTTCCTTCTTTGTCAATAAATACTTCAAGGTCGAATGATCTGTAAAAACAACAATTTGTGAGCACAAAATATATGATCTAAACTTTTCCAATGCAAAAACCACAGCAAGCAATTCTTTTTCAGTTGTAGTATAATTTTTCTGTGCACTATTCAAAGGTCTGCTTGCGTAGCAGATAACAACAGGCTTCTTGTCTTTTCTTTGGCCTAGTACTGCCCCAATAACACTATCACTAGCATCACACATTATTTCAAAGGGCATGGACCAATCTGGGGGTTGCATTATAGGAGTAGATGTTAGCATTTTAATTAATTTCTCAAATGCTTCTTGACATGCAAAATTCCAATCAAATTTAGCATCCTTCTCCAAGAGATTATTCAGTGGTCTTGCAATTGCACTAAAATTTTGTATGAATCTCCAGGAGAAACCTGCATGTCCCAAAAAAAATCTAACATCTTTAACAATTTTATGAATAGGCAAATTAGCAATTAAATCAATTTTGGACTTATCCACTTCAATTCCTTTGTGAGAAACAATGTGTCCAAGTACTATGCCAGATTTGACCATGAATTGGCATTTCTCCCAGCTAAGCACCAATTTTTTCTCTTTACACCTGATAAGAACATTCTCCAAGCTTATCATGCAACGTTGGAATGTAGCTGGTGCATTGCAAAGACCAAAAGGCATTTTTCTAAAAGCAAAAGTTCCAAATGGGCAAGTAAAAGTTGTTTTTTCTTGATCTTCTAATGAAATCTCAATTTAATAATATCCTGAATAACCATCTAAAAAACAATAATGCATATGCCCTGCAACTCTTTCCAAAATTTGGTCAAGAAATGGTAAAGGAAAATGATCCTTTCTCGTGACTGAGTTCAATTTACGATAATCAATACACATTCTCCATCCAGGAGTGACCCTAGTTGGTACCATTTCTCCATTATCATTTTCAACAACTGTGACTCTTGATTTTTTAGGAACAACCTGTGTAGGACTTACCCATTTGCTATCAGAAATTGGATATATGATACCTGCATCCCAAAGTTTAAGTACTTCTTTTTGGACAACTTCTTTCATTGTTGGGTTAAGTCTACGTTGAGCCTGTCTAATTGGTTTAGCATCTTTTTCAAGAAAAATTTGGTGTGTGCAAACCAAAGGACTAATACCTTTAATATCAGATAATGTCCATCCAATAGCAGTCTTATGATCTTTCAAAACTTTAAGTAACATATGTTCATGCAAAAGCTTTAGTTTAGAAGATATTACCACAGGATAGGTCTCATCTTCTCCCAGAAAAGCATATTTAAGTCCAATAGGAAGAGGCTTCAATTCACACTTTGGGGCGTCTTCTTTTGATGATTTTGTCTCATCACTCACAGTTGGCAACTCCTCATATTTTGGTATCCAACCATTATGTTCTTGTACCTACGCAGAATCCAACAAAGAACAAAGATATTGTACTTCAAAATCTTGTGCAAAATTACAATCCCCGTTTACTAAACAAATTTGCAATGGATCATAAGAAAAAGAAGAATTAAAGCAATGTTGAACAATTGTCTCGATCATGTAAACTTCTTTGTCTTCTTCATTGTTTGCGGGCTGCTTGCATATGTTGAATATGTTGAGTTCCAGTGTTATGTTTCCAAATGATAGTTGCATAAGTCCATTCCTGCAATTTATATGAGCATTAGATGTAGAAAGAGATGGTCTTCCAAGAATAACAGGAATTTGAGAACTAGAACGCACAACTGGTTTAGTATTCAAAACAATAAAATCAACTGGAAAATAAAATTTGTCTACATGAACCAGCACATCTTCCACCATACCTCTTGGGATTTTGACTGAATGGTCAGCCAATTGCAATGTTACTGAGGTGGGTTTTAATTCACCAAGACCCAATTGCTTATAAACCGAGTAAGGCAACAAATTAACACTAGCACCCAAATCCAATAAAGCTTGTTCAATGCTAAAATTCCCAATAATACAAGAAATTGTGGGACAATCTGGATCTTTGTACTTGGGTGGAGTATTAGTTTGAAGAATTGCACTTACATTTTTGGTTAAAAATGCAGTCTTATCAACATTGTGCTTTCTTTTGATAGTGCATAAATCCTTTAAAAATTTTGAATATGAAGGAATTTGTTTTATAGCATCCAAAAGAGGTATATTGATTTTCACTTGTTTAAAAACCTCCAAAATTTCAGAATTTTGATTTTCCTTTACAGCCTTAAGTGCTTGTGGGAATGGAGCAAGAAAAGGGTACTTAACAATTTCAGAATCACTATTTTCTTTTTCATTATTTTTGGATTTTTCTGAATACTTTTTATTTTCAACTCTTTCTGAATGATCTTTCCCAATTATTTTCCCACTACGAAAAGTAGTGACAGCCTTCACATGTTCATACTTATTTTCATTCAAAGAAGAAGAAGAAGGGGTAGTTACCTCTAACTGAGCATGTGGATTGGGTTGGACTTGAGAAGGAAATTTACCCCTTTCTTGAATTGACAATGAAGAAGTGAGTTTGGAAAGAGTGCTCTTAATCTCACCAATGTCTTGTGCATTCTTTTGATTTGTGGCAGTTTGGCTTTGCATGAATTGCTTCATAACATCTTCCAAATTTGATGACGATGATTGTCCTTCCACCTGTGGAGAATAATAAAAAGAATTAGATTTTTGTTGAGGACATTATTATTAGTATTATTTCTCCAACTAAAATTTGGGTGGTTTCTCCATCCTGGATTATAAGTTTCTGAAAAAGTGGATGGCTTTTTAAATTGATTCACAAAGTTTGCTTGATCATGCAACATCTCTCTGAAAGCTGGAAGTGTTGGACACTCTTTTGTTACATGTCCCATGACCCCACAAACTTCACAAATCTTAAAAATTTCTTGACTTGCAATTGAATTAACTTTTTGAGGCAATTTTGATTTTAGAGTTTCAACTTCCCTAGCCATTGTTGCCAATTGAGCTTTGAGACTATCTTCCTGCTTAAGGTGATAAACACCGCCGCTGGAAGGATTAATAGAAGATTTTGTCTTTTGGGAATTAGGCTCAAATGTGTTCGGAGTGCTCCAAATATGAGATTTCTCTGCAATTTCATCAAGAAAATCAAAAGCATCTTCAGGATCTTTATACATAAAATTTCCATTGCACATCATCTCAATAAATTGTCGATCTTTAGGTGTTAAGCCATCATAAAAATGACTTACCACCCTCCATCTTTCAAAACCATGGTGAGGACATAACATTAACAAATCTTTAAATCTGTCCCAAGCTTGAGGTAAAGACTTGGTGTCTTTTTGAGAAAATGTTGTCATTTGTCTTTTGAATTGGGAAAAATTTCTTGAAAAATTCAGGTTGCATTTCAAGCCATGTTCCAATTGTTCTTGGCCTTAGAGAATAAAGCCAAGTTTTCGCTTTATCTTTCAGTGAAAATGGAAAACGTTTTAGCAAAACTGTATCAAGCCTACACCCTTGTGTTGGAAAAGTTCCACAAACTTCCTCAAACTCACGCACATGTGAATATGGATTTTCAGATTCCATTCCATGAAAAGTTGGTAAAAGTTGTATCATGCCATGTTTAAAATCAAAATTTTGACCATTTAACGGAAAAATGATGCATGATGGCACACTTGTACGAACATGATGCAAATAATCATGTAATGTCCTAACAAGTGGATTCTCATCATTATGAACACTATGATTATCTTCATCATTTTGGGGCCCCTCCAATGCATTATTATTATTATTGTTATTATTATTCTCAGCCATTTGTGATGAAATTTGGTCAAATTGAGGTTTCTTTACAAATCTACCAAACCGATCACGATATCTCATAAACAAAATAAAGAAGCAACAGATAAAAACCAAACAAACAAAACTTTTTTTTTTTTTTTTTCCCCTTTTTAAAAAAAAAATTATAAAAAAAAACTAAGACGAAAGCTAAAACAAAAACACCAAAAATGAAAATAAATAAATAAAAAACATAAATGAAAATTTGAGTTTGATAAGCCTTACCGAATTAGCTTTGGAAACTAAAACCGCAAACCTTAACAATGAATTTCCTTGTGCTACTTTTTGCTTCACCGTTCCCCGGCAACGGCGCCAAAAACTTGTTGCGTCTACCCAAGTGCAAGTAGTCACACGTAGTAATAATCTTGGAAGTCCTAGTATCGTATCCTCAAGGAGCAGGTAGGCAAATGTCTACACACAAAGAAATAAATTAAAAGTACCAAAATAAAAGTGACAAGCAAAATGGACAAGTAATTTGATTTGATTGTTGTAGAGATTGAGTTAAAAATGAAATATCAATAATAGAAATGCTAAGGCATCAAGGTTCAATTCTTTAAGCAAAATATGTTTCATGCTCTTTAATCCAAATTCAACATCCAAATCAACCAAATCCAAACGGTTAAATAAAACTCATGCCTTATGGCTTACAAACCAAAATAAGTGATAATTATGCCTTATGGCTTATTAGCAAGCCCACTGTTCTCCTGATGCTTACTTGATCGAGACTACATGACAAGAATTAACAAAATTCAAGATAAACCCCAAAATAAAGTTTATGCTTCACATGCATTCTTTCCAACATATTTAATCAATTCAGCAACATTTCAATGCAAATAATCAATTCAGCAATTCTTTCCAAAATAAATGCAGATATTGTCCTAATTCATCAATTCAACAACATTTCAATGCAAATCAAAAGCTTATTATCAAAAGCTTCAATTCCAGACAGAGAATTTGTTGAACATAAACTTACCATTTGATTTTGAGTCTTCGATTTGGGGCTTCCAGTTCCGGGCAGAGAGACTGATCAAGAGGAGCAGGCTTAGTCGATTTGGGGCTTCCAGATAGATGATTGAGAGATCAACAGGTCGTCAATTTGGGGCTTCAAAGACAGAGAGAGAAAGATCGAGAGAGCTGAGACAGAGAGAAAGATTGAGAGAATGAGATAGAGAGACAGATTGAGAGACTGAAACAGAGAGAGATCGAGAGAGAGAGAGAGAGAGAGATTCGAGTCGAGAGAGAGAGAGACAAAGATTGAATCAAGAGTGAGATAGAGATTGAGAGATTGATCAAATTCGAGAGATTGAGTGAGTGAGACAGAGATCGTGAGAGTGAGAGAGTGAGAAAGAGACAGAGATCCAATGGTTTGGCCTGGTTTGATCGATCGAGGCGACTGAGAAAGATCGAGAGTTTGAGAGAAAGAGAGAGTTGGCTGGGAGTGGGAGGAGAGTTCGAGAGTTGGGTCTGGGTGAGAGATCGAGTTGAGAGTGAAAAAAACTCGTGTATATTTTTGTTTAGGGTTACTATTCGGTACGGTATGGTGGCATACGGTGGCTGCTATATATGGTACCGCACCCGTGTCATACAAGACTTGGTACGAATACGATATGATACCATATTAAGTCAGGAGGCGTACTGTCCTGTATTAAACGGCATGGTATGACACGATTTCGGTATATATGGTATAGATGCCCAGCCCTAATAGAGACTGGCACAACGCCATCATTGGCGCTCCAATAGGCCGATTCATATATTCGTCGTAGGTATATATATAAAGTAGTTAAATAACTAGTATCATAAAGCAACCAATGGCGTTGCTCCTTTGTGCGCGTACTTATGTTAGAAGTCGTTGCTTGTTTTTTAATCCTGAATCCATCCGTGGCTGGTGCTAGCCCATGTCATGCCACTACTACAAAAAATGAAATAGACGACGGGAATCCACCGTCGTCTATCATGGTTTAAAACCGACGAGAAATCGACCGCCGTCTATTAACACATGAAATAACGACGGTAAATAACCGACGTAGTTAATATATTACACGACATTGAAAAAACTAAAACCGACGTAGATTTCATAAATAAAAACATAAAAAGAGACCTTTCGACTATAATAGACGACGGTTTAGTAAAACACAGATGTTTAAATAATGTTAAATGTCAAAAATAACTACAAAACCGACGTAAATATTATTATCAACGTCACTCAATCAAACAAACTCGACGTGTAAAACATAAAAACCGTCGTGGTTAATAAATACTACGTTCATTAAATTTAAAAATTGACGTCTGAAACATATAACATGGCATATATTTACTTTCACTGACGTAAAAATGACAATAACCACGACCCTTTAGGTCACCACAGACGTTGAAAATTATTTTGACGGCTTGAACACCAAACAAACGACGTAGTTTACATATTACACATCATAAAGAAACTAAAACCATCATCTATTATAGAAATAAAGCATAAATAGAGCACTTTCGACTGTAATAGACGACGGCTTTAGTAAAACACAGACGTTTAAAAATTCTTAAATGTCAAGAACAACTACAAAAGCGACGTAAATATTATTATTAACGTCTCAAAATCAAACAAACCCGACGTGTAAACCTTAGAAACCGTCGTGGTTAATAAATACTACATTCACTAAATAAAAAAACTGACGTCTAAAACATATAACATGACATATATTTACTTTAACTGACGTAAAAACAAAATTAACCACAACCCTTTATGTCACCACGGACGTTGAAAATTATTTTGACGGCTTTAACACAAAAAAAACGACGGGGATTTGACATTACACGTCGGTTATTTAAAATACCTGTCATGTTTAATCCATTTACTACGGCCTAGGAGTCACATTTTAGGACGTTGTTAGTTCTTTACAACGTCGGTGGTGGTAGACTTTGACGTGGTTGGCATTTTAAAAGTCCCTTTTGTGAGCCACTTAGATGTGTGTAACCTCTGAGACGTCATTATAAGTAGGGAAACGGCTTGAGTTATGCATTTGACGTCGGTGATTATAAAATGTAGGTCGTGGTTATACTTTACTATGTCCCAAGCATATAATTATTTGACGTTGTTATTTCCTTACTACGTCGGTTATTTATTTATTCCATGACGTGGCTAGTCTTTGCTAAGTCTCTTTTATAACCTTTTTCTACGTGTGTATTCTCCAAGACGTCAATTGTTTAATTATAACTGACGTGCAACAATATTTTTAAGACGTTAATCATCATCCCTAAATTCGTCGGTTTGAACTCTGCCGTCGTGTTATACATTATTGTTCGTCGTTGATTATTTTATTTACCGTCGTTGTTTATATATTTAGTAAACGTTTTGAAATGAATATTAATTAACCGACGTGATTTCCTTTTCAAATGGCGGTTTTTATTTCATTTTTGCGTTGTCATTCCACGTCGGTTGTGAAAACCCGACGTTGGTTGTTTTGTAGACGTCTCTTTTTGCGATTTTTGTAACTTTACCGTCGTATTTTCAGCTTTCACCGATTATTTTTAATTTTTGATTTGTCGTGCCCAAAGCCTGCAGAATGAAAATGTGATCGGAATGAAAATGATATACAGAGCTATGAATTAATGTCATACAATTAACTGCATAACTGATGTCATACATTACAACAATCAATCAATCCATATATCTTCACACCCATCTCTAATATTCTCACTCCCAAACTCACCCACTTGGTCATCAAATGTGTCAACATTTGGTATCCCTCTAGAAAATGGCTCACACTCAATTCTAATATCACCTAGCACATCATCACCAATAACATCATTATATTCTCTATTAGGCATTGATAACACTACCGACCAACCACGATGCATTGGGTCATCAACATAAAATACTTGTTTGACTTGAGAAGCCATAACAAATTGGTCATTCCTATGTCCAATTTTACTCAGATCTACAAGGGTAAATCCAAGTTCTTCGACTACAAGGCCCGAAGTGTTATCTATCCAATCACACCTCAAGACTAGGATTCTAAACTTTTGGTAGTCAAGATCCCAAATTTCTTGAATAACCCCATAAAAACCCATATTGGAGACAATAAGGTTTTTATCCTTGGCACTAGCAACTTGCATAGTATGTGCAAGTAAATAAACTCCACTATTTTGGACAGTTCGCACATCATCTTGTGCCTTGGTGTTAAATTTGACACCATTAATAAGATAGCTCCTATATGATGGCACTGCCATGCTTGGACCAGCTGCTAACCACCTCAAATTTTCTGATATGCCATTATAGTATTCCCCATTAAATTCACTTTGAACCTGGAAATTAAACACATATCTTAATTCAATCTAACATATATATAGAAAGAGAGAAAAGTAAAATAAGTTCAATGTGTCATTCAATAACATATATACCTTAAAGCGTAGCCATTGAATGAAAGTGCTATTGTGCTTATCTTGTACCCACTTTGTTCTCTTTCTAAATTTCGGATAAGTGGTCTTGATGTGGATCATATGTTCCCTACAATTGACACGAAAAAAACACGCATTACGGTCCCTTGTATATAAGATAAACATAAGGAGTAATAATATTTAAAATGGCTACATATGAAAAATTAAACTCATACGTACTCGATATAAGGTAGGACTTCCTCCGTATTCTCCAAGACATATAGATGTGCCTGATTCAACAAGTCCATATCAACTAAGCTCACTGTGCAACCTGATAATGGCTTTGAAACTCCCATATTCTTGCTTGAAGGCACTCCAACTGTACTAACATCAGATAAATGCTCGGTACAAAACTCTCCAGCTTCTTCAGCTATATACCGCTCAGCAATGCAATCTTCGGGACGAGTACGATTCTGAACATACCCCTTTAGCACTTTCATATATCTTTCAAACGGATACATCCATCTAAAATATACTGGCCCACATAGACGAACTTCTCTGACAAGATGTACTACTAGATGAACCATGATATCAAAGAATGAGGGGGGAAAGTACTTCTCAAGCAAACACAAAGTAACTACTACATCTTCTTCCAACTCATCTACCTTGGAAACATCTACCGTCTTTGCACATATAGCATTGAAGAAGAAGCACAATCGAGTTATTGCATACCTTGCAGGCTTCTCCAAAACAGGAACGAATTGCCACAGGGAGCAATTGTTGCATCAAGGTATGACAATCATGAGATTTAAGGCCAAGAAGTCTTGAATCTTTTAAGGATACAAGATTTTTTATATTTGAAGAATAACCTTCAGGTACCTTCATACCATAAAAAGAATTGCAAACCGCTCTCTTCTCTGCTCTTGACAAATTCCAAGGCCCTGGAGGCAAGCGAGTACGTCTTTCTCCATACTCGGGTTACAAATCAATTTTTACCCCCATATTCAATAAGTCTAACCGAGCATCAATGCCATCTTTATTTTTTCCAGGGATCTCTAGCAATGTACCAATGATACTATCGCAAACATTCTTCTCAATGTGCATAACATCTAAGGCATGCCTCACAGGGAGGTATTTCCAATATTCGAGATCAAAGAATTTTGATTTCTTCTTCCAACAAACTCTGTCACCATCATTCTCATCAACACTTCCCCCATTTTTCGAGCCCCATATGTATCTAATATCTTCAACCATATGCAGCACTTCTTCTCCTGTTAATGGCTCGGGAGGCATGCCATATTCAGGTTTCCCATTGAAAGCTGCACGTTGCCTCCTATATGGATGATTGATTGGTAACCACTTTCTACGCCCAATGTAACAAATTTTGTGGCCATTTTTCAACCTGTGACTAGGCGTATCATCGCCACATATTGGACAAGCTTTATATCCTTTAACAACACAACCAGATAAGTTTCCATAAGCAGGAAAATCATTAATTGTCCACAGGAATGCAGCTCTAAGTGTAAAGTATTCTCCTATGTGGGCATCATACACTCCTCTAATCCCATCCCACATAGATTTCAAATCATCAATCAAAGACTCTAAGTAGACGTCTATATCATTTCCGGGCTGTTTAGGACCGAAAATCAGTATAGTCAACATCATGAACTTCTGCTTCATGCATAGGCATGGTGGGAGATTATATGTAACTAACATAACTGGCCAACAACTGTATCTGCTACTTAAAGAACTGTGGGGATTGAATCCATCAGATGAGAGAGCCAATCTCAAGTTTCTTGGCTCATTACCAAAGTCGGGCCATTTTTCATCAAAAGGTTTCCAAGACAGGGAATCCGCTGGATGAGACATATAACCGTCAACTGATTTTCTTGCAGCATGCCAAGTCAAACTCTTAGCTGTCTTATGTGATTGAAACATCCTTTTAAACCTTGGAATTGGAGAAAAATACCACACCACCTTCGCTGCCACACCCTCTTTCAAGAACCCATCCTTGGTTTCCTTCCACCTTGAGATACCACAAGTAGGACAATTAGTTGCATTCTCATACTCCTTCCAATACAAAATGCAGTCATTGGGACATGCGTGGATTTTCTCATAACTCATCCCTAAAGCAGACAAAGTCTTTTTTGCCTCGTACATAGATGAAGGTAGTGTATTTCCTTCTGGAAGAAATTCTCCTTGAAGTATCAATAATTCTGTAAAGCAAACATCACTCATCCCATGTTTTGCTTTCAAATTATATAACTTCACCAAAGCCGACAACTTCGTGTACTTACTTGCAACCAGGGTACAAGGGTTGATCGCCATCCCCAATCACATTGGCAAACTCATAAGGATCAAATCCAATATTGGCAAAATCATTATCATTGTTAAGCTCATAATTTCATACATATACGTACCCTATTTACTTACTTCTTTTGCTTAGTTTCTTAGAATTTTGAGTTATTTGCCTCTCTTTGTGTGTTTTGTAGGCCAATAGAGCAAGAGAGCATAATTCATGCAATTAAAGCATGTTAAGGCCAATGAAGCAATATGGTGCAAAAACGTGCAAGAGCTTGGAGACTGAGGTTGACGTTCATTTCAGCGTTATCTTCTTCATCCGAGCTTGGATTGGGCCAATACTTGTGTGGTTGGATCAGAGACATTCTGAACTTCACAATGGACATCTTAAAGTTGTCATTTGATTCAGCCAAGCCCAATTCGTAAGCCCATGAAAATACACATCATGCTGACATAAGGATGAGCTGATGGATGCTTGGTCATGGTGATCTAGGCATGAGGTATTGGTTTCTGGATGGATGCTTGGTCATGCTGACATAATGATGAGCTATGGCTGCTGGTGGGATTTGTTGGTGAAGTGCAACAACCATTTCTGATTATCTAATGCAAGTGTGTTAGGTGAACTTAATTGTATAATCTGATTCACCTAACCCTTGTGCCTATAAATAGGGAGTCTCTAGAGAGCTTAGAGCCAGAATTTCATTCCATAATTTACACTTCCATTGTACACAAAGAGAGGGAAAGTTGAGAGTCACAAAGGGAGAGAAGGGAGAAGGCAGCAGCTGGGAGGCTTTGGCCTCCTGGCAGCCATGGAGATGAATCTTTCCCATCTCTAGCATGCTGTCCTTATCTTCTTCTCCTCCCTTTGTCTTTTATTTTCTTCTTGTATTTCCTTTGTTTTACTTTGTTTTTCTGTTATTAGTTTTAATAAACATCTTGCTAGTCTTGTATCATGGTTTGAGTTTATAAAGTTTGATTTCATTCATGAATTCTTCTTCACTATTTTAATGGAGCTGTTTTGCATCCTTTGATTGATCACCTAAGGTTTTATGCGTTATGCTCTTGTTGGGAAGGTTTGAGGATCATCTTCATTCCATCCATTAGCAACTTATGTGATTTGGGTTCTAGGTCTCCTAATGTAAACACCATGCTTGGGGTCCTTGTGATGTTCAATGCAATTTGATCCAAACACCATGGACTTATTTGTGAGCATCTTCATGAGTGAATCAATTTGTTTACTTGCTGCCATAACATGATTAGAACAATTAGGGTGGATTCTAAAACCTCATCATCTTGTCTTAGTTCTTTTCTTTCTTCTTGTTTTGTTTCTCTTGTTTCCATTTCTGTTTTGTGTAGGAAAACTGAGTTGGATCATTCAATCACCAATCCCTGTGGAATCGACCTCGCACTTACATATGCTAAACTACCAACGGCTCGTGCACTTGCGAGTATCACAAGTTGAGGATGCAGCTGAATCCATTTTGGTGTAGCTGAATCTACGCAACAAGTTTTTGGCGCCGTTGCCGGGTGTTTGTCTTCAATATCTACCCATTCATTCACTAATCAGTCCAAGAGTCATATGGTGTTTATGTAAACTTGAACAAGATATTTAACTAAGAGCAAGTGAATGGAACCATAAACTAGCAATAATCAACATGCTACTTGAACCTTTTTTTTGTGTTGTGTAAGCTTGGGACTCAAACCCAGTTCTCTTGCTTGTCAGGCAATTGTCCTTGTCAGTTGGACTACAAACACAACTTGTCAATTAACGTCATTAACTTTAAAACATGAAACTGTCTAGTTATATACAAAAAATAAAAATAATAAAAAGTAGGAAAACCAAATAGAATCAAACAATGTTACCGATCCCGGCAACGGCGCCAAAAACTTGTTGCGTAGATTCAGCTGCACCAAAATGGATTCACTGCATCCTCAACTTGTGATACTCGCAAGTGCACGAGCCGTTGGTAGTTTAGCATATGTAAGTGCGAGGTCGATTCCACAGGGATTGGTGATTGAATGATCCAATTCAGTTTCCTACACAAAACAGAAATGAAAACAAAAGAAGCAAAAAGGATTTGTACAACATTTGAGAACTTGAGAATTTGGAAGAGGAAGGAGAAGTGTTTGAGAACATGGAGACTTTTGTGAACTTGGAGAGATGTGTTTGAGAAAGAGAAGGGAGGAATGTTTGGGAAGTGTTCAAGAACATGGAGAACTTTGAAAGAGAATGTGTTTGAGAAACTAGGGAATTTTGGAAGAACATGTTTGAGAACTTGGGGAATTTGGAAGAGAGTGTTTGAGAACTTGGAGAAGTGTTTGTGAACATTGAGAATTTGATGAAGGAAGGGAGAAGTGTTTGAAGAAATTTATAAGAAGAGAGGGGGGAGAAGTAAGTGTTTGAGAATTAGTAAAAGGAAAATGAAAAGTGTTTGAAATTTAGTACAAGGATCTTGTTACAACAATTGAGAACTACAAATGGAAACTAAGAGAATTTGAGAGAGAGAAGGGAAGGGAGCTCTAGAGAAGTGTTTGAGAGCTCCCCCCCTTGGGGTTTGATTACAAGCTTAGAGAACTTCCCTATTTATAGGCCTAAGGGAAGTGAAAATCTGAATTATACAATAGGTTTACCTACCACACTCACTTCACCAACTTACAACACTTAATTCACCTAACACACTATTACATTTGAAAACAATTCCTCTTGTCTTTAGGCTTAGTGTTGCAACTCCCACTTCATCATCTTTTGGCACATTTGGCTGCTGCAAAATTCCACTCAATTATAGGTATTGAATATGCTTCACCAAACTTTCCCACAATCAACAACACTTCATCATGCATATGTCATGCATGACAATGCATTGCAGCCAGCTTGTGTGCTCGTTTTGGGCTTGTGGCTCCAGTCTGAAAAATCTGGAAAAATATGGATCTTGAAGCTCTTTGAATTATCTTTCCAAGCATATGCAGCCCAACTCAAGGAGAAATCGGAAAGGCCTTCAAATGTGATTTTTGGCCCAGTAACGCAGATGCTGCCGAATTTGACCTTAGGTTGCCAAAACATGTAGAACTTTCTCTAGAAGACTCGGAATCATGAACCGTAAAATTCTACAGCAAATAGACTTCCGTAGCTTTCCAATGATGTATGGATCATTATCTGGTTCTTCTTGAGCAAGTACAGTCCGATCCGTGAAGTTGACTGATCTGCAGACACCGTTTTGAGCTAATTTGTCTCCAAAATGCAATTAGTGAGTCTCAAGCTTATAACACTGAAACAAATACAAAACTTATTAAAAACACAAGTTTAACTCAAAAGCATAACCAAATCATAAATTAGAAGGGTACAAAATGATATGTAAATATGCACCGATCAAATACCCCCAAACCTAGATTTTGCTAGTCCTCGAGCAAAACAAAAGGAAAACAAAGATAAAAAACAAATAAGAAGTTAACTAGACCACTTTCGTAGGTAACTCGATTGCATTTAGCGTATGCAACAAGCCTTTAAACCTCTAGGCATCCCTAGTAGGAGGAGTTGTGTCTCCTGAGGGTTTAACAGATATCAAATAACCACAAACGTTTTACTAACTCTACAAAACAAAGTAGTTAGAAAACTTATTAGAATTTGTTAGTCCTTTAAGCAAAATAACAAAAGCAAACAAAAAAGCAAAAAATAAAAATAAAAACAATCACAAAAATAAAAAGAACTCAAAATAATCTTTCCGAACATTTCCGAAGAGAAATGACTCATGCACATGACTTAAACGTTTTAACAATAAAAGCTATATTTTAGACATTATTCACAAGGTGGCAAAGTTCAAAACACAACATACTCAAAGTGTGGTAGTGTGATAGCCAAATGCAACAAATTTCCCAATCTTAGTTTTTACACAATTTCAAAAATCATACAAAGCACAAGTTCAACTTCAAATCTCACCAAAGTTGTCCTCTCACAAATGAATCACTCGGAAGAGGGTTATAATGCAACACTCAGTTACAAACACTCAGTTATTTGATCGGTGCATATTTACATATCATTTTGTACCCTTCTAATTTATGATTTGGTTATGCTTTTGAGTTAAACTTGTGTTTTTAATAATTTTTGTATTTGTTTCAGTGTTATAAGCTTGAGACTCACTAATTGCATTTTGGAGACAAATTAACTCAAAACGGTGTCTGCAGATCAGTCAACTTCACGGATCGGACTGTACTTGGTCAAGAAGAACCAGATAATGATCCATACATCATTGGAAAGCTACGGAAGTCTATTTTCTGTAGAATTTTACGGTTCATGATTCCGAGTCTTCTAGAGAAAGTTCTACATGTTTTGGCAACCTAAGGTCAAATTCGGCAGCATCTGCGTTACTGGGCCAAAAATCACATTTGAAGGCCTTTCCGATTTCTCCTTGAGTTGGGCTGCATATGCTTGGAAAGATAATTCAAAGAGCTTCAAGATCCATATTTTTCCAGATTTTTCAGACTGGAGCCACAAGCCCAAAACGAGCACACAAGCTGGCTGCAATGCATTGTCATGCATGACATATGCATGATGAAGTGTTGTTGATTGTGGGAAAGTTTGGTGAAGCATATTCAATACCTATAATTGAGTGGAATTTTGCAGCAGCCAAATGTGCCAAAAGATGATGAAGTGGGAGTTGCAACACTAAGCCTAAAGACAAGAGGAATTGTTTTCAAATGTAATAGTGTGTTAGGTGAATTAAGTGTTGTAAGTTGGTGAAGTGAGTGTGGTAGGTAAACCTATTGTATAATTCAGATTTTCACTTCCCTTAGGCCTATAAATAGGGAAGTTCTCTAAGCTTGTAATCAAACCCCAAGGGGGGGAGCTCTCAAACACTTCTCTAGAGCTCCCTTCCCTTCTCTCTCTCAAATTCTCTTAGTTTCCATTTGTAGTTCTCAATTGTTGTAACAAGATCCTTGTACTAAATTTCAAACACTTTTCATTTTCCTTTTACTAATTCTCAAACACTTACTTCTCCCCCCTCTCTTCTTATAAATTTCTTCAAACACTTCTCCCTTCCTTCATCAAATTCTCAATGTTCACAAACACTTCTCCAAGTTCTCAAACACTCTCTTCCAAATTCCCCAAGTTCTCAAACATGTTCTTCCAAAATTCCCTAGTTTCTCAAACACATTCTCTTTCAAAGTTCTCCATGTTCTTGAACACTTCCCAAACATTCCTCCCTTCTCTTTCTCAAACACATCTCTCCAAGTTCACAAAAGTCTCCATGTTCTCAAACACTTCTCCTTCCTCTTCCAAATTCTCAAGTTCTCAAATGTTGTACAAATCCTTTTTGCTTCTTTTGTTTTCATTTCTGTTTTGTGTAGGAAACTGAATTGGATCATTCAATCACCAATCCCTGTGGAATCGACCTCGCACTTACATATGCTAAACTACCAACGGCTCGTGCACTTGCGAGTATCACAAGTTGAGGATGCAGTGAATCCATTTTGGTGCAGCTGAATCTACGCAACAAGTTTTTGGCGCCGTTGCCGGGATCGGTAACATTGTTTGATTCTATTTGGTTTTCCTACTTTTTATTATTTTTATTTTTTGTATATAACTAGACAGTTTCATGTTTTAAAGTTAATGACGTTAATTGACAAGTTGTGTTTGTAGTCCAACTGACAAGGACAATTGCCTGACAAGCAAGAGAACTGGGTTTGAGTCCCAAGCTTACACAACACAAAAAAAAGGTTCAAGTAGCATGTTGATTATTGCTAGTTTATGGTTCCATTCACTTGCTCTTAGTTAAATATCTTGTTCAAGTTTACATAAACACCATATGACTCTTGGACTGATTAGTGAATGAATGGGTAGATATTGAAGACAAACACCCGGCAACGGCGCCAAAAACTTGTTGCGTAGATTCAGCTACACCAAAATGGATTCAGCTGCATCCTCAACTTGTGATACTCGCAAGTGCACGAGCCGTTGGTAGTTTAGCATATGTAAGTGCGAGGTCGATTCCACAGGGATTGGTGATTGAATGATCCAACTCAGTTTTCCTACACAAAACAGAAATGGAAACAAGAGAAACAAAACAAGAAGAAAGAAAAGAACTAAGACAAGATGATGAGGTTTTAGAATCCACCCTAATTGTTCTAATCATGTTATGGCAGCAAGTAAACAAATTGATTCACTCATGAAGATGCTCACAAATAAGTCCATGGTGTTTGGATCAAATTGCATTGAACATCACAAGGACCCCAAGCATGGTGTTTACATTAGGAGACCTAGAACCCAAATCACATAAGTTGCTAATGGATGGAATGAAGATGATCCTCAAACCTTCCCAACAAGAGCATAACGCATAAAACCTTAGGTGATCAATCAAAGGATGCAAAACAGCTCCATTAAAATAGTGAAGAAGAATTCATGAATGAAATCAAACTTTATAAACTCAAACCATGATACAAGACTAGCAAGATGTTTATTAAAACTAATAACAGAAAAACAAAGTAAAACAAAGGAAATACAAGAAGAAAATAAAAGACAAAGGGAGGAGAAGAAGATAAGGACAGCATGCTAGAGATGGGAAAGATTCATCTCCATGGCTGCCAGGAGGCCAAAGCCTCCCAGCTGCTGCCTTCTCCCTTCTCTCCCTTTGTGACTCTCAACTTTCCCTCTCTTTGTGTACAATGGAAGTGTAAATTATGGAATGAAATTCTGGCTCTAAGCTCTCTAGAGACTCCCTATTTATAGGCACAAGGGTTAGGTGAATCAGATTATACAATTAAGTTCACCTAACACACTTGCATTAGATAATCAGAAATGGTTGTTGCACTTCACCAACAAATCCCACCAGCAGCCATAGCTCATCATTATGTCAGCATGACCAAGCATCCATCCAGAAACCAATACCTCATGCCTAGATCACCATGACCAAGCATCCAATCATCCATCCCTAATTCTTCAGAACATAACTGACCCTACTTTCCTCATCTTTTTCCACATTTATACTAGCATTGGTAGTCCATTCCCAAGGTTCTCCGTGCCATGTCCAAATCTTATAGCTTTGCTCAATTCCATTAAAGTACAAGTGTTCCCTTATAATTCCAACCCCAAACAATCGAATATTCCCACATTTAACACATGGACAACGAATCTCAGTTCTATTTCTAAGATTTTCTGACGCAAAATTCAAAAATCCTTCCACCCCTAACTCATATGCCTTCGATCTTCTATCCGCATGCATCCATGACTTATCCATCTCACACTCTATAAAATTCATATAAATATATATATATATATATTAAAGTGGAAAGACCATCAATGAAACACTACCTCATTCAAATAGCAGAGAACAAAATGAAAATTAAATATAAAACATAGACAAGACGACGGTTTGAAAAAAAAATCGTCGTTTAATATTCATTCAGACGACGGCATCTATAGTCACCGTCGTCATTAAGACTCCCAAACCCAGAAATTTCATCGATGTTCTGGTAGCCTAAAGACGACGTTTAATGGAGAAATAGTCGTCTATATGCTACCAGTTGAGGCTTAAAAATCAGACAACGGGACAAAATTAACAACCGACGTATAATAAACATTTGGACGACGGTTTGATTATCCAACCGTCGTCTAAGTAAAAAAAAAAATTTAATCCCCATTCCTTTTCCAAGAACCCATGGCCAAACAAACATAAAAGAACCCAAACAGAGAGCAATTATTACAAAAATGCAAACACCAATACATAAAAGAACCCTAATATAACAACTGCAATTATTACAAGGCTACCAACGAAAACATTTATGGATTTTAGAAGAGATTAGGGTTGTACTTACATGTATATTGAGAGAGAGCTGCGAGAATATAACAACTGCTTGAGAGAGAGCTTGGAGAATCTACGTACCCAATGCTTTGAGAGAGAGCTTGGAGAATCTACGTACTCAATGCTTTCAGAGAGATCTTGGAGAATCTACGTACCCAATGCTTTCAGAGAGAGCTGAGAGAATATAACAAAAGCTTGAGAGAGAGCTGAGAGAATTAGGGTTAAAGGGACTAGAGAATCCACGTACTTACATGGATATTGAGAGAGAGCTGGGAGAACGAAAACTTTCAGACAAATTTATGTTGAAGAGAGAGAATGAACTATTTGAGGGTTGAAGGGAAATTCTGAAAATTTTAGGTCGCGGTCAAAATTTTTAAAGTACCACGTTATTCAACGACGACGGTCAACTTACAACGGCGGTGCCTAATAAACGGCCGACGTTGTAAACACAAAGGACGTCGCTATTCAATAATCGACGTCGTAAACCGAATATAATTAGTCTTCGTTATGTAGTTGACCAAAAACAGCGGGAGAAAACCGCGTCGTTTCAATAAATCCTAAACCCTAAACCCCAAACCCTAAACCCTAAACCCTAAATTTTACAATAAATTTAAAAAAATACACAAGTACAAGAAAAATGAACCGAAAATTGCTATGGACTCCTTACAACAATGCCTTCTACAATAGTAGGCTAAAATATGGATTTCATAATTTTGAATTTATGGGCACCAATGGATCACATAAACTTTAGGGTTATGTAATGTAAAGTATAAGGAGTACCATGCTTTTGTCTCTAAATATGTTTGAATTTTGTTATCATTCGAACTTTGAAAACTAAAATTACATTTTTCATGCCTTAACGGGCAAGATATTGTCTCAATCAGTGCATAGAATTTGTTTTGAATATATTTTTCGGATTTTGTTTTGAATATATTCTTAATATTAGTAATTAAATACAATAAAAAAATATATCCAAAAATATATTTTTTAAAGCTTTAGGATAGAGACAATATTCCAATACTTGGTAGTTTTCAGTTTAATTTTTGGATTTAGTTTTGAATTTAATATGGAATTAAATAGATTATAAAATTCATTAAAAATTAAATTAAAAATGACGAACCGACGTTGTATCAACTTACAACGACTTTAACATAACAAAATGACGTCAAAAATAATATAAAACGACGTCTTTTTATAACAGACGTTATTTAATTATACAAAGGTGGAGATTTAATTATATCCGCCTTCGTATATTATTACGACGTCGTAAGGTCATACTAACCGACGTAGGATATGACTACAAAATTCATTTATACATGATGAATTAATTACAAACGGTCGTTGTTATGCCTATTAAACGTCATTATAATGGACATAACCGACGTTGTTTACATATAGAAATGCGGATATTTAATAGTATCCGCCTTTGTATATTATTAAGACGTCGATAAGGTTATACGAACCGACGTAGTATATAAGTACAAAATTCATTTACACAGGTTGATATTAATTATAAACTGTCGTTGTTATGTCTATTAGATGTCGTTTTTAAGAATTGCCGTCGATGTTATATTCGAGTTACTGTTAGACGACCATTGTGTAAACGTATGAGAAGTGTAAAGTAGAATTAGACGTCGGTTTTTGGGAACTAAACAAGTTTTAAATCAAAATTTAATTTTTGTGATATTTGTTCGCTTGATTGCAACAAAATAGTTATGTACATTTTAAATAAACTAAAATATTGTTCATAAATATTTATCTACATCAATATTTATCTACATTGTTCATTAATATTTATCTACATCAATTATCCTTCGGTAATAAGTTGTTCACGAATTCTGCCCATTCATGCCTAACTTCGTCAATATCCTCTTGTTTATACTGAACTTTTTCTTTTTTCTTCTCAAACTGCAAAATAAACCAAAAAGCCGACGTGTTATAAAGATACAAACGACGGTTTTAAACAAAAGTATATCTAAAATGGTGCGTTTTACCCTCTTCTCGAAATTTAGGTCTGGATCATGAATTATATCTCTCATGAATTTCATCACGTAGTAGCCACACTCGACACTCGTTGGTTGTTCAGGAGTGTCGTGTAGATTCTTCCATATGGCCTGCTGTTTACGTGAATTTTTATTTATATGAATGTTATACATTTTAATTGCCCTGTTACAAGAAAAGGCCAAGGGTGTTAATGACAAAACAAAATATTTAAATACAAATAGTAACCGTCATGGTAAATCAGTCAAAACGACAGATTTTTTAAAAAAAACGACGTGATATTTATTTTAAAACGGCGGTAAAAAATTACCGTCGTTGTGTAACATTATAACGTCGGTAAGAGTAAAACGTCGTAGAACAAAAAATTGAGCAATAAAATTAAAACGTTCTTAAATAAAACCCAAACGACGTGGTAGTAAAATTAAAACGACGTTTTTAAGAAAATACTGACGTGGTAGTTAAAATAACACGTCGATAATAACTTACCGTCGTTATATTTTAACTATAACGTCGGTATTATTAAAACCGTCGTTTATTTAAATACTTTATAGGAAAAATCTTAAATCAGCAGAAATCAACTTACGTATTCACTATATTTTTCATGTCGTCGTCAACCATGCGTCTTGGCAGTGAATTCATGTAATAGGCAGTCTCCGTTGATGGTCTCACAATGACCATCACCCAATGACCCCTGCACATAATGATTCATATAGGTTAAATATACTACAAAGAAAAATATTAGAAGCTCAGGAAAATACTTTAAATGGTACTAACCCTGGATTATATGGGACCAAGAAAAATTGATTCCCATCTGCGATTTTAGCCGTTTTGACAAGTTTTTTATTCGGTCTGATATTGTTCCAGCTTCAGCTCAGCGCTCACTAATCCAGGGTCCACCAGGCCAACCAAGTTTACCATATTTGCCATTTTTAAATAGTCAAATAGGAACCTAAATATATGAAAGTCAATTAAAAGAGAATTTAATTTAAAAGAAAGGAAAATGTAAAACAAAATGGGATTAGGGAGAATTACCTCATGTAAACTGATATGACTGTGGTTCCAATTTCCACCATGGAACCAAAATCCAAAATATCTTCAGGTAAGAGGAAGGTATCATGCTCAAAGCCAAACACTTCCTGGGGCATGTGAACAGGCACAGCCTCCTCCTCAGGAGGCAACAACTTGGTCCGGACATGTTGGCATAATGCTAAGAGAGGAGGTGGCATGTCTAGCTTTGAGAGATCCTGTTACACGAAAATAAATAAAGAAATATAAGTTATACACGACTCTAATTAAACCCAAAAAACAGACGTGGTATATAATATAAACGACGGTTTCTAGTAAATACCGACGGAGAAAAGGTTATACACGTCGGTAAATACATAACCGTCGTCGTTTTAAATTATAACGTCGCTATACTATACAAAACACAGTCGTTATTTTTTATGTCTAATAATTTGCAAATGAAGTAAAAGCGTCGTGGTATTTAACTAAACACGACGCGTCCTGCAAGAAACAGACGTATATGACGTCGTTATTTTAAATTTTAACGTCGGATATTAAAAGGAGCGACGTCTATTTAAATTTTAAAGGCAGAAATAGATCATAGCAGAAATTTTACGTGTCCTCTTCCTGTTTTCCAGCAGGATCAGCTTCAGGCTTTGGATCTTCTAATCCCAAAGGTAGGGGTCTGATACCAGTGGCCCCAGCAACTTGCCTTATCAGACATTGGATTTTTGGGGCTTTGATCTTGAGGGGGTAAAGTCATTGGAGTAATTGGAGAAATTGGAGTTTTGGGCATCTGGCTGGGATCAAAATTAGGAACTAGTTGACGGAACATTGCCATCATAGCCTCCCTCTCAGCTCTACGGCGGCCATTGTAGCTTCCCTTGCCCTCGCCTCAATTTTAAGGGTCTCTTCTCTGACCGCCTCCCTCACACTTTCCTTCAATTTCTCACCAAATTTTACTCTCTGCCTGTTTCGGCAAATTGAAGAACTGAGTGGGGGTAACTCCAGGACCAGCCTGCTCTGACTCTCCCACCATGCTCGGGGGTTCCCAAAGCGAGAGTCAAGACATCATTGGTCCCGGAACAGTCAAAGTGCCTTCAGACACTGCTTTTGCAAATCATCCTAAAAGAGAGAAAGAGAGATTGTTAGAAACTGAGAGGGTGTAAAACATATAAATATACCGACGTTGTAAATAATAAACAACGACGGTTTTCTTAACCTCCTGACGTAGTATTAATTTACAATGTCTGTATTTAACTACCGACGTTGTTTACATTTTACAACGTCGGTATATAAAAATACATCGTATATTCAAAAACCGACGTCCTATTTATCTTTAAACGTCTGTAAATTAATCCCGTCGTGGTGTTCAATTTATAACGTCGCTTATTTAAAGATAAACGACGTCTATAACAAAATAAAACACTCTCTTTTTCAAATTTAGAACAGAGTTAGTTAGACTTACGATTAGTTTTGCCTTCTCTGCAACCTTTGGATCAGGGATGTTTCCTGTTTTATCTTCTCTTGCCTTCTTCCATAGAACAACTCGATCGATTTCTTCAATATCGGGCATGGTTTCTACCAATTGCTCCTCCAAACCAACATACCCTTTTCTAGACAACCTACGGTTGTACACCAATTTCTCCCTCCTCTCTTTCTGCTCAGCATGCTTAGCCTCAAAATATGGGGTTAACCTTGAAGCTACGAAGGCATCCCATTGCGATTTGTCTATGAACTTATAAAGCGCAGGGGGTTCTTTTAAGTTTTTCTTGTCATTTGCGAATGGAAGGATATACTGCCTAGTTAAGTTATACTTGAAATCCTTCCATTTTCTGGCGGCAGGCGACAAGACCATGTCTTTGTACCTATCCCCAATAACATAGGACATTTGAACAGCTTCCCAAATCTGCTCCTTCACGTCCTTGGGTATTAGTCTCCATTTCTTGTCCACAAGAGGGACTCTGGTGCGTGCCAAAACACCAATGTAAGACTGCATCTCAATAGAAGCCTTGCCAACTGGTTTGCCCTTTTTATTGAACTCAACCACAGGCTTAACATTCTCAATTCTCCTCTTCACAACACGGCTCATTGTGCTGATACCGCGGCCAGATTTTGGCTCCACAACAAATGTGGCTGTGCTTCAAGTCTTTCTCGGAGGCAGAGGAAAATCTCATCCTCTTCGAGTGTTTGCTTTGAGTTGACTTTTCTCCTTCCACTTGAGCCTTTGACGCTTCAGCTACGTTGTTTTGAGATTTTGAAGACATTTTTAATTAATCTGCAAGGTAAATAACGTCGGTTACCAAAAAGAAACGACGTAATAATGCCAAACAACGACGGTAACACTAAAAAAGGGACTTCCTATTAAACAGTCTCTTAGACCATGAATGGAAATAAGACGACGGTGTTATATATTTCATGACGTAAATGTGTATAAAAGACGACGGTTTTATCTTGTTTCCGACGTATTAACCGAAGTCGTGGTCTGTCAATTCTATCGTCGAAAACAAGAGAGAACTGCGACTTTTGGTGTCGTGAGAGAATCTATAGATATATTTACTCTAAACCAGTGAAAGATTTCTTCAGCTTTGACAGAATCTTGTTTCCAGACAACTACGGCATTCAAATGAAATGTAAAAAAAGGGAAGAGAGGCAGAAAAAACCTTTGGCGTGCAAAGAAAGTTTCCTTCCGACGAAGAAGAAGGCGAAAATGGTGATTTGGAGATGAAGCCGAAGATTCAGACGATGATCAGATGCTGCTTTTGGAAATGAGAAGTAAACTAAGATACTTTATCTGTGAGAGAAAACCGTAGAATATTAGGTCAGGTGACGAAAAGTTTATATACAGTCCCAGAGTTCAATACCACGACGTTGTTATTACAAAACCGCCGTATTAGTTAGTTATAACGACGGTGTTATCCCAATTGTCGAACGCCTTTTGGAAGTCCGATGTGTTTATGACGGCGCTTTTTTATCTAAACTGATGTTGTACTCGGAAATCAACGACTTGTGTATTTTAATAAACCGACGTGTTTACTATGTGTTTCTAAAACGACGTCGTTCTCTTTTTAATTCGCGCCATATGACTTTTCCATTACCCAAAACGACGTCGTTCTCTTTTTAATACGCGCCAAATGACTTTTGGATTTCCGATGCAGTTATGACGACGCTTTGTTTATCTAAACTGACGTAATACTTACAAATTCAACGACCTTGTATTTTAATAAACAGACGTGGTTACTTTGGGTTCTAAAACGACGTCGTTCTCTTTTTAATACGCGCCAAATGACTTTTGGATTTCCGATGCAGTTATGACGGCGCTTTGTTTATCTAAACTGACGTAGTACTTATAAATTCAACGACCTTGTATTTTAATAAACAGACGTGGTTACTTTCTGAAAACGACGTCGTTCTCTTTTTAATACGCGCCAAATGACTTTTGGATTTCCGATGCAGTTATGACGGCGCTTTGTTTATCTAAACTGACGTAGTACTTATAAATTCAACGACCTTGTATTTTAATAAACAGACGTGGTTACTTTGGGTTCTAAAAACGACGTAGTTCTCTTTTAATACGCGCAGGATTTCCGATGCAGTTCTACCCGGCGCTTGTTTATCTAAACAGACGTTGATTATGAATATGAAATCGCTATGTACATTAAAACCAACGTGGATATTTACGGTAATTTGTTTAAATATGATTTTTTTTCACGCGTATTTTAACTCCCAGTTTTCAATTAGGGTTGCAGAATGATTTCTCACAAGAAATTGTCTTTCTGAAAGCAAATGGGTTTAGCAAGGGTGGCACCGCCTTAGAACTTGTTGTGGGTTTGCTACATCCTCCTTCCTCTTCTTCCCAGCTTCTTCCCAGCCCCCACTCTCCCCACCCCAAAGGCACAACCCACAACAGGTTCTAAGGCAGTTCCACCCTTACTACACAGGAGTTTTCAAGCTGATCACTGTGGAAAAGGGGACTACAATGTAACCAGGAATCGAGGAGAGTGAGCTTTTCATACGTTGTTGATTTTGATTTTCTGAAATTATTAGATATTCATCTGTGGCTGTGCAGGAACTTGAGAACGAGAGGAAGGAGAGGGCTCAGCTTGCATATGAGAGGAAGAAACAGTTGAACAAGCTGAGGGTGAAGGCAGAAAAGAAACCACGATGTATTTGCCAAATTTGTGTACATATATTGTGTAAATATTGATCAATATTTAACACGAAGAGATTTGCCTTTTAAGATGAAAATGTTGTTGAGGATTGAGAATTAAATTTTGTTTTGTGTTAAGAAATATATTACCAAAATAAAAGAAAAATTAATTAATTTTAAAAAGCTATAAAAATAAGACGCGGATTACAGAGAAGACAGACGTATAAATTGAACAAATACGACGGTAATTTCAACTTAGGACGTGGTAAAGTTTGCCAAATTTGTGTACTTATACTCAATAATAACGACGTGAAAAATATATACCACGTCATTTTAAATACTCATACCGACGTGTTAAGTTTTTAATTACACAATAAATTATTTTTCCAAAATATGACAACGTCGTTTTTATATAGCGTCGTCGTTAATTTATTTATACGACCTTCTTTTAGGTTTAAATGACGTTTATATTTTCATATAAACGTCGATAATTTAAAATAACCGACGTGGTATATAAGATTTGTTTTATAAATAAGGGTTTTTCTTTTCTTATTTCGTCTTCATTTTTCAATTAGGGTTTCAACTTTTTCTTGCACCCAGAGGTTCTTCATTGACTTGTCATTCTTGTCTCGAACAGAAGGAGAACAGTCTCGAACGGAAGGATACCTGTCTTTCTGAAAGCAAATGGGTTTGCAGATCTGATTCCTCACAAGACCAAGCATGGGTTTGCTACATCCTCCTGTCTAGCAAGGGTGGAACCAGCTTTAGAACCTGTTGTGGGTTTGCTACATCCTCCTTCCTCTTCTTCCCAGCTTCTTCCCAGCCCCCACTCTCCCCACCCCAAAGGCACAACTCACAACAGGTTCTAAGGCAGTTCCACCCTTACTACACAGGAGTTTTCAAGCTGATCACTGTGGAAAAGGGGACTACAATGTAACCAGGAATCGAGGAGAGTGAGCTTTTCATACGTTGTTGATTTTGATTTTCTGAAATTATTAGATATTCATCTGGGCTGTGCAGGAACTTGAGAACGAGAGGAAGGAGAGGGCTCAGCTTGCATATGAGAGGAAGAAACAGTTGAACAAGCTGAGGGTGAAGGCAGAAAAGAAACCACGATGTATTTGCCAAATTTGTGTACATATATTGTGTAAATATTGATCAATATTTAACACGAAGAGATTTGCCTTTTAAGATGAAAATGTTGTTGAGGATTGAGAATTAAATTTTGTTTTGTGTTAAGAAATATATTACCAAAATAAAAGAATAATTAATTAATTTTAAAAAGCTATAAAAATAAGACGGCGGTTTACAGAGAAGACAGACGTATAAATTGAACAAATACGACGGTAATTTCAACTTAGGACGTGGTAAATAAACACGACAGTAGTGTTGTAGGTACCGTCGTAGTATACTCAAAAATAATAAGTCGATAAATTAATCTCTCGCTTCATGGTATATTATTTAACACGTCGTTTTTTGGTAATATACCGACGTTTATTACATTACATTATACGACGTGGATTCCATAAGTTTATACGACGTGGATTCCATTAAAGAATAACCGACGTGGATTTTTAAATTATATGGCGGTATGTATATAAACACCGCCATAAGTTTAAAATATTTATTGTATAAATTTGTGTCTTTCTTTCAGTTTCAGTTTTCATTTAGGGTTCCAAGTTCTTCTGGTCTCTCTGGAGGCTCGTCTTCCTCTCTCACATACACACATACATCATCACTCTCTCTCACATCTCAAAGACAATAATTTGGATGTTAATGATGTATGCGTTTTGGTGTATCTCAAAGACACCAAAATGCACACATCATTAACTTTCAAAACATTGTCTTTCTCAAAGTCTGCAGTAGTCAGTTTAGTTTCTGGTTTCTATTTGGATTTTGTGTATTTAAAATATTGTCTTTCTCACTTTGGTGGTTCGATTATGATCAGGATCCAAACATCTCAAAGGTAAGTTATCATACCTCTTGGGATCTCATTTTAATTTTCGTAAGCTTCCAAAATTAAAAAATAACTAAATCTTAAAAAGAAATAAAAATTAAGACGGCGGTTTACAGAGAAGGCACCGTCGTAGTATACAGACGTGGATTCCGTTATATTATACGACGGGGATTAAGAACAGTTGGTCGTGTTTAGTTAGGAGTTAACACGACAGGTTTTTTCGTGAACTGTCGTCTTTATTTTCTACGTCGGTGGATTCATACCTACTGTCGTTGTTTTTTGGTCAGATTTTAACTTTGAAGAAATCCTTTTTAAAAAAACGACTATTTGTATGCGTCGTCTTTTAAAAATATTGAACAGTAAGGCACTTATCCACGACGGTTTTTGTTTATACCGTCGTCATTTAAATACAACGACGGTTTTATGTTCTGCCGTCGTCTTTTTATGATCGTTTTTTCCACTTTTTGTAGTAGCGTGCCATCTAGGTAGGAAACTTGTCATAATCAATCCTAACATGTTCGACCATAATTACGTTGCGCTCACCCGAGCATTTTACAAAAAATAATTGGACGCGTACCGAGTACTTTTTTATAAATGATAATGCATCAAAATGGCCAATTAGAAAGGTCGTCCATGCAAATTAGTCAAATTAATTAATTACAAAGTACAAACACGCTTTGCTAAACATTTCGAAAGTATTACCTGCCAAAAGATGTAATTATCATTCAGACTCTTCTAGAAGCGAGACCTTGAATCTCAAATAATAAACTACACAAAAGTATTATATATCAAACGTTTCTTCATGCTTCTCTATTAACAACTTTCATTATTTCAATAAGGCCTTTCAATAAACTACATAATAATTCACATCTACACTCCTTAGGTTTCAAAAACTTGCATTAACATTTGTGTCTCCAATAGGTAGCAAATACAAACTGCCCCCTTGTACAACGGTTTTTCTTCAATACTTCGATGTATCCATGCATCAAAGCATCAAACATGTAATTTTCATTTTATGGAGGATTTGTTTTCTTCCATGTATGAGAGGCTATGGATTTGTGCATCAAAATAAGCTATGAACTTTTGAACAATCAGGTTGTCGATTTTGTTTAAAGACTTGGATTTTTGAATTTTCTTTTTACTTTTTTTTTTCAATTTGAGATTTGTTTTATTACTCGAGAACTCTAATCATGATGAATTCAATTGGAGTTTTTGGGCTTGTTAATGGAGAACTGAGATTGGCATCAAAAGAGAAAGAAGAGTTTTTTAACTGAGAAACTCAATGTTCCCAATTTCCTAGAATTGTTATTTGCACACAGGCGTTGAGGCATTCAGAAACGCATTTCAAATATGCAATTGCATGACCATGATGCAATTCTGGAATGCCTGTGCGCAATTAGAATGAATATTAACATACATACATAACATGTTTTTTTTAAAGAAGATTCCAAAAAAAAAAGAAGTTACATTTTATTTCACACACTTTAAAAGTGCAAATATAGCATTAAAGTAAAAATGAGGAAGTCATAGTTTTGTAATGGATAGAGTGAGTAAAGGGTTCAATGAATTGATCCTTTTATACATGAATGGACGATTCAGATTGAACCATGTCCATTTCATCGAATCGTTATTGTTAAATTCCAGTCAATTCCATTTATTGGTTAATTGAATATATATATATATATATTCACTTAATGAACGAACGACGCAATTTTCGTTAGGTAAATTCATATTATTTTGAGTACTAAAAATGTCACTTGTTTAATTATGAAAATAGAGGATTATTTTATGAAATTTTTTATTACGATAAATATATTAACGCTGATGAAGCAAACCACAAAATAATTAATAGAACAAATCAAAGTTAATTCATTTATTTTGAGTATTAAAAAAAGTCAATTGTTAATACTAATCTAGCAAATTTGATTTCAGGGTTAGCGTTGAGATTTTAAGAGCCCTGTTCGAAACTTAAACTGTGACCTTTAAATAATCTTACATGAAAATACTGCAAAAATGTAGTCTACCTTCATATAATCAAATTTATAAGTTTTAATATTTCAATTTGAGAAAGTTAAATACAAATATGTAACGTATAAAGATTAGATTTTTTCTTTTAGTACTTGTTAACTATATGAAGACAATATTGTTTTTTTTGGTTATATTGGGAGGAAAGAAACCCTTTGGGGTTTTGAACTTGGGTGTCAAGTAGGGGGAAGGGGGAGGCCACCTGCTCTCGACAACTATATGAAGACTTGTATATAGTATAGTATAATTATCAAACTTATTTGAGGGACACCCTTATAGGGCGCACTCCATATGGTTTCCAAGTGTTGTTTCTGTGGTTGTTCTCCTTAGGAGGTGAATTGAGGATTTCAAACCAATTCAGAGAGAGTGAGGTAAATATTTAAGATGTTTAATTTCTGGAAATCTGCTTTTAGAGGTTAAATTCTTGAGGTTTTGTGGATTGTTCAAAAGTTAGGTAGAATTGTGAACCTATAGGAATGTCCGATTTGAACCCATGGGCCACTTGTGGCGGCCCATTGAGTTCTAAAATACTCCCCACGTCGTCCCGAGCACGACAGTATACTCGAATTAGCGTTTGGTTACCGTTTGACTATCGAACGGATACTGCACCTATTATGCGACATTTGGGTTCGATAGGTTCGACCTTTCGACCAGTTCGATTTTTCAATTATATTATTCCATGTACCTCTAGGATAGTGTAGGAACTTGTTGATCGAAAATCGAAGTCCCAGATACTCCGAATTAATGACTCTAGGGTTAGGCGAACCGATCGTCGTCCGAACATGCGATTGGCTTAGATTCGACCGCTCAATCGAGACCAAATCCTCATGACATGATTAGTAGACCCTTGTCAGACCCTTAGGAACTTCCTTAAAGGTCATGCACACACTTTTAGTCCCGGGAATTAGGATTTTGAGTTCATGTTCGTGGTTGGGTACTTTTATTGATTAAGTTCTCATGTTCTTTCAAATAGGTACTCAGGCTCCACGTACTCCACAAGAGGGACCCTCTCATGGTCGAGCAGCTCTAGACTTATTGTGAGTGGAATTGCTTGCATAAATGTGATTTGATTGAAATTTGATTTATTTTGGGTTAATGAGGTTATGAGATTTTATTATTGGGCTAGTCTCAGCTTTTACAATGTGATATGGGATTTTCAAGGATTATTATTATTACAATTAAAGTATATGAATTTGGGTTTCGGACTGTGGTGATTTTGAATTTGGTGACTTTGGGTGTGTTATGGATTTTCGTTTTGGTGTATTAGTTTATGTTGTTATTGAATTTGATTATCAATATCTTTGAGATTTTCGAATTGGTATATATATATATTGATGGGCTATGGTTTTGGAATTTTAAATATGGTGTATTGGAATTTACTATCTTTGTCTTATGGGATTTTCAGTGGTTGTTATTTTTCCTAAGTATATGAATATAATATTTTGGATATTATTGAAATTGAAGGAGAGAGGAGAGAATGTGGAAGAAGAGAGAGAGGGGGAAATATTAATAACAGTATAGAATTATTATAAATGTACAAATTTAATATTCAAAGAAACAAGCCCATTGTAATTGGAGATTGAAGATCACTTGTAATAACTTATTATTCTTGTTTTGTTTTGTACTTTAAGGTTGTAAAGTGCAAGTGATCAATAAGTATGTACGTAAGTGCCAACCTAGTTGAGTTAAAAGTTTGATAGAATACTTTTGTCTACTATATATTTAATTATTTGAGATCCAAGGTCTCGCATCTAGAATACTCTGAATGATAATGCATATGTGAACCCAATTACATCTTTTGGCAGGTAAGTTACTTTTGAAATTTTTAGCAAAGCGTGTTTGTAAGGATTGTATTTTTTTATGTTTGGCTCTTCTCTTGTAATTCCACAAAACCATTGTATTAAATCTTAGTTTCTAAGATAGATTAGAGGTTATGACTGAAATAGATTGAAGATCTTCACAGTCCTCACGTTGCTGCCAAAGGTAAAACTCATATGCATTTTCACTGGATTAATACATGTTCGCGTGTATTGATCCAACGTTGTTCACGTGTAACAAACGTTTTGTTTAAATCAGCCTTGACAGTTTTTATAAAATTCTTCCCATCCTTAAAACTGACAAACACATGAGAGTAACTCACTTACTCTCTAACGGTTTTATTTTCTTGGTTCAATCTCTTCTTTTTTATTAGTTTAAACCCATACCTCTTGGTTGTTGTCACTCTCTCCAAGTAATAGGTTTTAAACTATCTCTTCAGACTTTGCCCAAGGTGCCGTTTCTTGTGTTCAGGAAACAGACAACACATGCTTTTTTGTTTATTCTTTTTTCTGTCTTGCTGTGTCTTGCACGGCTCCTTGGTTTATTCACTTTGGTCAGCAGCCTGTTTTTTAAACTGAGTTTCACAAGCTCTTTATATATGCTTCTTGCTGATCAGAAAAAGAGGAGAAGGCTTAAGCCCATGCATTGCTAATAAACGGTCACTTACTTTCTGTGAGTCTTTCTGGGAAATGGCTGACTCGTTTTCTTTAAGCTAAACCTTCATATATGTTTCAACTAGTACATGCTGCTTGAGAGTATACAATTGAAAGTATACATATAAGCTTCTCCAAGTATGCATTGATCGGTTCATAATTGTATATCATTTTGTACCCTTCTAGCTTATGATTTGGTTATGTTTTTGAGTTAAACTTGTGCTTTTAATCCTTTTTGTGTGTATCTTTCAGTTAATTGAGATTTAGGTAATAATGATGGCTTTGGATAGGAAATGATGCAATCCAAGCATGTGAAGGCCTGATTTGGATGAAGGGAAGAAGAGCTTAAAGACAAACTCATTTTTGCTACAGCCCCCTGCCAGTCCAGTTTCGTAGGTCATATTGCAAGCTTTGTTTCAGCAACCTACATAGCTCGAATGAGGCCACATTCTTCATGAAAGTTGTTCCAATGAGTGTTTACGATAACATATCCAAAATTCAGCCTCATTGGATAAATCTGGAGTCCGTTACCTAGCAAACACATTACCATGCTCAGGATGGATCTTATCAGCGCGGAAAATGAGTTAGCAATTTGTTTCGGCCTTAACTTTTTCCTCCGACCTTGGATTGGCCCAAATAACATATGGCTGGAAAGAAGACATTCTGAACTTCAATTTCGAGTGCTTAAAGTCCTAATTTGATTAAGAGAAGCCCAAGTTGTAAGCCCTTGAAGTTGCTGGTCATGCTGACCTCAGCATGTGCTGGTTGGATGCTTGGTCATGGTGAGCTAGGCATGAGCTATCATTTCTGGTTGGAAGCTTGGTCATGGTGACATGAAGATGACCTAGGGCTGCTAGTGGGATTAATTGGTGAAGTGCATCAACCATTCAAGATTTTCTAATACAAGTGCATCACCCATTCAAGATTTTCTATTACAAGTGCATCAACCATTTCAGATTTTATAATTCAAGTGTTGTATGCATTAGCCATATTGAATTCAGATTTTTCACTTCCCCTAGGCCTATAAATAGGGAAGTTCTCTATGCTTGTAAACACACCCCAAGGGGGGAGCTCTCAAACACTTCTCTAGAGCTCCCTTCCCTTCTCTCCCTCAAATTCTCTTAGTTTCATTTTCTAGTTTTCAATTGTTGTAATGAAATATTTGTGCTGAAATTCTCCTTAAGTTTTTCTTTGTTCCACTTTACTTTTCATTATGTAAATTCTTTTCTTTAGTTTCAAGTTTGATTAGTTTCCAAGTTTCAATTATGGTTCATGTTCTTATTCATTATGCTTATAAGTTAATATGCTAGTTTGAATGATTGATCACCATTTAGGCTTGCATGTTAGCTATCTTGGTTTGAATTAAGAGTAGACACCATGCTTTAATTCGAATTGAACTATGAATAGGAAGAGTATGTATGGACATTCGACAACAGGGATTAGATACATGCTTGGTTGTTTAAATTGTTCTTCTATGCTTAATGGGTTCCTAATGCTTAATTTTAGGTTAGACAACAAATGATCAAATTAGGGAATTAGGAACACAAGGTTATGACCACACACCATGGCTTAATCATACTTTAGCTAGAATCAATCCATTAATCTAATTGAACTTGGGAACTTATTTGCTTGAGTTACTTATTTCTTTCTTCCTTGTTTTATTTATATCCTTTCTTTTTTCATTTCTATTTTGTGTAGGGAAACTAAATTGGATCATTCAATCACCAATCCTCGTGGGATCGACCTCGCACTTACATATGCTATACTACCGAACGGCTCGTGCACTTGCGAGTATCACAAGTTGAGGATGCAGTTGAATCTATTTTGGTGAAGCTGAAATCCACACAACAAGTTTTTGGCGCCGTTGCCGGGATCGGTAACATTGTTTGATTCTATTTGGTTTTCCTAGTTTTTATTTATTTTTTTTTGTTTTTTGTATATAACTAGACAGTTTCATGTTTTAAGGTTAATGGCGTTAATTGACAAGTTGTGTTTGTAGTCCAACGGACAAGGACAATTGCCTGACAAGCAAGAGAACTGGGTTTGAGTCCCAGCTTACACAACACACAAGAGGTTTAAGTAGCATGTTGGTTATTTCTAGTTTATGGTTTCCTTCACTTGCTCTTAATTAAATATCTTGTTCAAGTTTACATAAACACCATATGACTCTTGGACTGATTAGTGAATGAATGGGTAGATATTGAAGACAAACACCATGTTTAAATTCTACTTGGTTCTTTATTGTTCTTCTTGTTCTTAATGGGTTCGGGATTTGTGTTTAGACTAAACACCATAGCTAAATGCTTTTTCTGAATACTTGATTAAAACCACACACCATATGGATAATCATATTTGAGAAAGAACGAACTTCATAAACTAGTTTGATTTACTTTGTTGCTTGTTACTTTGAAGCATGGAAGTGTTGGTTTTTCCTTTTCATTTTTAGTTTTTTTTTATAAATTTATTTCCTAATCCTTTTAATTCCGTTTCAAGTTTTTGTGTGTGCTTGTTCTAGCAATCTTTGATAGCTTAATAAAAATGGAGAGAGATGGCAACCTCAATCATAAGAATGGGAGTGTGGAGCAGTGGGAGAAGTCGCGGCCTCCAAGTGCATCCATACTCGACCTAATCGCTTCAAGGGGGAGCATTTCAATCCTTTCTCTTCTTTAAATTCTGTTTATTTCTTGGTTTGTTTCTTCTAGTACAACAATTTATGTCATTTGTTTGAGTTTGTTTAGAGTACTTAGTTCATTTTCATTTATGGTTTGTTGTCTCATTTTATCTTAATTTGTTTTTGTTTCGTATCTTAAAAAATTCAAAATTCAAAATTCAAAAAATTCAAAAAGATTTTTCATATGAGCTAACTTATGGTAACTCCAGGAAGCACTTCCGTCAATCAGTGTCTAGGAGTTCTTTAGGCGACACCTTCGGTGTCTAAGAAGTTTGGGTTTTAAGCGGGACCATTGTGACCCCTCCAACCTTCCCGGATCCCCTGGCTGTGTTTTTCTGAGGCACTTAACTGGTCATCCGTGAGTTGCTTGTATATTCGTGTGTTTTTAAACTAAGTTTTTTTTATTTTCTTTGTTTTATTTTCTATTTAGTCTTTGTTTTTATTTTGTTTTTGTTTTTGTTTTGTTAAGTTAGTTTTTGTATTTATTTTGTTTAGTCGTGGTTTTTATTTTGTTTTTGTTTTTATGGTATGATTAGTTAGTTTATTTCTGAGTGTTAGAAACACATTTTTATTTTATTTCAAACACTGCATTAAAAACAAAAAAACAAAAAAAAACAAAAAAAAACATTCAAGTAAATTAAAAAAAACAAAAAAAACAAACTTCTTCTTCTTCTTCTTCTTCTTCGTCTTCATCATCATCATGGCTTACCTCTATTGTCTCGTACTTGTAGGATCTGCAGCAGTTCTACATGGTCATCATTTTTCCTCTCCAGTGCTTCCACATGCTGAGTGGCACAATAGAGTCGCTTCTGGAGGTCCGCCACCATAGCCTTCAAGGAAGCCACTTCCTCGCTCAGAGCGGCACACTCCCGTGTCCTCGCCAGGAGTCGCATGCCCAAATTGGTAGCCGAGACCGCTTGGAGCACAGTTAAATCGTGGGACTCATCCACCGCCATCTTGTTAGACCTACGTGCCACATGCAGGTGATCTGCTGGAGTTAGCTACCTGCCAATCAATGTTCCCAGCAGCACTGACCCTGTTCGGCATTGCCTCAGAAAGGTTTGGTATTGCCTCAGCAAAGTTTGAGGCAGTGCCGTGATGATATGAAGAGTTTGGGAAGACAGAGGTTGGAGGAGCCCTTATCTGGGCATTTGGTGGTGCAAGGGATAGCTCAAGGTTGAGATCATCAAGGTGAGTGCATGAAGATGCCATTTGTTTTGCTTCTGAATTTTTTGATGTTTTTCCTTGAGTTTGCAGGAAGAAATGCTGGGTATCATCCGCTTGCAGAGGTGTGGTTTAAATAGGCATATGCTGATGAGAGAGAGCCAACACCATTTCGGATTTCCCGGGCATGCTCAACCTAATCGCTTCAATGGGGAGCACATTAACTTTCACTTTGCTTTACTTTTTTTTCCGTGTTTTTCTGGTGTTTTATGTTTTTGCCCGTTACTTTCGGCTATCTTTGTCTTATTTCAGTTTGGGAAGTGTGCTTTCTTTTCCCGTTTGTCGTCTTTGTTTTATTTTAGTTAGGAAGTGTGTTTTCTTTTTCTTTTTCTTTTTCTTTCTGCAACCTTCCTCTTTTATTTCCGAAACAAAATAACGAAAATACAAAAACAACAACATAAAATAAAAAATGCAGTAGAAATCATTTCTTCATAGCACTAGGTGTCTCGACCATAGGAGCTTTGAGTTTGGCCCTCTGGCTATCCTCTTCCGGGACTTCACGCACAACCTCTTGGGGCTCACCACTTGAGCTCCCAAAGATCGCAATCTTAGCTTGAGCATAACTACTCTCGCGATCTGCTTGCTTGCGTTTACCCGGTCGGTCTAGGTCCTCCAGCTGCTTTCTCATGTCACGAGAATACAACTCTACCATCTTTGATAGGTTTTTATTCTCGTCCCGTAATACTTCTAGCTGGTGTCGATTCACCTCCACTATCCTTGCCCTCTCCCTTTTCAAGCTTTTTATAGCAGTCTGACACTCTTCAACCATACTTCGCTCCACCGCTAACTGACCTTTCAGAATCTCTACCTCATGGGATTTCGCAGTAGGCGATGCCCCAAACTTGCAACACATGCAGGACTCTCACGCTCAGTGCCAGGGCATCACTCGTGACTCGGTTGTCATCCCTTGTCCCAAACACACGTATATCTTTAGGAGTCACTAGATTTCTGCCCACTCCAATGGCAACATCGTTGTCCAGGAGTATTGAGTCAGCTCCTCTCACAGGGCCCCTTGCGGAGGCAAAGTAGGGCATCCATACCTGGTGCCGCTGCTTTGGCCCCGTGTCTGAGTCGGTGGAGCTAGGTTGAGATCCAACGAAAATGGGTAGTTAGAGGCCATTTGATTTCTCACTCGCCTTTCTTCTTTCTTTCGTTTTCTCTTTTGTGTGTTTCTGAGTTTGTGTTTTTCACCATTTCTTTTTAGCTTTTTATAGACTTAGTCTGCTAAACCCTAGCCGATGCGGTTCTAGTTCTGTGCGGCCCTTACGACTTATCTCTATATGTCGCCGCACCCATTTCCCAACCTCCCTTAATTGCATTTTCACCTTTCACCACCTTCACATGAAAAAGTCGTCGCGCCTTCCTACGAGGCCAATAATTCTGGCTTGGGGGATGTGACAGCCTGCCTCTGCGCGCCGACACGTCCCTCACCCCTTTTACCCGTGACTTCCCAGGAACCAAGGCATTAGGGACCACACTCTTTCTTTTTAGAAATCCCGCCTTCGCGCTCCCAATTCACGTTTCATTTAAAAAAATAAAAATTTAACATGTGGGCTTCAGACTTCATTGTGGGCTTCGGGTTTTCACCGTTGTTTAGGTTTTAATGTGGGTTAACTTTCTTTTGGGTTGGGTTTTCAATCGTTTGGGTTTTGGTTTGCGTAAGACTGTCTATTTAGGGCTTACTGTTTTGAGTGTTTTCAATTCTTTTTATTTGTTTGTTTGTTTTGTAATTTTTATTTTGTAATTATTTTCTTTTTGTATGCTATTATTTTTATTTGCTTTAATACTTTCATTTCTTGTTATGACATTGCTTGTTCCTAATTTTTAAACATTGAGGACAATGTTCATTTCTAGGTTTGGGGGCATTGGAGTTTAGCATGTAAATTTATTTATTTATTTATTTTATTTTATTTTTTTAAATTTTGAGTCACTTTCCGAACACATATGATGAGATTGTGATAAATGTTGCATGACTTAAATGAAAATTGAATTTTATTTATTTTTTATTTTTTTGTAACTTTTTATTGTTTAAAAAAAAATTAAAAAATTAAAATAATAATAATAATAATTTGGCATTGTTCTAGCATGATATGTTTGAAACCTTCTTTGCACTTGCCATTTGTTTCACAATTTTCCAATTAAAGGATTTGCATGATCTAAAGAATCGTATGAAGCATAAATTAGACTTATATAACCATATAATGTGAGCTTTTGAGCCTTGTGCTTCATTTCATGAGTGTTATACACATACTCTTATTTTCTTGTCATCAAAGTTGTTGTTTGATCTCATTATTCATTGATTTGGTTGAACACTTAAAAGTCATTCATTCTTTTGTAATTTGATTTCATGACATTTAAGAAATGATATTAAGGCCACCTTTGGATCGTTTGTGCCTTTCAAGCTAACCTTATGCATGCTTAAGCATGATTTTCCATTGTTAACCATTTTGAGCCTACATGTAAACTTTTTCTTTCATTTTACCAATTGCAATTCCTAGCTTTAGCCCGAAAAACAAGAATTTACCTTTCTAAGGAACTCATGAGCTCTAATTCGGATGTGTTTTTCATGCTAAGTTTGGGAAGGGATATTACATTTTTAAAAAAAAAATTATAGAACTTCACACAATTGGTGAAAGAAAAGAGAAAAGTTCTGATTAAATGGTAGTGGATTGAAATTTCATTTTTGGGTTTCATTGGTGTTTGGAAAGGAGTTTAAATCATTGTAAATGAAGGTATAAGGAGTTTTGATCATGAAAAGAAAATATATAATCCTGATGATTCGAAGTCTTGTAAATAATTATTTTATGCTCTTACATTTTTGAGTTCCTTGGACTTTGTATTATCCATACCTTTCATTTCTTACTCACCTTACACCCTTGGCCCCATTACAACCTATGTTAAAGACCTAAATTGATCTTACATGTCATATGGTTGAATTGCATTCATTTTTCTACTTTTAAGTGTTTGACATCCTTCTTGAGATCATATTAATGCAAGTTTTTCATCTTCCTATTTTGAGTTAAGTCCCTTATGGTTTAACTCTAATCTCATGTTTATAACTGAGTGATGCATTGTAGCCCTCTTCTGAGTGATTCATTTGTGAGAGGACAACTTTGGTGAGATTTGAAGTTGCATTTGTGCTTAGTATGATTTTTGAAATTGTGTGAAAACTAAGATTGGAGAATTTGTTGCATTTGGCAATCACACTACTACACTTTGAGCATATTATGTTTTGAACTTTGCCGCCTTGTAAATAATGTCTAAATTGAGTTTTTGAGTCATGTGCATAAGTCATTTCTCTTCAGAAAATGTTCGGAAAGATTGTTTTGAGTTTTATTTTTATTTTTATTTTTATTTTTGTAATTATTTTTGTTTTTGTTTTTTGTTTTATTTTGCTTAAAGACTAACAAAATTAGTAAAGTTTTCTAACCACTTTGTTTTGTAGAGTTAGAAAAACGTTTGTGGGTATTCGTATTGTTAAACCCTCAGGAGACACAACTCCTCCTCCTAGGGATGCCTAGAGGTTTAAAGGCTTGTTGCATACGCTAAATGCAATCGAGTTACCTGCGGAAGTGGTTTAGTTAACTTCTTATTTTGTTTTTAACTTTGTTTTGTGTTGTTTTGCTCGAGGACTAGCAAAATCTAGGTTTGGGGGTATTTGATCGGTTCATAATTGTATATCATTTTGTACCCTTCTAGCTTATGATTTGGTTATGTTTTTGAGTTAAACTTGTGCTTTTAATCCTTTTTGTGTGTATCTTTCAGTTAATTGAGATTTAGGTAATAATGATGGCTTTGGATAGGAAATGATGCAATCCAAGCATGTGAAGGCCTGATTTGGATGAAGGGAAGAAGAGCTTAAAGACAAACTCATTTTTGCTACAGCCCCCTGCCAGTCCAGTTTCGTAGGTCATATTGCAAGCTTTGTTTCAGCAACCTACATAGCTCGAATGAGGCCACATTCTTCATGAAAGTTGTTCCAATGAGTGTTTACGATAACATATCCAAAATTCAGCCTCATTGGATAAATCTGGAGTCCGTTACCTAGCAAACACATTACCATGCTCAGGATGGATCTTATCAGCGCGGAAAATGAGTTAGCAATTTGTTTCGGCCTTAACTTTTTCCTCCGACCTTGGATTGGCCCAAATAACATATGGCTGGAAAGAAGACATTCTGAACTTCAATTTCGAGTGCTTAAAGTCCTAATTTGATTAAGAGAAGCCCAAGTTGTAAGCCCTTGAAGTTGCTGGTCATGCTGACCTCAGCATGTGCTGGTTGGATGCTTGGTCATGGTGAGCTAGGCATGAGCTATCATTTCTGGTTGGAAGCTTGGTCATGGTGACATGAAGATGACCTAGGGCTGCTAGTGGGATTAATTGGTGAAGTGCATCAACCATTCAAGATTTTCTAATACAAGTGCATCACCCATTCAAGATTTTCTATTACAAGTGCATCAACCATTTCAGATTTTATAATTCAAGTGTTGTATGCATTAGCCATATTGAATTCAGATTTTTCACTTCCCCTAGGCCTATAAATAGGGAAGTTCTCTATGCTTGTAAACACACCCCAAGGGGGGAGCTCTCAAACACTTCTCTAGAGCTCCCTTCCCTTCTCTCCCTCAAATTCTCTTAGTTTCATTTTCTAGTTTTCAATTGTTGTAATGAAATATTTGTGCTGAAATTCTCCTTAAGTTTTTCTTTGTTCCACTTTACTTTTCATTATGTAAATTCTTTTCTTTAGTTTCAAGTTTGATTAGTTTCCAAGTTTCAATTATGGTTCATGTTCTTATTCATTATGCTTATAAGTTAATATGCTAGTTTGAATGATTGATCACCATTTAGGCTTGCATGTTAGCTATCTTGGTTTGAATTAAGAGTAGACACCATGCTTTAATTCGAATTGAACTATGAATAGGAAGAGTATGTATGGACATTCGACAACAGGGATTAGATACATGCTTGGTTGTTTAAATTGTTCTTCTATGCTTAATGGGTTCCTAATGCTTAATTTTAGGTTAGACAACAAATGATCAAATTAGGGAATTAGGAACACAAGGTTATGACCACACACCATGGCTTAATCATACTTTAGCTAGAATCAATCCATTAATCTAATTGAACTTGGGAACTTATTTGCTTGAGTTACTTATTTCTTTCTTCCTTGTTTTATTTATATCCTTTCTTTTTTCATTTCTATTTTGTGTAGGGAAACTAAATTGGATCATTCAATCACCAATCCTCGTGGGATCGACCTCGCACTTACATATGCTATACTACCGAACGGCTCGTGCACTTGCGAGTATCACAAGTTGAGGATGCAGTTGAATCTATTTTGGTGAAGCTGAAATCCACACAACATGCATTTACAAGATTTCGGCTGTGAACTGTTTTTGTTGTTGTAATGTTGAAATAAACTATTTGCTTCAAATTCATTACATTCAGTTTATTCTTCACAACACTAGGGTTTCGTTTATCTGGCTCAATCATGTTATATGATTGAGATAGATGAATTTGTGAAACCACAACTCACTCCATACATCAAATCATACACAACTAGAGCTTGGTGCTCATGAGAGGATTTGCTGCTAAGAAACAAAGAAATGGTGTCTGCTGAAAGGGTGATTGAAGCTGCCTATAGGTGATAGATTGAGCTAAGTCTTCCTACATTTCCTTGTATTTCTTATTGAGTGGATTGATACTCTCCTAGCTTGGTGCTCCCAGTTTTTACCCTCTTGGGTTTTCCTGGGTCAACAACTCTTGTGTGCTGTTTACTTTCAACTGTTTTGTGCTGTACCTTGTTAATCTCATAATTGTTTGTTTGTATGAGTGTATGAATTAACAAGAACTTTTAATTGGTTGGTCCTTGACCTGTAGCCTACTTCACCCCCCCTCTGTAGGCTTTTAGAGCTTAGGGCTGGTTTTACAGTGTTTCTTTTCTACCATGTAATTAATCACTTCAGTGTGTTTCTACTAAGGACTAAAATATTGATAATATCAATAAAATATTGAGGATATTATCATTTTTCGGGTGTAGGATATTTTGGAACATATTCATACACATATCGTCTAAGTGTCGATAATATTGGAAAATATAAACTTCGATAATTTCTCTCAAACTTCAGCAATATTTAGCCAAAATAATTTCAATAATATCGATAATATCAAGATGAAGAAGACAATGAAAAATTTGAAGAGTTAAACTAACACCCATTGAGGTTTCTTGTGTTTTCACAAAACCCCTCAGGTCTCAAAAATTACACGAACACCCCTTGAGGTTTTAGTTTGTTTTCACAAAACCCCTTCGTTAATTGTTTGTCCAAAAATTGATGATTTCAATGAAAAAAGACTTATGCAAATGACAAAATTAACCTCAATAAAGTATATGCAATCTAATCTCAAAGGCCAACTTTGTCATTTGGAGAATTTTTTTTATTTTATAAAATCATCAATCTTTGGATGAAAAATCAATGAAAATGAGATTTGTTAAAACAATTTAAAACCTCAGGGGTGATCTTGTTATTTCTAAAACCTCATGGAGTTTTGTGAAAAAGCCGAAAACCTCAGGAAGTGTTAGTGTAAATAATTCAAATCTGAACCTTATAGGAACTCTATGTGGTATGTTAAGCTCATAATTTCGTACATATACGTACCTTATTTACTTACTTCTTTTGCTTAGTTTCTTAGAATTTTGAGTTATTTGCCTCTCTTTGTGTGTTTTGTAGGCCAATAGAGCATGAGAGCATATGAAGCAATATGGTGCAAAAACGTGCAAAATCTGGAGACTGAGGTAGACGGTCATTTCAGCGTTATCTTCTTCATCCGAGCTTGGATTGTGCCAATACTTGTGTGGTTGGATCAGAGACATTCTGAACTTCACAATGGACATCTTAAAGTTGTCATTTGATTCAGCCAAGCCCAATTCGTAAGCCCTTGAAGCTACACATCATGCTGACATATGGATGAGCTGATGGATGCTTGGTCATGGTGAGCTAGGCATGAGGTATTGGTTTCTGGATGGATGCTTGGTCATGCTGACATATTGATGAGCTAGGGCTGCTGGTGGAAGTTATTGGTGAAGTGCAACAACCATTTCTGATTATCTAATGCAAGTGTGTTAGGTGAAATTTGTGTGGTTGGTGAACTTAATTGTATAATCTGATTCACCTAACCCTTGTGCCTATAAATAGGGAGTCTCTAGAGAGCTTAGAGAGCCAGAATTTCATTCCATAATTTACACTTCCATTGTACACAAAGAGAGGGAAAGTTGAGAGTCACAAAGGGAGAGAAGGGAGAAGGCAGCAGCTGGGAGGCTTTGGCCTCCTAGCAGCCATGGAGATGATTCTTTTCCATCTCTAGCATGTTGTCCTTATCTTCTTCTCCTCCCTTTGTCTTTTATTTTCTTATTGTATTTTCTTTGTTTTTTATTATTAGTTGTAATAAACATCTTGCTAGTCTTGTATCATGGTTTGAGTTTATAAAGTTTGATTTCATTCATGAATTCTTCTTCACTAATTTAATGGAGCTGTTTTTGCATCCTTTGATTGATCACCTGAGGTTTTATGCATTTTGCTCTTGTTGGGAAGGTTTGGGGATCATCTTCATTCCATCCATTAGCAACTCATGTGATTTGGTTTCTAGGTCTCCTAATGTAAACACCATGCTTGGGGTCCTTGTGATGTTCAATACAATTTGATCCAAACACCATGGACTTATTTGTGAGCATCTTCATGAGTGAATCAATTTGTTTACTTGCTGCCATAACATGATTAGAACAATTAGGGTGGATTCTAAAACCTCACCATCTTGTCTTAGTTCTTTTCTTTCTTCTTGTTTTGTTTCTCTTGTTTCCATTTCTGTTTTGTGTAGGAAAACTGAGTTGGATCATTCAATCACCAATCCCTGTGGAATCGACCTCGCACTTACATGCGCTAAACTACCAACGGCTCGTGCACTTGCGAGTATCACAAGTTGAGGATGCAGTGAATCCATTTTGGTGCAGCTGAATCTACGCAACAAGTTTTGGCGCCGTTGCCGGGGATTGGTAACATTGCTTGATTCTATTTGGTTTTCCTACTTTTTATTTCTTTTTATCTTTTTTATAACTAGACAGTTCCATGTTTTAAAGTTAATGAGGATAGTTGATAAGTTGTGTTTGTAGTCCAACGGACAAGGACAATTGCCTGACAAGCAAGAGAACTGGGTTTGAGTCCCAAGCTTACACAACACAAAAAGAAAAGGTTCAAGTAGCATGTTGATTATTGCTAGTTTTTGGTTTCATTCACTTGTTCTTAATTAAATATCTTGTTCAAGTTTACATAAACACCATATGACTCTTGGACTGATTAGTGAATGGATGGGTAGATATTGAAGACAAACACCATGTTTAAATTCTACTTGGTTCTTTATTGTTCTTCTTGTTCTTAATGGGTTTGGGATTTGTGTTTAGACTAAACACCATAGCTAAATACTTGTTCTGAATACTTGATTACAACCACACACCAAATGGATAATCATATTTGAGAAAGAACGAACTCTATAAGCTAGTTTGATTTACTTTGTTGCTTGTTACTTTGAAGCATGGAATTTGATGTTTGTGGTGAAGTTGAATCCCTAATCTTGATGTTTTAGTTTAGTTTATCCTTTTCATTTAAGTTCTGGTTTCCTAATCCAATAAATCTAAATATCTATTTCAAGTTTCCTTGTCTTTCTTTAAGCATTTCTGAAGTAGCTCAATAAGAAAGAGGGAAAGAGAGGAGACAACCCAATCCATAGAAACGTGGAGTATTGAGCAGCAGAGAAGTCGACCTCCAGCTGCTATGGCCAACCACTCTCCAGCTAATCACTTCAAAGGGAGCATTCCGATCATATCTCTTTCATTTGTATAATAACTACTACTCATTCTTAGTTGTGTCTCATTTTCTGTTTTGTTTTTGTTAGGGTTTTCTTTTCCTTGATGTGGGAGAAACATGATGAGCAGCTGACCCAAATACTCAAAGAAGAACATGTGCTGCCATACTATATGCATTTCCCTCTCATTATCTTCAAGGGGAAGTTCTAAACTCTCTTTCTTTTATTTCTTTCATTTCATTCCTTTACCCTGGATTTTATGTGCATTGCATGCTTTACATGGATTCAAACATTGAGGTCAATGCTTCATTTAAGTTTTGGGGTGCTGGAAAGTTTTTTTAGTTTTTGTGTTTGTATCTGAAAACGTAGGCTTCTTCATTGCTACAAAAATTTTATTTTCTGCTACTGTTTTGAAAGTTTGGTCCGCGTTGTGTTCTTCATTTTTTCATGCTGAATCCAACGACATTAAGATCGTTAAAATTGACCAAGTGGTTTGAAAGTTACATGTCAAAACAGATTAGATGTTGAAATTGAGCAAAACAGCAATTTGAAACCTCTCGTTTTTCTTTTCTGTTTCTTTTCTTTGAGTCATTTTCAGTTTTACTTTCCACACCAATGATAAACCTTGAGTCTAACTTCTAATATGGCTCTTAGGAATTTGATAAGCATTGTGTTAGGTCTGAATCTTATTCTTTTGTTAGCTAAGTCTCACATAATTATTCTTGAGCTTTCTATGCACTTTAGACATGATTATACACCTCTTGCATGTCTTACCCAATTGTATACATTTTTGCTTGTGTGATTCACTGGAATGTTAAGTTATAACTAAGATATGATTTAGGCCATCTTTGTTAAACCTATTTCTTTTTCCTCCATCAACCCTTACAATACATATTCCATTGTAAACCCTTTTGTGCCCAAACACTTAGCCATTTCTTTCTATCACCTTATCATCCATTAAACACCCTACCATTTAAGGGACTTGTAGAGCATGTTTGTATTTCAGATTGTAATGCATTCAAGGCAACAAATGAAAAAAAAAAAATTTAATAAAAAGAGAAAAGAAGTGTGGCCAATGTAGTCACGACCCTAGGGTGATATAAGGAGAAATCAAGGTGATCTAGGTGAAGAGCCGCAAAATTGGGCCAAATATTATACAAAGTGTGTAAATGTCAAAACCAAATTGTGAAGTGATTCAATTGCAAAATCTGGTGTTGTGAGCTTTTCATTTTCTATGCCTTACATTTCAAATGTCCATGATCTTGTTTACATATTATGCTCTACTTTGTTCCTTAGACTTTGTGTTTTCATATCCATTCTTTTTCTAACCATTACCATAACCCCATTACATCATAAGTAAAGTCCTACTGATCTTGGTTTAGCTTGGCAAACTTGTGCTCATTCTTGCAGGAATTCATATCGTTGTTTGAGAAGCATGAGTTGTATCTTCATGGCTATTTCACACACACACCTTGAGCATGATTTGTGTGAGATTGTGGTAGCACTTGAATAATGTTTAGAACTTCCTTAGTGCTTGTTTTGTTCCTTGTTGAGCCACGTCTATGAAGTTTAACATTTTTGTCCGGTTGGAAGGTTAATGTCTTTGTTTTTGTTTTTGTTTTTGTTTTGCTTAAGGACTAACAAATCTATTAAGTTTTCTAACCATTTTGTTTTGTAGAGTCAGTAAAACGTTTGTGGGTATTGTATTGTTAAAACCCTCAGGAGACACAACTCCTCCTACTAGGGATGCCTAGAGGTTTAAAGGCTTGTTGCATAGGGTCAATGCAATCGAGTTACCTACGAAAGTGGTCTAGTTAACTTCTTGTTTTGTTTTTGTTTTTCTTTTGTTTTGCTCGAAGACTAGCAAAATCTAAGTTTGGGGGTGTGTTAAGCTCATAATTTCGTACATATACGTACCCTATTTACTTACTTCTTTTGCTTAGTTTCTTAGAATTTTGAGTTATTTGCCTCTCTTTGTGTGTTTTGTAGGCCAATAGAGCATGAGAGCATATGAAGCAATATGGTGCAAAAACGTGCAAAATCTGAAGACTGAGGTAGACGGTCATTTCAGCGTTATCTTCTTCATCCAGAGCTTGGATTGTGCCAATACTTGTGTGGTTGGATCAGAGACATTCTGAACTTCACAATGGACATCTTAAAGTTGTCATTTGATTCAGCCAAGCCCAATTCGTAAGCCCTTGAAGCTACACATCATGCTGACATATGGATGAGCTGATGGATGCTTGGTCATGGTGAGCTAGGCATGAGGTATTGGTTTCTGGATGGATGCTTGGTCATGCTGACATATTGATGAGCTAGGGCTGCTGGTGGAAGTTATTGGTGAAGTGCAACAACCATTTCTGATTATCTAATGCAAGTGTGTTAGGTGAAATTTGTGTGGTTGGTGAACTTAATTGTATAATCTGATTCACCTAACCCTTGTGCCTATAAATAGGGAGTCTCTAGAGAGCTTAGAGAGCCAGAATTTCATTCCATAATTTACACTTCCATTGTACACAAAGAGAGGGAAAGTTGAGAGTCACAAAGGGAGAGAAGGGAGAAGGCAGCAGCTGGGAGGCTTTGGCCTCCTAGCAGCCATGGAGATGATTCTTTTCCATCTCTAGCATGCTGTCCTTATCTTCTTCTCCTCCCTTTGTCTTTTATTTTCTTATTGTATTTTCTTTGTTTTACTTTGTTTTTTATTATTAGTTGTAATAAACATCTTGCTAGTCTTGTATCATGGTTTGAGTTTATAAAGTTTGATTTCATTCATGAATTCTTCTTCACTAATTTAATGGAGCTGTTTTTGCATCCTTTGATTGATCACCTGAGGTTTTATGCATTTTGCTCTTGTTGGGAAGGTTTGGGGATCATCTTCATTCCATCCATTAGCAACTCATGTGATTTGGTTTCTAGGTCTCCTAATGTAAACACCATGCTTGGGGTCCTTGTGATGTTCAATACAATTTGATCCAAACACCATGGACTTATTTGTGAGCATCTTCATGAGTGAATCAATTTGTTTACTTGCTGCCATAACATGATTAGAACAATTGGAGATTTAAAAACAACAAACGACTTGTAACTATCTCAGGTGTACGCACTGAAAGGAGAAACTCAATTGGTTGCTTTATGATACTAGTTATTTAACCACTCTATATATATATATGACTCTCATTGGACTCGGTCCCTTTGGAAATAAAATATTTAAATTTTTAGACTAGTAGACGTGTTTTCTCAATAAAATACTACGTAAGAGTGCTTGGAAAGAGGCCAAAGCAAGCTTGTGAGCATACAAGGAGTTCTATAAAAGTGGGTGATTGATTGTTCTTCTTAGTTGCTTGTTTTCATATTATTGAATTTTTTTGAGTGATTACCAAATCTTCTTAGTTGACATCAATTTTGTAAAATTTCCGAAAGTATGGATGGTGCACCTATTGATATTCCCCAATTCTTACAAGAATGCCCAAACGTTTCTACTTCAGGAGTCTCTAGCAACCTGCAGGATGCGCCTCCTACTAGAGAATCGTCAAATTCCCAATATACCTTAGCTGAGATGCTTCGTGAGACTTCACCATGGGATGGTAATTATGTCGCGGATAAATACCGCAATATTATTCTGTGAGTTTCATACGGTTTAACTTCTTTTTTTCTTATATATATATATATCAGGAAGCTCACTATATATATATATGTATACATATATTTCTAAACATTTTTATTATATCCTTTTCAAAGGAACGTCATTGAGGAGCTTTCTAAATTGATGAAACCTCCTTATCTTGGCCGTTTGACACCTGATGACATATACATCGTTAATGATCGAGCAAGGATCAACGTCAATATTCTAAATCCATCCAATACAGAGAATTTGCCAACCTATAGGAGCGAATTTAGATCTTTGGTTACGAAAATACTTGGGAGCGATAATAGTACAAGTGTGGAGTTGGAACACTTTTATCAGTTGGTTGACAGAACGCAGTAAGGGAACTATTTAATAAAAAAATTCTCTCTTTTCTTTCCATTTCTATACTTTTTTTTATGGAATCATTTGATTTTATTTGTAGGGTGGCTTTGGATGATTTATTCTATCATCCTCTACTCATGTCGTCTAATGAGAGATTATATTTCCCCATTGATGCCATCCGGAGACTTAAAAGTAAGACAGGGGGTGCTTGGAAGGGTAGATACAACGACGACAAGACGATTGACATTAAAGCAACGATTGAAAATTCCACATGTGATCCAGCTTTTAAGTCCTATTATGAGCCTAAATATCAGGATAACGCACTGGGAGTGCTTTATTACTCAAGAGACATAATCAATCATTGCCCAGGACAAATTAGTTCGGTATGCACATCACACTAACTACTTTTCAAAACTTTTTCATACAAATATATAAGAACATATCTTAACATATCAAATTTTTTTTGTAGGAAAAGGTTTTGGAAGAAGGGCTTACTTCATTGTTCCCCAAACGGCTCACATATTTATATGATTTCTTACGTGGCGAAGGTATTAGGATGCAGTCCATAATACAGAGGTAATACCGTTACTAAAGATCTAAGGGTATATTCTATTGTATCTCTCGTTAGTTTCAAACTCTCTTTTGCTTCTAATTAAATTTTCCTTTGTGGTTATTATCATACTATAACAAATTCGTAACTTCGGGTTGATGTAATGTAAATATTTTGTTTTAATTTCCACTACCAATAACATTCTTATCCAACCCATTTTAACTAAACAAAAGGGTTTAACGTACTTTGGCAATACTTAGGAGTATGTCGATGTGGTGATTGGGCATTGTATTCTCAGGATTCTCGAGGCAAGTACTGTTGTCATGTGACCAAAGTTTCGGGGCGTCACAGAAAAAATGGCATCCCAATCGCCATATGTGATGCAAACTCATGTACATCAAATATTTATAGAATTACTGTTTCCTGCTAATGTCTTTGTTTTCCCTACTAATTCAAATTCTTTTAATTGTCACAAGTAGGAGAGCAGAATCTTGATGATGATTATGTGCATCTGATCCTAGCTTAATGAGGCAGCACCAAAAAGAAGTTTCAAGCTTGTTGCAACTAAATTTGTGTAATGTATCATTTGTGGTAGTATTTATAAATTGGATTTTAGTCGATTGTATGTACAAGGGACAATTGATATTTGATGCTTATTTACATGTAGTAAAATGATGGGTGTGCATTGGAGACACAAATTTGAATGCGTCCTGTAAACTTTGTATTTTGGATTGTCATGTCATGTTGTTTATAATTAGCACAAGTAGGAAAGCAGAATATTGATGATCATCATGTGCATCTGATCCTAGCTTAACGAGGCAGCACCAAAAAGAAGTTTCAATCATGTTGCAACTAAATTTGTGTAATGTATCGTTTGTGATAGTATTTATAAATTGGATTTTAGTCGATTGTATGTACAAGGGGTTATTGATATTTGATGCTTATTTACATGTAGTAAAATGATGGGTGTGCATTGGAGACACAAATTTGAATGCATCCGGTAAACTTTGTATTTTCGATTGATTTGATAAGTGTGATACAGGAGAGATGACGGATCAGTTTGTCAGAGAGCTGGAGATGACGACTTTTGTGAAGACCTTTTGTGAGGAGGTCAGCAACTTGATCAGTGGAGGGATCAAACTGAACACGATGACTGCCCAGGGAAACTTTCTTGCGAACAAAATGATAGTCCAATTCAATATGGCGGGTCTAGTTAAGGTGAGGCACTGCAAGGAGCCAACTAGATGGCGGAATTCTGTTGGGTTGTTGAGAAGTGGACCATCATGTGTGGTGAGGTGGTGCTTGGCGGCAAGTGGAGTGGAGGAGGGCTTGCATTCAGTCATGGAGTTACGGTTAGTGGCGGATCCAGGAATTTTTTAGGAGAGATGCAATATTTAAAAGGCTAAAAACTAAAAAATAAAAATAGACAACTAATACTATGACTAATTACTAAGTCTATATGAATTAATATGAACAAAATCCATTTCAATTTTCATAATTAATATACCAAAATTCATATCAAGTTAATTAATCTAATCAAAATGAAAATTAAATTATCAATTAAACAAATAAATTAGAAAATAATAATAATAATAATAATGAAAGACATATTTTATTTATAAAAAAAACGAAGGAAAAAACCCATAAGAAAAAACAACAGAAAAAAAATACATTCGAAGTCGAACTTGCAACTTGGTGGAGAGGGATGGGTCTGCTGCATCAGCAAGAGCCTACTCCCCTTCGATGCCATGCCCAAGTCAGGCTTCTCTTTTTTGGTAATTAAAATCAAATTAAAGTCTTCTTTCAAGACTCCTCTGCCTGGAAGGTAAGGTTTCTTCTTCATCTTGCTTTTTCTTTTTTTTTTTCTTTTTTATTTTCAAATATTTGGCCTGGTCCAAAACGCATCGTTTTGGCCAGGATTATTTTGAAAAAAAGAGAGATGCGCGCAACATGCACAGTAAAGAAGAGAAAAGCAAGGTCGCTCAGACATTTTCTCAAACAGTTGGTGGGCAGCTGCAAAGGGGCAACATCCGGCGACTCCATAGCTTTTTCCGACGAGGGGAGGTGCAGCGGCACCTCCTTGCGCCTCTGGAGGTCTGCCACTGGTTACGGTGAAGAAGATCCAACGTCAATTTGACTTGAGAGATGTGGAGTTCGGAATCATGTGGAAGAACTTCAAGGTCAAGAAAGTAACACATGGAGCCCAAGTCCTTGACATCAAAGGAAGAAATAAAATCAGCACGCACTACTACAAAAAACGAAATAGACGACGGGAATCCACCGTCGTGTATCATGGTTTACAACCGACGAGAAATCGACCGCCGTCTTTTAACACATGAAATAACGACGGCAAATAACCGACGTGGTTAATATATTACACGTCATTAAAAAAACTAAAACCGACGTAGATTTCATACATAAAAGCATAAAAAGAGAACTTTCGACTATAATAGACGACGATTTTAGTAAAACACAGACGTTTAAATAATGTTAAATGTCAAAAACAACTACAAAACCGACGTAAATATGTTTATCAACGTCTCTAAATCAAACAAAATCGACGTGTAAAACTTAGAAACCGTCATGGTTAATAAATACTACGTTCACTAAATAAAAGAACTGACGTCTAAAACATATAACATGACATATATTTACTTGAACTGACGTAAAAATAATAATAACCACGACCCTTTAGGTCACCACAGACGTTGAAAATTATTTTGACGGCTTGAACACAAACAAAACGACGTGGTTAACATATTACACGTCATAAAAAAACTAAAACCGACATCTATTTGATACATAAAAGCATAAAAAGAGAACTTTCGACTATAATAGACGACGGTTTTAGTAAAACACAAACGTTTAAATAATGTTAAATGTCAAAAACAACTACAAAACTGACGTAAATATTTTTATCAACATCTCTAAATCAAACAAAATCGACACGTAAAACTTAGAAACCGTCATGGTTAATAAATACTACGTTCACTAAATAAAAAAACAGACGTCTAAAACATATAACATGGTATATATTTACTTTAACTGACGTAAAAACAATAATAACCACGACTCTTTAGGTCACCACAGACGTTGAAAATTATTTTGATGGCTTGAACACAAAAAAAAAAACGACGGGGATTTAAGATTACACGTCGATTAATTAAAATACCTGTCATGTTTAATCCATTTACTACAACCTAGGAGTCACATTTTAGGACGTTGTTAGTATTTTACAACGTCGGTGGTTGTAGACTTTGACGTGGTTGGCATTTTAAAAGTCTCTTTTGTGAGCCACTTAGACGTGTGTAATCTCTGAGACGTCATTGCTTTTAGCTTAACCGTTGTTAATAAGTAACGAAACGCCTTGAGTTATGGATTTGACGTCGGTTATTATAAAATGTAGGTCGTGGTTATGCTTTACTATGTCCCAAGAATTCAATTATTCGACGTTGTTATGTCCTTACTACATCAGTTATTTATTTATTCCATGACGCTAGTCTTTGTTAAGTCTCTTTTATAACCTTTTTTGACTTGTGTATTCTCCGAGACGTCAATTGTTTAATTATAACTGACGTGTAACAATGTTTTTACGACGTTAATCATCAATTGATTATATCCGTAAATTCGTCGGTTTGAACTCTACCGTCGTATTATACTTTATTGTTCGTCGTTGATAATTTTATTTACCGTCATTGTTTTAAATATTTATTAACCGTTTTGAAATGAATTTTAATTAACCGATGTGTTTTCTTTTTCAAATGGCGGTTTTTATTTCATCTTTGCGTTGTCATTCCACGTCGGTTGTGAAAACCCGACGTTGGTTGTTTTGTAGACGTCTCTTTTTGCGATTTTTGTAACTTGACCGTCGTATTTTCAGCTTTAACCGATTATTTTTAATTTTTGATTTGTCGTGCCCAAAGCCTGCAAAATGAAAATGTGATCGGAATTAAAATGATATACAGAGCTATGAATTAATGTCATACAATTAACTGCATAACTAATGCCATACATTACAACAATCAATCAATCCATATATCTTCACACCCATCTCTAATATTCTCACTCCCAAACTCACCCACTAGGTCATCAAATGTGTCAACATTTGGTATCCCTCTAGAAAATGGCTCACACTCAATTCTAATATCACCTAGCACATCATCACCAATAACATCATTATATTCTCTATTAGGCATTGATAACACTACCGACCAACCACGATGCATTGGGTCGTCAACATAAAATACTTGTTTGACTTGAGAAGCCATAACAAATTGGTCATTCCTATGTCCAATTTTACTCAGATCTACAATGGTAAATCCAAGTTCGTCGACTACAAGGCCCGAAGTGTTATCTATCCAATCACACCTCAAGACTGGGATTCTAAACTTTTGGTAGTCAAGATCCCAAATTTCTTGAATAACCCCATAAAAACCCATATTGGAGACAATAGGGTTTTTATCCTTGGCACTAACAACTTGCATAGTATGTGCAAGTAAATAAACTCCACTATTTTGGACAGTTCGCACATCATCTTGTGCCTTGGTGTTAAATTTGACACCATTAATAAGATAGCTCCTATATGATGGCACTGCCATGCTTGGACCAGCTGCTAACCACCTTAAATTTTTTGATATGCCATTATAGTCTTCCCCATTAAATTCACTTTAAACCTGCAAATTAAACATATATCTTAATTCAATCTAACATATATATAGAAAGAAAGAAAAGTAAAATAAGTTCAATATGTCATTCAATAACATATATACCTTAAAGCGTAGCCATTGAATGAAAGTGCTATTGTGCTTATCTTGTAGCCACTTTGTTCTCTTTCTGAATTTCGGATAAGTGGTCTTGATGTGGATCATATGTTCCCCACAATTGACACGAAAAAAAACACGCATTACGGTCCCTTGTATATAAGATAAACATAAGGAGTAATAATATTTAAAATGGCTACATATGAAAAATTAAACTCATACGTACTCGATATAAGGTAGGACTTCCTCCGTATTCTCCAAGACATATAGATGTGCCTGGTTCAACAAGTCCATATCAACTAAGCTCACTGTGCAACCTGATAATGGCTTTGAAACTCCCATATTTTGGCTTGAACCCACTCCAACTGTACTAACATCAGATAAAATAATCGTCGTTTAATATTCATTCAGACGACGGCATCTATAGTCACCGTCATCATTAAGACACCCAAACCCAGAAATTTGAACGGTGTTCTGGTAGCCTAAAGACGAGAGAGCTGGGAGAACGAAAACTTTCAGACAAATTTATGTTGAAGAGAGAGAATGAACTATTTGAGGGTTAAAGGGAAATTCTGAAAATTTTAGGTCGCAGTCAAAAATTTTAAAGTACCGCGTTTTTTCAATACGACGGTCAACACTTACATGGACGTCTAATTCTTACTTACAACGGCGTTTTTTATAAAAGACCGACGTCGTAAACCGAATACAATTAGTCTTCATTTATGTAGTTGACCAAAAACAGTGGGAGAAAACCGGTGTCGTTTCAAAAAACCCTAAACCCTAAACCCTAAATTTTACAATAATTTTAAAAAAAATACACAAGTACGAGAAAAATGAACCGAAAATTGCTATGGACTCCTTACAATAATGCCTTCTACAATAGTAGGCTAAAATATGGATTTCATAATTTTGAATTTATGGGCACCAATGGATCACATAAACTTTAGGGTTATGTTATGTAAAGTATAAGGAGTACCCTGCTTTGTCTCTAAATTTGTTTGAATTTTGTTATCATTCGAACTTTGAAAACTAAAATTACATTTTTCAGGCCTTAACGGGCAAGATATTGTCTCAATCAGTGCATAGAATTTGCCAGTATATTTTCCGGATTTTGTTTTGAATATATTATTAATATTAGTAATTAAATACAATAAAAAAATATTTCCAAAATTATATTTTTTAAAGCTTTAGGATAGAGAGGGTTTAGGGTTTAGGATAGAGACAATATTCCAATGCTTGGTAGTTTTCAGTTTAATTTTTGGATTTAATTTTGAATTTAATATGGAATTAAATAAAATATAAAAGTCATTAAAAATTAAATGAAAAATGACCTATCCGACGTTGTATCCCTTTACAACGACGTTAAACATCACAAACTGACGTCGAAACTAATATAAAACGACGTCTTTTTATAACTGACGTTGTTTAAATATACTAAGGCGGATATTTAAGAATATCCGCCTTTGTATATTATTAAGACGTCGATAAGGTTATACTAACCGACGTAGTATATGAGTACAAAATTCATTTTTATAGGATGAATTAATTATAAACCGTCGTTATTATGACTATTAAACGTCATTTTAGTGTATATAACCGACGTTGTTTAAAAATACGAAGGCGTATATTTAAGAGTATCCGCCTTTGTATATTATTACGACGTCGAATAAGGTTATACGAACCGACGTAGTATATAAGTACAAAATTCATTTATACAAGATGAATTAATTATAAACCGTCGTTGTTATGACTATTACATGTCATTTTTAAGAATTGCCGTCGATGTTATATTTCCAGTTACTTCAAGACGACCATTGTTTACACGTATGAGACGTGTAAATTAGGATCAGACATCGGTGTTTGGGAACTAAACAAGTTTTAAAACAACATTTAATTTTTTTGATGTTTGTTCGCTTGATTACAACAAAATATTTATGTACATTTTAAATAAACTAAAATAAACCTAAACATTGTTCATAAATATTTATCTACATCAATTATCCTTCGGTAATAAGTTGTTCACGAATTCTGCCCATTCATGCCTAACTTCGTCAATATCCTCTTGTTTATACTGAACTTTATCTTTTTTCTTCTCAAACTGCAAAATAAACCAAAAAACCGACGTGTTATAAAGATACAAACGACGGTTTTAAACAAAAGTATATCTAAAATGTTGTGTTTTACCTTCTTCTCGAAATTTAGGTTTGGATCATGAATTATATCTCTCATGAATCGCATCACGTAATAGCCACACTCTACACTTGTTGGTTGTTCAGGAGTGCCGTGCAGATTTTTCCAAATGGCCTGCTGTTTACGTGAATTTTTATTTATATGAATGTTAAACATTTTAATTGACCTGTTATAAGAAAACAAAGGGTGTTAATGACAAAACAAAAAATTTAAATACAAATAGTAACCGTCGTGGTAAATCAGTCAAAACGACGGAGTTTTTTAAAAAACACTACAAGAAAAACACCCTTTAGTGACGGCTAAAAAGTGTTAGGAAACGTAATACTTGACGGTGCAGAAACCGTCAAGAATACCACTGTCAGGAAAGGGGTACCCCATTTATTGACGCTTTCTAAGTGTCAAGTAATCCTTATGCTTGACGGCTTTGAGCCGTCAAGTAACTGTTATGTTTGACGCCTTTTAACCGTCAAGTAATCGTTGTGCTTGACGCTTTATAACCGTTAACTAATTGTTCCGCTTGACACCTTTTAACCGTCAACTAACAATTCATTGACGGCTCTAAGTATCAACATTGTAGTTATTTGACATCTAATAAGTGTCGATTAAAATCACTTGACATGTAAGAACCGTCACATGGAAGTTTACTTGACGGCTAAAATGCATCACGTACGTGACATTTGTTGTATGTGTCCTTTTTTTTTCCCAAAAAAGGGGGAGCCAACAATTTTTTTATAATCCCGTTGGACTAGGTGGGGAAAAAGAGCCTTTTTTTTATTTTTATAAAATCCAGCTGGGACTAGGTTTGGCCTGTGCAATATATTATTTTACAACTATGAAAACTAATCTCATTATTAAGAGCTTATCACTTAATCAAAACTAAATCTGGGAAACCAAAAGAGCTAACTTTATCACAATAAAAAATAATTCAAAGCACAGAATACTTCTAAAAATAATTTGCATGTATTGAAACTAATCAACTGAAAATACATCATACCAGTGCATTTGTTCACTTAGTTTCAACAAACTATACAAGCCATGCATTGCCAAATATACACACTAAAATCCATAAATAAAATGAGTTTTTCCAGTAGAAACCTCTTGTGTTCTAGTACGATATTCCCCATTTTACATCCAGAGACTTCTTACTTCAATATGACCTGAAATGCACATTAAAAGAAAGATAATAGGATCAAATAATCAAGTAGTACAACTACTAGAGTTTAACTGCACATATAACTTTATAAGTGACAAAAATATAATATAAGCACACACAATACCTTCAAAACAGATGACCAGCAGCCTTACAACAAAACTGCCAAACAAAACTGCATATCAAGTATAAACTATGAACAAATTTACCATATTTCATGAAGATTCTAAGACCACAGCAGCCATACAAACAATCAATGGCGTTCACTTTCTTTCCAAAAAACAGAGAGCTTACTGGAAATCACATTTGTGATCCTATATATCATCTTCTCAAAAAGCCAAAATTGGAATTCCCATCTCACATCATCTACCAAGTGAAAGCTAATATTAATTGAGTGAAATAGACAATAAGATCTCACACAGCATATACCAAGTTAGCATACTAGCATACTCATTGTAATAAAATACAATAAATTGATTTAACAGAGCAAGGATTGAAATATATATATATTATTATGATAAATAAATTACCTCTTAAATGAATTGAGAGACATAAGCAGTCCACTCTGAACGTACTTGATTTATCTCATTTTCATTATATGTCTCCTTTCCATTAAACTAAGGAGAAAATCAAAAATAACAAACTTACTTGTAGTACATGTCATAATGGAAAATAGCAAGAACAAGGTAATTGAGTAATGCTAATTAGGAATACTTGTATAATTGGAATCACCAACTAACCCCTACTGTGTTGTAAAGTATGCTCCGATCAGCTATTATATCTTTCATGTATTTCATGACATAATAACCACATTCCACTATGCCAGGTTGAACAGGGGCCTATATAAAGAGTTAGCGGAATTAATAATTTATGTCAGTTGCAATTTTTTTCTTTCTATAGCAATGAATTATTTGACCTTAACTGTGATCCACTTGAGATTAATTCTTTTACTTTGTTTGGTCCCTGAATGGGAGATTCGAACCCCACTAGACAAATTATAGACCAGCATAATATCATTAGTTGATTGTATCATAATGAAAAGTATGTCAAAATTTTAATATAATAGGAAATGGCTTACTTGTCTACAACTACTCTGACATCCTCATAAATATCATTCCTTAATGGGTCCAAATAATAAACAGTCACGGAAGAGAAGTAAATGACAATTAAGATCCAGTGGAACCTATGGCAAATGAATATGTACATATTAGTCGAGTTCAGTAAATTTTACATAATTGTCTAAACAAAGTGAAATACGTCAAAGCAGTGCAATACAATATAACTCAAAAAATGTCATGTAGCATTGGCTTACCTCATGTATAAAATGATACAACTCACTGTAAGTTCAAGCATTGAAGTAAGACATGTAAAAGAATCATGGTTGGCAGTACAAGGATCATAAGCAGCATTAACCATTTGTAAAGTTTCTTGGACCTCCTCGTATTTAGGTGACTGATCAAAATTTACTTCCCTACTTGTTGTTCCTCCAACATCAGCCACCTCCTCATGCCAACTCCATATCTTATAACTTCGATCAATACCTCTTATAAACATATGATCTCTTATCCCTTTAGGAGTCTCAAACATCAAATTTCCACATACTTGGCATGGACATTTCATGAGTTTGGGGTTACTTGCATGACTTACAGCAAACGCAATAAATTGGTCAACACCATCTTCATATTCTTTTGACATTCGATCTTTTGACATCCAAGTTTTATCCATTTCAAACTAAAAAAACCTTCCCTGCAATATAGGCCACTTCATTCTCTTCACCAATGGTCACACACATTACCAAGATAAGAATTAATCTTGCAATGCAATATATAAATAGAAATGTATAGAAATTTGTAAATCATACTTACTTTTCATACAAATAATAATAATAATAATACTTGGCTGCAATTACTGAACTAATACCAGAAAAGTATGATTAAAATTGGTAATCAATTTCTTTCAGATCTATAGGTTTTTTTATAATAGAATCATCCTAATTAAATTAAAATAGTATATTACTATTGCCAATAAGCATATATATATTCCTTTCTAGAAGAAAAAAACTACTGATCTCAATTTATAGTTATAACTTATATCAAAACAACCAGCCATACATTACCAGAAGACATAATATCACCAATTACCAAAAACTAAAACACCAAAGCATTAAAAAGTTCATGAAAAGACCTATAACCTATATTATATTAGCATAAGAACCTTTCCTAGTCAATTTTATCATCCAACAAAGATGAATTTGCATGTTCTATTTTTATTTTTTTTTACATGCCACAAGATAGTGATATCTTGAATATTATAAAGAAAATGATATTGATATGTTGATTAAATATAAAGAGGTGTAGTAAATTCAGTGAGGGAAAATGTCGAGTAGGTGGTGGGCACTCCTTGCTGCCACTAACTAAAAAGAAGAGGAACTGTCCTAATTTCCTAATAAGACAAAGAATACAATTCAAATCCATGGGAAAGATAAGAAGAAAGGAATCTAACTCCACTACTCAACTAAACTTGACTGGAGAGTGATAATTTATATTACTTAAAAATTATGCTAATTTTTTTTGAATTCGATTAGTTGTAGTTCAGATATGTAGAGATATTGAATGCCCACCTATAAAGCTTGAAAAAATTAGGACTATTGGCCAATAAAGAACACAAACCCAATTCTTTGTCGGCAGCAAACTCTTCAATATTCTTGATTGTTTGTTAAAAATCTTCACTTTTCTCCCATTTCAACATTCTCCCTGGTTCAACTCCCCGAAGCATCTTGAGATTGAGTGAGATTCATGTCAGGTACCTAAGGAATGGAGAGATAGCACAAAACTTTCTGAGAGATGTACATAGAGAGAGAAAATACTCTGGAGAGAATGAAAGATGAGCAGAGTGGGCAAAAATACATTCATATGAACTATAATAACTTTGGATAGATAAAAAATACACCTGAATTGTTGCCACCCCAACTAGTAGAGCATGAGCACACTAAGATTTGATACTCACATTCTCTTCGAATTTCTGTATCCAATTTAAGAAATGAAGAGTGGAAAACCCTAAGGACTCTGATATTTTTGGTTTTGGAATGAAGGGAAAAAGTGGTGACCAAGAGGAAGAGGAGTTGAATATAGGGCAAAACACTTAGATGAATTTGGAGTGAAATGCCCGCGAACTTAGCGCGCTCTTTTCCTGAGGATATTTTAGAAAAGTGTCAGCTGGTATAAAATGGTTTTAATTGACATTCTTTGTAAAATGTCAGCGAAAAGTAATAAACAATTGACATTCTTTATAAAATGTCACGGAAAAGTAATATAGAGTTGACGGTTTTTAAAAAGTGTCAGGGAAAGTGATATATAGTTGATGTTTTTTGTAAAACGTCAAGTAAACTCGCTAAGTAGTTGACGCTTTTAAAAAAGCGTCAAAGTTTCATAAAATAGTTGATGGTTTTGCAAAAACCGTCAACTATTAAGTGTCAACTAAGGCCTATTTTATTGTAGTGAAAAGACGTGATATTTTGTTTAAAACGGTGGTAAAAACTTACCGTCGTTGTGTAACATTATAACATCGGTAAGAGTAAACGTCGTATAACAAAAAATTGAGCAGAAAAAATTAAAACGTTCTTAAATAAAACCCAAACGACGTGGTAGTTAAATTAATACGACGTTTTTAAGAAAATACTGACGTGGTAGTTAAATTAACACGTCGGTAATATCTTACTGTCGTTATATTTTAATTATAACGTCGGTATTATTAAAAACCGTCGTTTATTTAAATACTTTATAGGAAAAATCTTAAATAAGAAGAAATCAACTTACGTATTCACTATATTTTTCATGTCGTCGTCAACCATGCGTTTTGGCAGTGAATTCATGTAATAGGCAGTCTCCGTTGCTGGTCTCACAATTACCATCACCCAATGACCCCTGCACATAATTATTCATATAGGTTAAATAGTACTACAAAGAAAAATATTAGAAGCTTAGGAAAATACTTTAAATGGTACTAACCCTGGATTATAAGGGACCAATAAAAATTGATTCCCATCTGCCTATTTTAGGCGGTTTGTCAGGTTTTTTATTCGGTTCTGATATTGATCCAGCTCCAGAGCTCACTAGCCCAGGGTCCACGAGGCGAACAAGGTTTACCATATTTGCCATTTTTAAATAGTCAAATAGGAACCTAAATATATGAAAGTCAATTAAATGAGATTTTAATTTAAAAGAAAGGAAAATGTAAAACAAAATGGGATTAGGGAGAATTACCTCATGTATACTCTGATATCACTGTGGTTCCAATCTCAACCATGAAACCAAACTGCAAAATATCTTCAGGTAAGAGGAAGGTATCATGCTCAACGCCAAACACCTCATTGGGCATGTGAACTGCCACAGCCTCCTTAGTAGTCAACAACTTGGTCTGGACATGTTGGCATAAGGCTAACAAAGGAGGTGGCATGTCTAGCTTTGAGAGATCCGGTTACAAGAAATAAAGAAAGAAATATAAGTTAGTTTATGTGTGAACTAAAATAAACGACTCTAATTAAACCCAAAAAACAGACGTGGTATATAATATAAACGACGGTTTCTAGTAAATACTGACGGAGGAAAAGTTATACAAGTCGGTAAATACATAACCGTCGTTGTGTTGAATTTATAACGTCGCTCTACTATAGAAAGGTCGTCTAATATAATACAGTTAATGAAATCATGAAATAGACGACGGCAGAAAACACAGTCGTGATTTTTAATGTCTAATAATTTGCAAAACAAGTAAAAGCGTCGTGGTATTTAACTAAACACGACGCGTCTTGTAAGAAACAGACGTATATACCGTCATTATTTTAAATTTTAACGTTGAAAATTAAAAGGAACGACGTCTATTTAAAATTTAAAAGGCAGAAATAGAAAATAGCAGAGATTTTACCGTGTCCTCTTTCTCTTTTCCAGCGAGGATCAGCTTCAGGCTTCGGATCTTCTAATTCCAAAGCTAGGGGTCTGATACCAGTGGCCTCAGCAGCTTGCCTTATCAGACATTAGATTTTTTGGGCTTTGATCTTGAGGGGGTAAAGTAATCGGAGGAATTGGAGAAATTGGGGTTTTGAGCATCTGGCTGGGATCAAAATTGGGGTAAAGTTGACGGAAATATGCCAACATAGCCTCCCTCTCTCTCTCTACTGCTTCCATTATAGTTTCCTTTGACTTTGCCTCAATCCTCAAGGTCTCTTCTCTGACTGCCTCCCTCACACTTTCCTTCAATTTGTCACCAAATTTCACTCTCTGCTGTTTTCGGCAAATTGAATAACTGAGTTGGGGTAACGCCAGCACCAACTCCTTCTGACTCTCCCACCATGCTCGGGGGTTCCCAAAGCAAGAGTCAAGACATCATTGGTCTCGAGACAGTCAGAGTGCCTTCGGAGACTTGCTTTTGCAAATCATCCTAAAAGAGAGAAAGAGAGATTGTTAGAAACTGAGCAGGGTGTAAAACAGATAAATAAACCGACGTTGTAAATTATAAACAACGACGGTTTTCTTAAATTACTGACTTAGTATTAATTTAAAACGTCTGTCTTTAAATACCGTCGTTGTTATAATTTAAAACGTCTGTCTTTAAATACCGTCGTTGTTATAATTTACAACGTCAGTATATACAAATCCGTCGTATATTCTAAATAAAACAGATTAAAACATAAATCAAAACCGTCGTAGTATTTAAAGTAAGACGACGGACTATTGAAAATACAGACGTAGGACTTAATTTCATACGGCTGCACAAAATTACCGTCGTTGTATATGCATTCTAACGTCTAGATAAGATAAAACCGTCGTAAATTTTAATGAAGAAGTGAAAAAACTCGATTGAAATATGCATTCTTTTCTAGAAATTGTGCACCAAAAATTTCAGTGAAATACACAGAAAGAGGGAGAGTGTGTGTGTGAGTAAACTTAAAACAAAAATGCAGTTCATAGAGGAATTTAATCCGTCGTATTAATTCTATCTAGATGTCTACTTTATTCAAAAACCGACGTCCTATTCATTTTTAAACGTCGGTAAATTAAGCCCGTCGTGGTATTTATTTTATCACGTTGCTTATTTAAAGATAAACGACGTCTATACCAAAATAAAACACTATGTTTTTCTGTTTTATCTGCAACCTTTGGATCAGGGAAGTTTCCTGTTTTAGAACTGAGTTAGTGAGACTTACGATTAGTTTTGCCTTCTCTCCAACCTTTGGATCAGGGAAGTTTCTTGTTTTATCTTCTCTTGCCTTCTTCCACAGAACAGCTCGATCGATTTCTTCAACATCGGGCATGATTTCTATCAAATGGTCCTCCAAACCAACATACCATTTTCTAGACAACCTATGGTTGTACTCCAATTTCTCCCTCCTATCCTTCTGCTCAGCATGCTTAGCCTCAAAATCTGGGGTTAACCTTTAAGCTACGAAGGCTTCCCATTGCGATTTCTCTATGAACTTATAAAGCACAGGGGTTTCTCTTAACCTCTCCCTGTCATGTGCGAATGGAAGGATATACCTGCCTAGTTACGTTATACTTGAAATCCTTCCATTTTTGGCCGCAGGCGACAAGACCATGTTCTTGTACCTATCCCCAATAACATAGGACATTTGAACAGCTTCCCAAATCTGCTCCCTCACGTCCTTGGGTATTTGAGTCCATTTCTTGTCCACAAAAAGGACTCTGGTGCGTGCCAAAACACCAATGTAAGACTGCATATCAACAGTAGCCTTGCCATGTGGTTTGCCCTGTTTATTGAACTCAACCACAGGCTTAACCTTCTCAATTTTCCTCTTCACAACACGGCTCATTGTGATGATACCGCGGCTGGATTTTGGCTCCTCAACAAATGTGGCTGTGCTCGAGTCTTTCTTGGAGGTTGAGGAAAATCTCATCCTCTTCGAGGGTTTGCTTTGAGTTGATTTTTCTTCTTCCACTTGAGCCTTTGAAACTGATTTGGCTTCATCCCCTTGTGCCTTTGAACCTGATTTGGCCTTTGACGCTTGAGCTTCCTTGTTTTGAGATTTCGAAACCATTTTTAATTAATCTGCAAGGAAAACAACGTCGGTTATTAAAAATAAACGACGTAATAATACCAAACAACGACGGTAACACTAAAAAAGCGACGTCCTATTAAATAGTTTCTTAGACCATGAATGAAAATAAGATGACGGTTTTATATATTTCATGACGTAAATGTGCATATACTACGTCGGTTACTAACAAGAACTGACGTGGTTTAAAATTTACAAAAACAAACACAAAACGATTGTTCTTCTCCCACAAGACGACGGTTTTATCTTGTTTCCGACGTATTAATTGTCACACCATGACGGTTTTTAACCACCGTCGTGTGTTCATTCTATCGTCGAAAACAAGACAGAACTGTCGTCGTTTGGCGTCGTGAGAGTATATCTACTTATGTATTTAATCAAAACCAGTGAAAGATTTCTTCAATTTGACAGAATCTTGTTTCCAGACAACTACGGCATTCAAATGAAATGTAAAAAAAGGGAAGAGAGTGAGAAAAAACCTTTGGCATGCAAAGAAAGTTTCCTTCCGACGAAGACGAAGACGAAAATGGTGATTTGGAGATGAAGACGATGATGCTGCTTTTGGGAAATGAGAGGGAAACTACGATACTTTATCGGTGAGAGAAAACCGTAGAATATTAGGTCAGGTGACGAAAAGTTTATATATTTTCCCAGAGTTCAATACAACGACGTTGTTATTACAAAACCGCCGTATTATTTAGTTATAACGACGGTATATAATTCATAACTGACGTGGTTATCACAACTGCCGAACGACTTTTGGAATTCCGATGTTGTTATGACGGCGCTTTTTTATATTAAATTGACGTTGTACTTAGAAATTCAACGACTGTGTATTTTAATAAACCGACGTGGTTACTTTGGGGTTCTGAAAACGACGTCGTTCTCTTTTTAATACGTGCCAAATGACTTTTGGATTTCCGATGTAGTTATGACGGCGCTTGTTTATCTAAACTGACGTTGATTATTCAAATATGACGTCGCTATGTATATTAGAACCGACGTGGATATTTACGATAATTTGTTTAAATATGATTTTTTCACGCGTTTTTAAACTCTCAATTTTCAATTAGGGTTGCAGAATGATTCCTCACAAGAAATTATCTTTCTGAAAGCAAATGGGTTTGCAGAATGATTCCTCACAAGACCAAGCATGGGTTTGCTACATCCTCCTGTGTAGCAAGGGTGGAACCAGCCTTATAACCTGCATGGGTTTGCAGCCACACTTGCCCACAACAGGTTCTAAGGCTGGTTCCACCCTTGCTACACAGGAGTTTTGAAGTTGATCACTGTGGAAAAGGGGACTACAATGTAACCAGGAATCGAGGAGTGAGCTTTTCACACTTTGTTGATTTTGATTTTCTGAAATTATTAGATATTCATCTATGGCTGTGCAGGAGCTTGAGAACAAGAGGAAGGAGAGGGCCCATCTTGCATATGATAGGAAGAAACAGTTGAACAAGCTGAGGGTGAAGGCAGAAAAGAAACCACGATGTATTTGCCAAATTTGTGTACATATATTGTGTAAATATTGATCAATATTTAACACGAAGAGATTTGCCTTTTAAGATGAAAATGTTGTTGAGGCTTGAGAATTAAATTTTGTTTTGTGTTAAGAAAGATTATTACAAAAAGAAAAATTATTAATTTTATAAAGCTACAAAAATTCGATGGCGGTTTACAGAGAAGGCAGACGTATAAATTGAAAAAATACGACGGTAATTTGAACTTAGGACGTGGTAAATAAACACGACAGTAGTGTTGTAGGTACCGACAGTAGTATTGTATAAATTTGACTCTTTCTTTTAGTTTCAGTTTTCATTTAGGGTTCCAAGTTCTTCTGGTCTCTCTGGAGGCTCGTCTTCCTCTCTCACATACACACATACATCATCACTCTCTCTCACATCTCGAAGACAATAATTTGGATGTTAATGATGTATGCGTTTGGTTGTATCTCAAAGACACCAAAACACACACATCATTAACTTTCAAAACATCCAAAGTTTGCAGTAGTCAGTTCAGTTCTGGTTTCTTTTTGAATTTTGTGTATTTAAAATATTGTCTTTCTCACTTTGGTGGTTCGATTATGATCAGGATCCAAAGATCTCAAAGGTAAGTTATCATACCGCTTGGGATCTCATTTTAATTTTCGTAGGCTACCAAAATTAAAAAATAATTAAATCTTAAAAAGAAATAAAAATTAAGACGACGGTTTACAGAGAAGGCACCGTCGTAGTATACAGACGTGGATTCCATTATATTATACGACGTGGATTAAGAACAGTTGGTCGTGTTTAGTTAGGAGTTAACACGGCAGGTTTTTTGGTGAACTATCGTCTTTATTTTCTACGTCGGTGGATTCATACCTGCTGTTGTTGTTTTTTGGTCAGATTTTAACTTCTGAAGAAATCCTTTTTTAAAAACGACGCTTTTTTATTTGTATGCGTCGTCTTTATAAAATATTCAACAGTAAGGCACTCATCCACGACGGTTTTTTTTTAATACTGTCGTCGGTTTAAATACAACGACGGTTTTATGTTCTGCGTCGTCTTTTTCTGGTCGTCTTTTTCTCTTTTTGTAGTAGTGACGTTGTTGTGTAGATTTCAGCTGCACCAAAATGGATTCAGCTGCATCCTCAACTTGTGATACTCGCAAGTGCACGAGCCGTTGGGTAGCATAGCATATGTAAGTGCGAGGTCGATTCCACAGGGATTGGTGATTGAATGATCCAATTCAATTTTCCTACACAAAACATAAATGAAAACAAAAGAACATAAAACAAGGATTTTGTACAACACTTGAGAACATGGAGAGTTTTTGGAGAGAACGAGAGAATGTGTTTGAGAAACTTAAGGATTTGGAAGAGAAAGGAAGGTGTTTGAGAGCATGGAGACTTTGGGAAGAAAATGTGTTTGAGAGCTTGTTGGATTTTTGGAAGAGGAAGGAAATGTGTTGAAGGACTTTGAGAACTTTGTGGATTTTGGAGAATTTGAGAACTTAGAGAAGGGAGGAGAAAGTGTTTGAGAAGTGTTTGAGATAAAAAGGAAAATGAAAGTAGAATGATCTTATTACAACAATTGAGAAATACAAGGGGAAACTAAGAGAATTTGAGGGAGAGAAGGGAAGGGAGCTCTAGAGAAGTGTTTGAGAGCTCTTCCCCTTGGGGTGTTATTACAAACTTAGAGAACTTCCCTATTTATAGGCCTAGGGGAAGTGAAAATCTGAATTATACAATAGGTTTACCTACCACACTCACTTCACCAACTTACAACACTTAATTCACCTAACACACTATTACATTTGAAAACAATTCCTCTTGTCTTTAGGCATAGTGTTGCAACTCCCACTTCATCATATTTTGGCTCATTTGGCTGCTGCACAATTCCACTCAAAAATAAGTATTGAATATGCTTCACCAAACTTTCCCACAATCAACAACACTTCATCATGCATATGTCATGCATGACAATGCATTGCATCCAGCTTGTGGGCTCGTTTTGGGCTTGTGGCTCAAGTCTGAAAAATCTGGAAAAATATGGATCTTGAAGCTCTTTGTCTTATCCTTCCAAGCATATGCAGCCCAACTCAAGGAAAAATCGGAAAGGCCTTCAAATGTGATTTTTGGCCCAGTAACGCAGATGCTGCCGAATTTGACCTTAAGTTGCCAAAACATGTATAACTTTCTCTAGAAGACTCGGAATCATGAACCGTAAAATTCTACAGAAAATAGACTTCCGTAGCTTTCCAATGATGTATGGCTCATTATCTGGTTCTTCTTGAGTAAGTACAGTCCAATCCGTGAAGTTGACTGATCTGCAGACACCGTTTTGAGCTAATTTGTCTCCAAAATGCAATTAGTGAGTCTCAAGCTTATTACACTGAAACAAACACAAAACTTATTAAAAGCACAAGTTTAACTCAAAAACATAACCAAATCATAAGTTAGAAGGGTACAAAATGATATGTAATTATGCACCGATCAAATACCCCCAAACCTAGATTTTGCTAGTCCTCGAGCAAAACAAAAGGAAAACAAAGATAAAAAATAAATAAGAAGTTAACTAGACCACTTTCGTAGGTAACTCGATTGCATTTAGCGTATGCAACAAGCCTTTAAACCTCTAGGCATCCCTAGTAGGAGGAGTTGTGTCTCCTGAGGGTTTAACAGATACGATACCCACAAACGTTTTACTGACTCTGTAAAACAAAGTAATTAGAAAACTTAAAAGATTGTTAGTCCTTAAGCAAAACCAAAAACAAAAACAAACATAAATACATTACTTAACAAAAACAAAAACAAAAACAAAAACGATTACAAAAATAAAAAGAACTCAAAACAATCTTTCCGAACATTTTCTGAAGAGTAATGACTCATGCACATGGCTCAAAAGTTTTTAACAATAAAAGCTCAATTTTAGACATTATTTACAAAGCGGCAAAGTTCAAAACATAATATGCTCAAAGTGTAGTAGTGTGATAGCCAAATGCAACAAATTCCCCAATCTTAGTTTTCACACAATTTCAAAAATCATACAAAGCACAAGTTCAACTTCAAATCTCACCAAAGTTGTCCTCTCACAATGAATCACTCGGAAGAGGGGTTATAATGCAACACTCAGTTATAAACATGAGATTAGAGTTAAACCAAAAGGGACTTAACTCGAAATAGAAAGATGAAGAACTTGCATTAATATGATCTCAAGAAGGATGTCAAACACTTAAAAGTAAAAAAAAATGGATGCAATTCAACCACATGACATTTAAGATCAATTTAGGTCTTTAACATAGGTTGTAATGGGGCCAAGGGTATAAGGTGAGTAAGAAATGAAAGGTATGGATAAAACAAAGTCCAAGGAACTCAAAATATAAGAGCATAAAACAATTGCTTACAAGACTTCGAATCATCACAATGAGAATTTAGTTTTACATTATCGAAACTCCTTATACCTTCATTTACAATGATTCACTCCTTTCCTTTAATTGAACAAACACCAATTTATTTTGAAGGCCCAAAAATGGAAATTCAATCAACCACCACTTAATCACAACTTTACTCTTTTCTTTCACCAATTGTGTGAATATTTTTTTTTTGAAATGTAACACCTCTTCCCAAACCTAGTATGAAAAACACATCCCAATTAAAGCTCATGAGTTCCTTAGAAAGGTAAATATTTGTTTTTCAGGCTAAGGCGAGGAAATATAATTGGTAAATGAAAGAAAAGATTTATATGTAGGCTCAAAATGGTTAACAATGGAAAATCATGCTTAAGCATGCATAAGGTTAGCTTGAAAGGCACAAACGATCCAAAGAGGGCCTTAATATCATTTCTTAAATGTCATGAAATCAAATTGCATAAGAATGAATGATTTTTAAGTGTTCAACCAAATCAATGAATAATGAGATCAAACAACAACTTAGATGACAAGAAAATAAGAGTATGTCCATAACACTCATGAAATGAAGTACAAGGCTCAAAAGCTCACTTTATATGGTTGGTTATATAAGTCTAATTTATGCTTCATACAATTCTTTAGATCATGCAAATCCTTTAATTGGAAAATTATGAAACAAATGGCAAGTGTAAAGAAGGTTTCGAGCTTATCATGTTAGAACAATGCCAATTTTATTTTATTTTTTTCAATTAATTTTTTTTTTAATTTTTTTTAATTTTTTTAAATAAAATAAAATGAAATCCAATTTTCATTTAAGTCATGCAACATTTATCACAATCTCATCATATGTGTTCGGAAAGTGACTCAAAAACAAAACAAAAATAAAAATAAAAATAAAAATAAAAATAAAAGCAAGACTCAAAAATAAAATAAAAATAAAAATGAAAACGAGCAAATAAAAAAATTTAAATTAAGGAAAAACCAAATTTACATGCTAAACTCTAATACCCCCAAACCTAGAAATGAACATTGTCCTCAATGTTTAAAAATTAGCCACAAACAATGTCATAATAACAAATGAAAGGTACTAAAGTAAATAAAAAAATCATAAAACACACAAGAATTAAAATACACAAATAAAATACAATAATTACAAAAATAAAAATTACAAAACAAACAAATAAAAATAAAAATGAAACAGTAAAACACTCAAAACAATAAGCCCTAAACAAATAGTCATATGCAAACTGAAACCCAAAACAAAAACAGCCCAAAGCTCAAAATGAAATTAACCCAACAACGGTAAAATCTGACCCAAAAGGAAATCCGAAGCCCACACGTTTCAATTTATTTATTTTATTTTTATTTTATTTTTATTTTTGAGATGAAACGTGAATTGGAAAGGCAAAGGGTGGGATTTCTGAAAAGAAGGCACGTGGTCCCTAATGTCGTCTCATGGTTAGTCATAGGCAGGCTGAGCGAGACACGCGTCGACAGATAGAAGCGCCGCAGATTTCACAAGCAGAAATTACGGGCTAATGGAAAGACGCGAGACTTTACTGAACGCGTCCGTTCAGAAAAGACACATTGTGATAAATGAGTTGGGTATGGTTGGAAAGAGAGAAGGTGGTGGGACTCGAGGAATGCTGGAGATTCAGAAATTGCTCAGGGCGCTGCAATGGCTAGGGTTTGTTAAAGACTATGTCTATAAGAAGGAAAAAGAAGGGAAAACACACAAACTCAAAAACACAAAAGAGAAAAGAAGCAAGAAAAAGAAAAAAGTGAGAAATCAAATGGCCTCTTCCTACCCATTTTCGTTGGATCTCAACCTAGCTCCACCGACTCAGACATGGGGCCAAGCAGCGGCGGCACCAGTATGGGTACCCTACTTTGCCTCCGCAAGGGGGCCTGTGACTGTCAATGACTCAATACTCCTGGACAACGATGTTGCCATTGGAGTTGGCAGAAATTTAGTGACTCCTAAAGATATACGTGTGTTTGGGACAAGGGATGACAACCGGGTCACGAGTGATGCCCTGACACTGAGCGTGCAGAGTACAGCATGTGTTGCAAGTTTGGGTCATCGCCTACTTGCGAAGTCCCATGAAGTAGAGATTCTGAAAGGTCAGTTAGCGGCGGAGCGAAGTATGGTTGAAGAGTGTCAGAGTGCTATAAAAAGCTTGAAAAGGGAGAGGGCAAGGATAGTGGAGGTGAATCGACACCAGCTAGAAGTATTGCGGGACGAGAATAAGAGCCTATCAAAGATGGTAGAGTTGTATTCTCGTGACATGAGAAGGCAGCTGGAGGACCTAGACCGACCGGGTAAACGCAAGCAAGCAGATCGCGAGAGTAGTTATGCTCAAGCTAAGATTGCGATCTTTGGGAGCTCAAGTGGAGAGCCCCAAGAGGCTGTGCGTGAAGCCCCGGAAGAGGACAGCCAGAGGGCCAAACTCAAAGCTCCTATGGTCGAGACACCTAGCGCGTGAAGAAATGATTTCTCCTGTTTTTATTTTTTGGTTGTTTTGGTTGTTTTTGTTTTTGTTTTTTTTTTCAGAAATAAAAGAGTAAAGTTGCAGAAGGAAAAAGAAAGAGACAAAGAAAACACACTTCCCAAACTTAAATCAAAAAACGACAAACGGAAAAGAAAGCACACTTCTCAAACTTAAATAAAACAAAAATGATAAACGGAAAAAGAAAGCACAGTTCCCTAACTAAAATAAAACAAAGATGATAGCCGAAAGGGAAAGGCAAAAACACAAAGCTCTAGAAAATAAAAGTAACGGGCAAAAACATAAAACATCAAAAAAACACGGAAGTAAAAAGAAAAGTAAAGTGAAAGTAAAGGTGCTCCCCCTTGAAGCGATTAGGTCGAGCATGCCCAGGAAATCCGAAATGGTGTTGGCTCTCTCTCATCAGCATATGCCTATTTAAACAACATCTCTGCAAGCGGATGATACCCAGCATTTCTTCCTGCAAACTCAAGGAAAAACATCAAAAAATTCAGAAGCAAAACAAATGGCATCCTCATGCACTCACCTTGATGATCTCAACCTTGAGCTCTCACTTGCACCACCGAATGCCCAGGGTAAGGGCTCGTCCAACTCCTGTCTTCCCAAACTCCACATATCATCACGGTACGGCCTCAAACTTTGCTGAGGTAATACCGAACTTTTCTGAGGCAGTGCCGAACGAGCAGTGCTGTTGGGCAGCATGATTGGCAGTAAACTCACATCGGCAGATCACCTGCATGTGGCACAGAGGTCCGACAAGGCTGCGGTGGAGGAGTCCCACAATTTAACGGTGCTCCATGCGGTCTCGGCTACCAATTTAGGCATGCGATTCCTGGCGAGGACACGGGAGTGTGCCGCGCTGAGCGAGGAAGTAGCTTCCTTGAAGGCTATGGTGGCGGACTTGCCAGAAGCGGCTGTCCTGTGCCAATCAGCATGTGGAAGCATTGCAGAAAAAGAATGAGGATCATGTAGAGCTGCTGCAAATTCTGCAAGTGCGAGACAATAGAGGCAAGCCATGATGATGATGATGATGATGAAGAAAAAGAAGAAGAAGAAGAAGAAGAAGAAGAAGAAGAAGTTTGTTATTTTTATTATTGTTGTTGTTTTTGTTTTTGTTTTTTTGTTTTGTTTTTTATTTTTATTTTTATGTTTTTGTTTTTGTTTTTATTTTTTGTTTTTGTTTGTAATGCAGAATTTGAAGTGAAATAAAAATGTGTTTTAACATTTAGAAACTAACTAACCATACCACGTAAATAAATACATAGACTAACTTAACCAAACAAAAACAAAAGACTCAACAGAAAAAAAAACAAAGAAAATAAAATAAAAACTTAATTTAAAAACACACGAATATACAAACAACTCACGGATGACCAGTTAAGGGCCTCAGAAAAACACAGCCAGGGGATCCGGGAAGGTTGGAGGGGTCACAATGGTCCCGCTTAAAACCCAAACTTCTTAGACACCGAAGGTGTCGCCTAAAGAACTCCTAGACACTGTATTTACGGAGACGCTCATCTGGAGTTACCACGAGTCAGCTCATATAAAAAATCTTTTTTAATTTTTTTTCTTTTAATTTTTTTTTAATTTTTTATAAAAAATAAACAGAAGTTTAAAATAATAACAAGTAAAGAGAAAGGATTGAAATGCTCCCCCTTGAAGCGATTAGGTCGAGCGTGATGCAATTGGAGGTCGCGACTTCTCCCACTGCTCCACACTTCCCATTCTTATGATTGAGGTTGCCACCTCTCTCCATTTTTATTGGGCTATTTAATTTGCTAAGACAAGCACACAAACTTGAAATGAAATTAAAAGGGTTAGGAAATAAAAGGAAAATCAACACACATCCAATTTCATGCTTCAAAGCAACAAGCAACAAAGTAAATTAAACTAGTTTATGAAGTTCGTTCTTTCTCAAATATGATTATCCATATGGTGTGTGGTTTTAATCAAGAATTCAGAAAAAGCATTTAGCTATGGTGTTTAGTCTAAACACAAATTCCGACCCATTAAGAACAAGAAGAACAATAAAGAACCAAGTAGAATTTAAACATGGTGTTTGTCTTCAATATCTACCTATTCATTCACTAATCAGTCCAAGAGTCATATGGTGTTTATGTAAACTTGAACAAGATATTTAATTAAGAACAAGTGAATGAAACCATAAACAAGAAATAACCAACATGCTACTTGAACCCTTTCTTTGGTGTTGTGTAAGCTGGGACTCAAACCCAGTTCTCTTGCTTGTCAGGCAATTGTCCTTGTCCGTTGGACTACAAACACAACTTGTCAATTAACGTCATTAACTTTAAAACATGAAACTGTCTAGTTATATACAAAAAATAAAAATAATAAAAAGTAGGAAAACCAAATAGAATCAAACAATGTTACCGATCCCGGCAACGGCGCCAAAAACTTGTTATGTAGATTTCAGCTGCACCAAAATGGATTCAGCTGCATCCTCAACTTGTGATACTCGCAAGTGCACGAGCCGTTGGGTAGCATAGCATATGTAAGTGCGAGGTCGATTCCACAGGGATTGGTGATTGAATGATCCAATTCAATTTTCCTACACAAAACATAAATGAAAACAAAAGAACATAAAACAAGGATTTTGTACAACACTTGAGAACATGGAGAGTTTTTGGAGAGAACGAGAGAATGTGTTTGAGAAACTTAAGGATTTGGAAGAGAAAGGAAGGTGTTTGAGAGCATGGAGACTTTGGGAAGAAAATGTGTTTGAGAGCTTGTTGGATTTTTGGAAGAGGAAGGAAATGTGTTGAAGGACTTTGAGAACTTTGTGGATTTTGGAGAATTTGAGAACTTAGAGAAGGGAGGAGAAAGTGTTTGAGAAGTGTTTGAGATAAAAAGGAAAATGAAAGTAGAATGATCTTATTACAACAATTGAGAAATACAAGGGGAAACTAAGAGAATTTGAGGGAGAGAAGGGAAGGGAGCTCTAGAGAAGTGTTTGAGAGCTCCCCCCCTTGGAGTGTTATTACAAGCTTAGAGAACTTCCCTATTTATAGGCCTAGGGGAAGTGAAAATCTGAATTATACAATAGGTTTACCTACCACACTCACTTCACCAACTTACAACACTTAATTCACCTAACACACTATTACATTTGAAAACAATTCCTCTTGTCTTTAGGCATAGTGTTGCAACTCCCACTTCATCATCTTTTGGCTCATTTGGCTGCTGCACAATTCCACTCAAAAATAGGTATTGAATATGCTTCACCAAACTTTCCCACAATCAACAACACTTCATCATGCATATGTCATGCATGACAATGCATTGCAGCCAGCTTGTGGGCTCGTTTTGGGCTTGTGGCTCAAGTCTGAAAAATCTGGAAAAATATGGATCTTGAAGCTCTTTGTCTTATCTTTCCAAGCATATGCAGCCCAACTCAAGGAAAAATCGGAAAGGCCTTCAAATGTGATTTTTGGCCCAGTAACGCAGATGCTGCCGAATTTGACCTTAAGTTGCCAAAACATGTATAACTTTCTCTAGAAGACTCGGAATCATGAACCGTAAAATTCTACAGAAAATAGACTTCCGTAGCTTTCCAATGATGTATGGCTCATTATCTGGTTCTTCTTGAGTAAGTACAGTCCAATCCGTGAAGTTGACTGATCTGCAGACACCGTTTTGAGCTAATTTGTCTCCAAAATGCAATTAGTGAGTCTCAAGCTTATTACACTGAAACAAATACAAAACTTATTAAAAGCACAAGTTTAACTCAAAAACATAACCAAATCATAAGTTAGAAGGGTACAAAATGATATGTAATTATGCACCGATTAGACGTCCTGCCAGTAAGAATAATATTTTCAACATATAATAATAAATAAATAGTATGAAGAGCGATAAATAAAGAGAGCAGAATCCGTTTTGCTTTGAGTGAACCCAAATTATAGTAGAAAGACGCTGAAGCGACTAAACCATGCACGAGGGGCTTGTTTGAGTCTAGATAAGACCTTTTGATGTTTGCAAATGAAGTGAGGGTGTTGGGGATCAGCTAAGCCAAGGGGCTGGGGCTGAGACATAAAAAGGTATTCTTGAAGAACACCATTTAAGAAAGCATTCTTGATGTCCAATTGGCGACTGTCCAAGAGTTGGTGATAGTAAGAAAGAGAATAGGGTGAATGGTGGTAGGTTTAACAACATGATTGAAAGTCTCCTCATAGTCAAGTCTGGGTTGCTGATGAAAGCCTTTAGCAACAAGGCCTGCTTTGTAGCGTTCAATGGAGCCATCGGAGTGGTGCTTAATTCGGAAAACTCATTTGCAGTAGACGATGTTGTGAGACGGCGAAGGAGGAACCAAAAGCCACGTGTGATTCTTAACAAGGGCATTGAATTCTTTAGGCATGGCGATATGCCACTCCAGATATTTGGCCACTTCGGTGAAATGAGTGGGCTCATTGGATTGGGAGAGAACAGTGGCATTTGCTTGAGAGAGAGGCTAACGAACAGTGCCATCAATGCGAAGCTTGGGTTGGCAAAGACTAGCACGTGAGCAAGTGGTCATCGGATGAGGGGGCACTAGTGGTGGTGGTGGGGAAGGAGCTGAGGTGGCTGGGTTGGGTGGCGCTAGCGCTGGGTCAAGTGTTGGAAAGGCAAGCGGTGGAGGAGTTTGGGCTGCAAGGGGTTGTTTTGGTGAAGAGAGACAATGCGGCTCCAATTGGGCAAGAGACGATGCTAGAGAAGATACATGTTTGCTAACAAAAGGAAAAACATATTCATTAAAAAAATGTGGCGTGATATGTAAAACCGTTGAGAGAATGGATCAAGACAACGATAACCTATGTGATGTGGACTACAACCTATGAAAACACATTCAGTGGAGCGAGGTTGGATTTTGTAGCTGACATATGACCCGAGGTGCGGAAAGCATGCGCACCCAAAAGTGAGAAGTTGGCTGTAGGAAGGAGTAGTTTGAAATAAAGTGGAGTGAGGTGAGGCCCATGAAGGGAATTTATGGTGTAGGGATTTCTAAAATCCCATGAAACTATGAGAAAACAAATCATCTTGCACATGCATATCTAATATGTGAACATAATGAAGCGGAAGCAAGAATAAAAGCTAGAGATTCATACAAGTCTCATTTTAGGTACCAATCTTTCTACACTTATCAAAACTTGCACCATTGACACTAAAATCAAGTATGAAAGAGATGGTAGGAAGAAGACATACCCTTGAACCGAATCTTGAAACCAAGGATGGTGTCAAGTAAAGGGTTTGGTCCCTTTAATGTTGATTCTCCACTTTGCTCTCCAAATAGACACAATAGAGTTGTACCTCCCTAAAGAATCTTTACCAAGGATGGAGGAGAATAGGCGAATAAGGAAACTTGAAGAGAAGATGGGTGCTAGCCTATTCTCTCCAACTTTGCTGGCCAAGGGAGACTAGGGAGGGAGGCTTGATGTTTCCTCTCTTCCTAAATGTTTAACTTGAAAACCCTAAGGAGGCGTGGAGCTATGGCATTCTACTTATAGTCTTATTTGTGTCACACTATGTGACACGTGGGCATAAAACCCATGTGTGCCGCATCCCCCAATTCTTGTCCTATTTTTGGGCTACTTTGGTATACCAAATTAATCTTATAATGTTTCACTTTTTGCCTCTGTTTATATGATCCATTTCTATAAATATTTAAGTCATGTAGGACCGAAACTAAAGTTTCATAACTTCAATTAATTCATTAAGCTAATCTAATTAGTTTAATTGATTTAATAACTTAACAAATTAAGTAACTAACTTGTGTAATAAGCATCGGTTCTAGTCAACCTTATGTTGACAGTGTCAAGACTTAGGTCAATTGTTTGACTTTTGACTTTGACCAAGCCACAAAATCATTTATTCTCTTTTTAATTCTCGATCCATACCTTTTCGGTATGCGATCTTATATAGGTTCTAATTAGCGAGGCCTTGGGTAAAAATGATTCTTCTAAACTGAATGTGAGTTGTTTTCCTTTATACAATTCTCCCTATTGGCGAAGGCTAATTGTAATTAGTCCTTACAGTATGTCATGGCTAACAAGCTAAATAGAATTCATTTAGAGAACCTTGTCAGTTTGTGATTACAATATAATTTGGTCCTTCTCTAACACCAATACTCTATGTCGTGTTGGATATGGTTAACTCGTGTCAAATCTCTAACATGACATCTCCAGGTTATATGATTCACTTGGATGCAATAGCAACGTTTGAAAAGTCCAAATGTGATCCACCTTTTAAGTCCTTTTATGAGAAAGACAAAGCTAAATATCAGGATAATGAACTGGGAGTGCTTGATTACTCAAGAGACATAATCCATCATTGCAATTCTGAGCTTGCTTTTGTCAATTTATCCTCAAATCTTTTGTCAGGGGATTTGCCCACTTGTCTGAAAAAGGATTCTAAGAGTAGGTTGTTATGTATTCTGGGAATTGTTTAGCAGATGAAGATTAGAAGCAGCACCCTTCTTACTTGTGCCACAATGAAGCTTCTGGCTGTGCAAATACCACCTCCTAGTGAGGAAAATGTTAGCGAGATATCCTATTCTATTAGCATATTTCCTTCTTATTCTATTAGGATTTTATTTATTTATTTACTTTTGTATAGATATTATGTAACACTACTACAAAAATTGAAATAGACGACGGGGAAACACCGTCGTCTTTTTTTTTTTCAAACCGTCGTTAAATCGACCGTCCTCTTTTTAAATGTCAAACTACGACGGTAATGAAACGTCATTTATTACATGTAAAGACGACGGTTTTTTAAAGAACTGTCGTCTATTATATGTAAAGACGACAATTTTTATTAAAGAACCGTCGTCTATTATATGTAAAGACGACAGTTTTTCAAAAAAAACCGTCGTCTTTTACTTGTAAAGACGACGATTTCTTTAAATACTGTCGTCTATTAACTCTAAAACGATGGTTATTAACTGTAAAACTGACGTAGTATTTTTACATGTAAGCTTCTTCTTTTTTCTTGTTTCCAATGGTATCAGAAAATATACTCAAATATGCTATTACCCACGCCATACACTCATATATATATACTCAAAAATTATTTCGTTCATAAATAGAATATCAAGAGTACAATAGAACAAAATGAAAGTGCTCTAGGGCCGCTAGCTGCAAGCTTCAAGCCTAATTACAATAATACACCAAAATTCCTATACCTAATTATCCTTTAAGTCAAGGTCTCTATATGTATATAGAGCTATACATTCATCACCACCAATTTTACTCTGCATTCTATATGAACTTCGCCACTTTGTTCTTAGGTGTGCGAGTTAACTGCCTTCTTGCACATTTTTCACAGGCACAATAAGACACAAGCTTGTACACTCTCCAGTTTGCACCTGCTTCTCCCTTGGATGCAATTACTCTCTTCCCTTTGTACACTTTAACTGCCTCATATGCTGCGTCACCGAAATATGAAAAAAAGAAGAAAGAGAAACTTTCTCTAGTTAAGTTCTCCAGCCACAAGGAAGTTGTTTTTTTTCTCTTCATACAAGGAGCATGGAAAGGTACCTGTAACAGATCTAATATCCAATATAGCACTGAATTTCGTAACCAGCAAAAATCAGTTTCTCATCAACTGACCTCAAGCTCCCTCCGCTCGTAGACTTGCCATGTTTGCAACACAAGAATGCACTAGTCAATAATAGTGCCTGCGCCTAAGGTAATAGATTGGTTATATGCAGTGTAGAAATTCAATATAAAACAAATAATCAAACATATTTTTAGGTGAAGTCGATATGACATAAATGAATCAATGACTCAAACAACTAGTTACTACAAGCATTTCAATAAAAATTCAGCCTTTTCCCTCATCACCATGCCTTGCACCTGCTCTTTGGTAATACAATCCAACATGGCTATGAAGGAAGCTGTTATAACACACAACTCACACACACACACACACACACAAATTTGTAAAAACAACATCTAGTACAAAATTGTCAAGCAACAAACGAATTGATGGGAAACAAGGTTGCAAACTTCAGAACCCTTATCAGTTTATGTGCAGCATCTCAAAGACCAATTTTATTTCTTCTTTTAAATACCAACTGGAGTTTAGCAGTACCCAAATTACTATGATCAGGAAATATGAAAAAACTACATCTAGATGTAAGTACAAGACAGTAAATGCTTGGATTAAGATACATCAACAAAGAGATAGACAGACGTCCAAAGGAAGATTTAAATGGAGAAAGAAGAGAGAGCATTATTCATACATGGAACGTAATAATTAATACTAAGAGCTCATCCAAGAAAAGGACTGAATCAGTTCTTATCAATTCTAAGATAAGAGAAATTGCACAACTCATAATATATAAGGCAAGAATACAGAACTATATACTTAAATTCATTCCTGAAAACTATTTGCATAAAACTTCTCCTTTGTAATACCCAAGGATATTAGATAACACATTCGCAAATTTCACATGCACACACATTAACTCACTCGTAAACACGAACAAGGAATTTCAATTCAAGAACAAAGCTATGTAATTACCAATAAGACGCGACAACATTCTGGAACACCGAGACAACATACTTTGACTCAACAATGGCTATGGTAATTTCACCTTTCACTAAAGCAGCATTAGAGACAAGAGAGCCAGAAATCGAATCACAAATCATAGAGGCATCACCTTTCTGGGAAACAGAATCGCAAACACCCCTCACCGGCTCAACAAATAGGGCCGTGGAAGTCGCCGTATGCATTGAATCATCATCGGCAACATAAAACCCAGAACCCAAATGACAAACTTTTTCCTGCGGTGGAACATGCAATTTCTACAACAAAACACCTAAAACCCACATGCAGTTTCTACAAGAACCCCAGATCTAAAACCCATCTTTGAACAAAACCCAGTTCATCAATAAAAGATAAAAGTAAGAACATGATGATAAAGATGCGAACCTCAAGAAACCCAAAGCGAAGAAGACAGAGGGGAATCTCTCTCACCCCCAACTTCAGTCTAAAGAGCAAGATAGCGGAGAGGATGAGGAGAGTGAGAGACTTGGGGGTCACGTGATGACGAAGTTGGGTTGTTGATTTTGAAAGAGGAGTCTCCTTCCGAAGCGAGACGATGGCGAGATCTGCGAGAGTTGAGGGAGGGAGAGATAGAGAGTTGAGAGGGCGAATGTTTTCAAGCTTTGGGGAAATCTGAAAAATTTAGGTCGAGAGAGAACTCACTTAAGCAGCCTGGCGTGTTTTAAAAGACGACCTTTATATTCACAAGTGTCGTGTTTTAAAAATGAGAAACCCTTAGAGTGTTTTAAAAGACGACATTTCTTATTTACAAACGTCGTATTTTAAAAATTCAGACAAGGCAAATTGATTTTAGTGGTGTATAAGATGATATACCACGACAGTTTTGTAAAACCGTCGTCTTTTAAAATACGACGACGGTTTTAAGCCGAACCGTCGTCTTTTTAGTGTCGTGGATTCACTATTTTGTAGTCGTGTATAATTAGGATTCCCTTATTTCCTAGTTCAACCCTACTAGGCTTTGTAACCTTGTATATAAATACCTCCTTTCGGAGAATGAAATATATCAGAAAATATTCTACCATATTATTTGACTTGGCATCAGAGCCGACTTTTTGTGACCTGTGTGTGTTGTGCCCACCCGTGTTCTATTGTGTGCCCTAATTTCTTTTAGGGTTCTTATGCATGTGCCTTTGCTGTGTTCCGTTGTGTACTCAGTCGTGTTCGTGCCTCTATTGTCTTCGTGCATCTACCGTATTTGTGCATGTGCTGTGTTTTGTTGTATACTATGCGTGCTTTGTTGAGTTTCTGCTACAATCATGGGTGATAACTCCATTCTTGGTGCTGCTCCTCCTACTTCTTCTGCAATTTGCGTGTTTCTGACTCTATTCCAGGTCCTGACTCCAATACTTGGATAATTGACACTGGTGCTTATGATGCTAAATTTTTTGATGGGTTGTCTAGTAACACCCGTGACCCGTACATAACTAGTGCTAATGGCTTGCCCTCTCCAATTACTGACGAGGGCACAATCTCTCTCACTCCAACTCTGTCCTTGTCTCATGCGTTATTAGTTCCCAATATCCATTGTAACTTGTTATCTGTTGGTCGATTACTTGATACACTTAATGCTTCTGCTACTTTCTATCCTACCCATTGCTCTTTCCAGGAATCTCAAGACTCACAAGGTGATTGAGCATGGTAAACAGATAAGGGGGGGGGGGGGGGGGTTATATTATTTGACATTGCCTTTTGCACCAGTTCGTGATCGTGTCGTTAATCCTGTTCAAGTTGCAGTGTCAAAGACAAACAACAAATTTGGTTATGGCATCGTCGCTTGGGACACCCGTCATTTGGCTTCCTTAAGCGTCCTCTTTCCATCTTTATTTCGCTCTATGATGAGTCCAGTTTTAAGTGTGAGACATGTATTTTGGCCAAGAGCCATCGCACTGTGTTTCCTTTGAGTGACAGGAAAGCTGCAAAGCCTTTTGATTTAGTGCATTCTGATGTGTGGGGTCCGGCTTGTGTTACTTCGAACGGATTTCGTTGGTTTGTCACATTTATTGATAATTGTACCCGACTTACTTGGGTTTTCTTGCTGAAAAATAAACATGATCTTGCTTCCATCCTTCCAGAGTTTTGTACTATGGTGTCTACTCAGTTTCATGCTCGGGTCAAAGTATTCCGGAACAGACAACAGAGAGGTGAATATGTGAATAATACTTTGGCGTCTTTCTTCCGTGCTCAAGGTATTATTCACCAAACGACAACCCCTTTTACTCCTCAACAAAATGGTGTGTCTGAAAGAAAGAACCGCCACTTGCTTGAAGTTGCCCGCTCACTCATGTTGGATATGTCTTCCCATCACCTTTGGGGGCATGCTGTTCTGCCCGCTGCCTATTTGATTAATCGTACGCCTAGCCGGGTTCTTGATTTCAAGACTCCGCATGATATGTTTGGTGACTATGTTTCCCCTGTCTCCGTTTCCAAGTTGCCACCTAAAGTTTTTGGATGTGTTGCTTATGTTCATGTCTACTCTCATCAACGGAGTAAACTTGATCCTTGTGCTCTGCGATGTGTCTTTATTGGTTATTCTTCTACTCAGAAGGGTTATAAATCCTATCATCCACCTACCCAGAAAGTGCATGTTACTTTGGATGTGACTTTCTATGAGAAGTGCCCTATTATGTCTCTCCCTCCTCTCCAATTCAGGGGAGAGAGGGGAGTGAATTGAAGAGTTTCGGAGTGGAAAATGTGGAAGATCTTGGACATAAAGAAGGAATTTCCCATGAACTGGAAACAACCAGTCACCTAGAGGTCAGCGACCGGTCACATGCCTGTGATACAACCTGCCTGGAAATGACTGGTCGCCCAGAGGTCAGCAATCGGTCGCCTGCCTCGATGAGCGACGACGACAGCCCAGCAACCGGTCACCCAGAAGTCAGGGACTGGTCGCCAGGCACTTTTTTGGAGTTTTTTGGCTTTTCCCCAAAGAATGTGATAGTGATATTGGAGACTCTGGTGTAGATGAGATTGACACAAGACCCTTCTCTCCCCCTCCAGTGCCCAAATCTACTCGTGATAGTGAATCAAGTGAGGTTATTTCTAATGATCTATCTGTGTCACCTAATCAGTTACCCCCATGAAGCATTCGTGGGAAACCTAAAGTACTATATTCTCCTGATATACATGCCAAGTCTAAATATCCCATTAGCCATTATGTGTCAACTCATCGTTTGTCTAAGTCATATGCATCATATTTGTGTCAATTATCTAGTGTATGTGTGCCACCTAAGCTGCATGATGCTTTATCTGATCCAAAATGGGTAAATGCAATGCATATTGAGATGGAAGCCTTGAACAAAAATGCCACGTGGGAGTTAGTTCCTTTACCAAAGGGAAAAAGGCAGTTGGGTGCAGATGGGTGTTTACTTTGAAGCACAAGGCTGATGGGTCCATTGACCATTATAAGGCAAGATTGGTAGCAAAAGGGTATACTCAGACCTATGGAGTGGATTACACGGAGACCTTTGCTCCAGGAGCGAAGCTCAATACTGTGCGAGTACTCTTGTCCTTGGCTGCTAATCATGATTGGCCGCGTTACAATTTGATGTTAAAAATGCATTCCTCCATGGTGACCTCAAGGAGAAGATTTACATGGATCTCCCTCCTGGTATTCCTGTAACCTCTAAAGATGGTGTTGTGTGTAAGCTGCGGAAGTCTTTATATGGATTGAAACAGTCTCCAAGAGCGTGGTTTGGGAGATTTGCAGCATCTATGAAGAAGTTTGGGTATGTGCAGAGTAACTCAGATCATACTTTGTTTCTAAAGCGTCATAAAGGTAAATTGACAGCTTTAATTATTTATGTTGATGATATGATTGTAACTGGAGATGATCAGGGCAGAAATGCAAAATCTCCAGAAATCTGGCGTCTGAGTTTGAGATGAAATCATTAGGTGACTTGAAGTATGTTGCGTAGATTTAGCTGCACCAAAATGGATTCAGCTGCATCCTCAACTTGTGATACTCGCAAGTGCACGAGCCGTTGGTAGTTTAGCATATGTAAGTGCGAGGTCGATTCCACAGGGATTGGTGATTGAATAATCCAATTCAGTTTTCCTACACAAAACAAAAATGAAAACAAAAGAAACAAAACAAGAAGAAAGAAAGTAACTAAGACAAGATGGTGAGGTTTAGAATCCACCCTAATTGTTCTAATCATGTTATGGCGGCAAGTAAACAAATTGATTCACTCATGAAGATGCTCACAAATAAGTCCATGGTGTTTGGATCAAATTGCATTGAACATCACAAGGACCCCAAGCAGAGGCGGCCTCATGGGGTGTGCGAGCTGTGCGACCGCACAGGGCCCCCAAAATTTAAGGGCCCCAAATTTTTCCGAGTCAGCGCATTTAATTAATTAAAACATGAAAATAAAATTGAAATATTAAATATCACTGCACAACGCCACATGCAAGGGCCTAAAACCAAAACTAAAACCAAAATTGAATTGAATATTAATTATCAACAACTTCTACGACTTAAAGAGTAGAGGCCCTAATTTAATTCGTTTTCCTCTTCTCATTATAATATTCTTCTCTTTCAGGAAGTCTCTCTCACTCTCCTCCATCAAAATAAATCTTTTTCTCTTCAGGACCAGTATACCACCCTCTTCCATCAAATTTTGGATTGTAAAAACCCAAGCTTTAGCCATTTCCCCAAATCATAGTTATTTTCTCCATCCCTCATTCACATGAGAATTCATCGAGCATTGAAATTGGAAAATCAATTTATCTGCTCTGTGATTTGGAAGAGTGACTAAAGAAATTTTTCTGGGAAGCTCTTTCCGAAGGTATTGTTGCGTAGATTCAGCTGCACCAAAATGGATTCAGCTGCATCCTCAACTTGTGATACTCGCAAGTGCACGAGCCGTTTGGTAGTATAGCATATGTAAGTGCGAGGTCGATCCCACGAAGATTGGTGATTGAATGATCCAATTCATTTTCCCTACACAAAACAGAAATGAAAAAGAAAGGAAATAAATAAAACAAGGAAGAAAGAAATAACTAACTCAAGCAGATAAGTTCCCAAGTTCAATTTAGATTAATGGATTGATTCTAGCTAATGTATGATTAAGCCATGGTGTTTGGTCATAACCTTGTGTTCCTAATTCCCTAATTTGATCATTTGTTGTCTAACCTAAAATTAAGCATTAGGAACCCATTAAGCATAGAAGAACAATTTAAACAACCAAGCATGTATCTAATCCCTGTTGTCGAATGTCCATACATACTCTTCCTATTCATAGTTCAATTCGAATTAAAGCATGGTGTATACTCTTAATTCAAACCAAGATAGCTAACATGCAAGCCTAAATGGTGATCAATCATTCAAACTAGCATATTAACTTATAAGCATAATGAATAAGAACAAAAACCATAATTGAAACTTGGAAACTAATCAACTTGAATACTTAAGAAAGAATGTACATTACAAATAAAATTAAAGTGGAACTAAGAAAACTTGAAGGAAAATTTAGTAAACTCATTTTGTTACAACAATTGACAACTTGAAAGGAAACTAAGAGAATTTGAGGGAGAGAAGGGAAGGGAGCTCTAGAGAAGTGTTTGAGAGCTCCCCCCATTGGGGTGTGTTTACAAGCTTAGAGAACTTCCCTATTTATAGGCCTAAGGGAAGTGAAAATCTGAATTCAAAATGGCTAATGCATACAACACTTTTATTATAAAATTTGAATTGAATGATGCACTTGAATTAGAAAATCTGAATTGGTTGATGCACTTGTATTAGAAAATTGTTGATGCACTTCACCAATAAATCCCACCAGCAGCCCTAGCTCATCTTCATGTCAGCATGACCAAGCTTCCATCCAGAAACAATAGCTCATGCCTAGGTCACCATGACCAAGCTTCCAACCAGCTCATCCTGAGGTCAGGCATGACCAGCAACTTCAATGGCTTAATCTCAGATATTTTGTTAATGTTTCACTGAATATATGCTTAGCTATATATATGAGGATTTGCATGTCTGAATTTTCATACGGATATTGAACATGGATATGATTAAATTTTCTAAATATTTTAACAGAGGGGTTAGTATGTTGATACCCTATGTTCTAAAACTTTATTTTTGTCCACTCACGTTTTTCAATGTTTTGCGCCCCCATGCAGGAGTCGTGTACGGGGACGTCACCACAGGGCCATCACTTTCCTCCATCCATCTCCTCCGCTACGTAGGAGTTCTCTTTGTAATTATACTGTTTATCTTAAATTCTGAATTAGTTGCTCTGAAGAATTGCCCAAAAATTTTCTGTATGGCCTCAGGCCGGTTAGTTGGTTAAGTTGTTTGGATGTAAGTTGAAAGCATGCTGGCAGTTGTGATGTTTTGTTTTATATATGTATGCTTTCCAACAGGTGAAAAATTTGGGAAAAGATTCAGTTTACAGAGGAGACTCTGCCGAATTTTCGGCAGATGTCAAACCTATAAAAGAATTTGGATTTTACTAAGAACGGCAAATTAGTCATTTGTGCCCGACACCCGCCAGGTGTCGGACACGCACAGGGTTCGACTCAGATTCCAAAGTGGAATTTGGGTCGGGTCCTGTCACATGGTGTATCTGAGTTACTATGGTTGAGGAGATTGTTGAGAGACCTTGGTTTTAGGCCTAAGAAACCCATGGATTTATATTGTGACAATACGGCTGCGATTGCAATTGCTTATAACCATGTACAACATGACCGTACAAAGCATGTGGAGGTTGATCGAAATTTCATTAAAGAAAAGTTGGATGCGGAGATTGTTTCCTTCCCCTTCATCCGTTCTGAGTATCAGTTAGCCGATGTTCTTACGAAAGCTGTTTCTACAAGTATTTTTCTAAACTCGCTTGACAAGTTGGGCATGCGTGACGTCTTTGCTCCAACTTGAGGGGGAGTGTTAGCGAGATATCCTATTCTATTAGGATATTTCCTTCTTATTCTATTAGGATTTTATTTATTTATTTCCTTTTGTATAGATATTATGTAATTAGGATTCCCTTATTTCCTAGTTCAACCCTACTAGGGTTTGTAACCTTGTATATAAATACCTCTTTTCGGAGAATGAAATATATCAGAAAATATTCTACCATATTATTTGACTGAAAAGCATAGGAGAACTTATGGTAAACAAGTTGTTGCATCAAGTGCAGTGGGAGGTATTGTGGGTGCAATTGCAGTTGTTGGTTTAGCTTTCATGGCCGCTAAGAAGTTTTATAGTGAGCACACTACTAAGACTCCCCAAATATGGTTAATTGCAGATACAGTCTCAGCGGTGAACACAGCTAAGCTACTCTCTGATGCAAGTAAGTTTAAATTTTCTACCTTTTTCTTTTTTTATAGTTGTTCCTTTTGGTACCAACTTTTTGTTGCTTCTGTTTAACGTATGGGGATCAAGGCTGATTTTGCGAAGAAAAGAAAAGAAAAAGGGAACTTGCTGTATGGATTAGCAACCATTTCCATGTGATCTTTATTTATTTATTTGAGTAGCATGAAGGTTGAGATTTCCATAGAAGTCCAGGAACTAGACTGATGTATGTTTCCAGAAAATTCCAGGAAGAACTACTAATTATAGAAAATAGTTTCCATAAACTATATTGCTACCCCAAAAAGACATATTAGTTTATTTAGAGTCTTTAGGTTCGAACTAAGATAGAGAGAATTTTATTTTATTGTACCACCAATTCCTTATAGTTTTCCTTGGATATTCTGATATTCAGAAATATGGAGAATATGGTAAATCTTGTTCAGGTCCATGCTCTTCAGTTTCAAATGAAGCATTTTTCACATGCTAATTTAGCGTGTTACAATTTGTGAATCTTTCATTTTTGCTATAATGATAAACTCTACAATTCTGGCTTATACATCCAGGAAAGCAATTTTTCTTGCTCAAATTGACTGCTCAAAATTTTATTCTTATTAAAACCCCAGGCACCACTTCATTCAAATTGGCAGTAGGTAAATAAATTAGTATCACTATTCCTTTTATAATAAGTCATAACACTAGAATCCTTTCTTTGCAGAATACATATCAGACACAATGAAGCTGGGAGCTAGCCTTCCTGCTTACAGAACTTTTGCTTTGGAGGATCTCCAGGAAGCCACCCATAACTTTGATGATTCAACATTACTAGGTGAAGGTTCACATGGACAGGTATTCATTCTTTATAGTTGCAAAACAATTCTAACTAATTCAGTACCTCGTAGTAGTAATATGATGTTCTCTCTTAATTTGCACCTGCTTTCACATTTTATGTTTCTTGCTTATATAATTCCATCCATTTGGATATGCGAAAGATACTTTGTGGATTGAAGAACCTCAGATAAGAGACTCAATCTATAAGTAGATGGTGGGTGCCCCTGTGAGTCTAGGTCCTTGATTTTCATCTAGTCTCCAGTTCTTGGTACACAATTGAAGAACTACATAGTTGAAGCAACTTAAATACGCTTATGAACGTGTATATAGATTTAGTAATCTCTATTTAATTTAGAGTTCATACTCCTCAAAAGCATGATGTAAATAGATTTAGGAATTACTTTGTAGAACTTCTGATATGCTTAAAATGTGAGACTTCTCCATCTTAAACAAGCTTCTGTTGAGTAAAGATTCCCTTTAAAACTCCAAGGTGGCCTCACATTTAATGAAAAAAGAGTAGAAATTGAAAGAGAACAAAAGGATCCTTTGAGTTTTGTTTAATTTGAATCAAACTTTCAACGATTGGATCGGATCCAAATCTGAAATGGGAATGGGAATTTTTCAAGGGCTGGTGAAACTCTGCTCGTTCTGAGAAGATACTTATTGATGCTATACCATCAGATAGATCTTATGCATATTGCAATGGTTCGATTAAAGTCTACTATAAATGTTAACGTGGTCCAATACTTATCATTTGAATTTGTACAAGAATTTGGAATCTCTTTGTTCTAGTTAATTGTCCTATGCACTATTGACTGATATACTTTGTTCAAGAAATCCTTGAGAGTTTTCAGCATGCAATTTTCTCACTGTTACTGGTTCAAAATAAAATAACAATGCCAGATATATAGAGGGAAGCTCCCTGATGGAACCTTTGTTGCTATAAGAGGCTTGAAAATGAGAAAGAGGCAGAGTCCACAGGTCTACACACACCTCCTTGAGCAGATTTCAAAACTGAGACATAGCCATTTGGTTAGCTCTCTTGGACATTGCTTGGAGTGCCATCCAGATGATTCAGGCGTCAGTAGAATATTTCTTATATTTGAGTTTGTTCCAAATGGAACTCTCAGAGGCTGCATCTCTGGTAACGCTCTTTTCATGTACTTATACTGCTAACTAGAACAAATGGATCGCATTTGCAAATGACCTTATAGTTTATTCCATGAAGATATGTAGAATGTGCTCCTACTCTGAGCTTGTTATATGAGCCATTGGTTTGCTATTCAGAGAGAGTGATTGCAGATTCAGATGTTGTCGCATACTCTACACGTAACGCATATGAAATGAAGATAAATCAATCAAGTTATTGTTTAAAGTATTCTATAATATCTAATGCATCAAGTGCCGAATTTATCAACAATATTTCATATTTTTCAGAAGATTTCGAGGTGAGACCTATTCAATTGCTCAACATTGCATACTACAGGTTGCAATGGAGAGTAAAACCCCACTCATTACGTTCTTCTTCTTCTTCTTTTTCTTTGATTGATTTCCTCCCTCACTGTCTTAGCATTTTCAGCAATTAAATATTCATTGCTAACACTTAGTTTGGCAGAAGGACCTCCAGGACAGAAGCTTACCTGGCCGCAGAGAATAATAGCTGCAATTGGAGTTGCAAAGGGTGTTCAGTTTCTGCATACAGGGATTGTTCCTGGTGTTAAATCAAATAATCTGAGGATAACAAATGTCTTATTGGATCACGATCTCCATGTAAAAATAAGCAGCTATAACCTACCTCTTTTGGCTGAAAGCAGGGGAACGGTAAGACATAAAAAAATATATATCTGTTTGGGTGAATGCATCACCCTTGAGATTGTCCTGACTTAACTTTTGCTTTTTAATCCTTCAGATGGGCACTACAGTTTCTTCTCCAGCACCAAAAGGAAGCGTTCAAGCTAGGTACTAACATGCTTACTTTCCCAAAATCATACGCTACTTTTCTAAACTGAATTCCTTTTTCATTTTCATACACAAATGAACAAGACCAATAATTTCAACTATCTAGACAAATCCTGCATGAATCTCTTGTCCAACAAAATTATAAATTACTCCCTTCCGGTTCAGTTACTGATCATCAGTAGTAACAAGGGACCATCCTAAATGAAGTTCATCGTCATTGAATCTACATCTAGCTTCACAGAAATGCATTCCTTAGTCATCACTCGTTTATTGTTTGGTTAAGCCGTACATTGTCATTGGCAGTGCAAAATGCCAACAATACTTTGTTTCACTATCTCACAAAACTTAACTTTTAAATCTTTTTTATTTATTTTTGCATACTTTATACATTGGTGATAGTTTCATAAGCAATTCCATGAGTGTAAGAATGATGTTTATGATATTGGAGTCATCTTGCTGGAAATCATTTTGGGGAGGCCTATCATGTTCCAAAATGAAGTTGGTGTTTTGAAAGACCTTGTGAGTGTTTTCTCTTAATCAATTGGTTCCCTTTGTTTACTCTAAAACTCTTACATTAAGATTAGGTTGCTACTACTTCCCAGTTAGAAAAGTTTGAAAAATTAGATCCTGCAAAGACCAAAAAATTGCATAGAACATATACCCCTAGCTAAGCCCAACTTTTGTTTCATTACTGAGTACTGACAGAACTGAAACACCCTGAAACATAAAATTTTCTTTCTCCAACTAAACTAGCAATTTGGTTTTGGTTCTTATGAAGTTACAAGTAAGTTTAACGACTGATGACACGGGTTCGAAGGAGCATTGTCGATCCAGCAGTGCACAAGGAGTGCTCCGATGAATCATTGAAGACAATGATGGAGATATGTGTGAGGTGTCTGTCCACTGAGCCAACTGATAGGCCTTCTGTTGACGATATTCTGTGGAATTTGCAGTTTGCAGCACAAGTTCAGGATTCAGTAAGAGAAGACTATCTGAGTCATCAAGGCTCACCTGTTTCATCATCCCAACAAGTCTGCCTTCCAACTTGCTAACTTTCCCTGAATTAGAAGTTAGCAGGGCCAGTATATGTAATGTACCATACAAGATGTGTAAGCGTTCAGGTTTTAATGAGGCCACTTTGTCTGCACGTTGTCATATCTTATACTGTATTCTTGATATGTTAATGAAATTCATTTTCTTTATAAATAAAAAAAGAAAAAAAGCTTCACAAGGCCTTAATTCCTTTTTCTTTTTAAAAATGTTTATTTATTTTGTTTAGTTATTTTATTTAGTTATGTTTTTTTTCACCTCATGATGAGCTCCAGGGTCCCACAACAAGCCCACCCAAAATTTTGATTGACTTTGTGACGTTTCTGCTCTTAATGCTTGGAATTTAATGTGGTTGGTCAAAACACTGCCTTACTCTGTCTATTCTTGTATTTGGAGATGGATAAATTGGTACCAAATGAACTTTCTTTGCAGTTCCAGACCATTTGTTGTCCTATGAAAATACTGTATATTGTTCGCACCACTTTGCAAAATCCAAGAAAGATGTCGTATAGCAGTGTAGCTCGGAAGTCCAGTGTCTGTATCCACAGAGAGCAGTGTAAAGAAAATAACAGAGATGAAAAAGAACAATTATGATTGAGAGGTAGATTTATGCAAGATTTGATTTAAAGAAAATTTAATTGATTAAAACACTAAGGCATTGGGGTTCCACTTTTAACATAAGCATGCAACTCTTATTAATTTGATCCACAAAATATTTTTCATTGTAGTTGTTCAAAATAATTAAAGCTCTTTTTAATTTCCTTTAGAAGTATTCTAAGCATAACTTGTACCATTGGCAACAAACTATCAAAAAATATTCTTCATCAAAATTCTATTAATCTTTGGTAATTCTCTTCTCTTTTAAAAGCATGAAAGTTGTTACTACACAATGGGAAAAACATGATTGAACCCATGCAATAGATTATCAAACATTCATCAATTAATTAAAAAGAAAACTACAAATTCCATTTGAACAAAAACTACAAATTCACATTAAAGCTTAAGTTTGGATCAAACTAATAAAAATTACACACTTATATTAAAAGCTTTCTCCCGAGCCTTAGCTAGGGAGTTAGTTCCCCATAATAAAATAAAACTAAAAACAGAAATTAAAACTTAGAAAGATGGAGGGAAGAGAGAAAGCTCAAGAGTTGTGGAGCTTGGGTGTGTTTTTACAATGCCATAGCTCCTCCTATTTATAGGAAAATGGGAGCAATTCTAAATTTATTAAATCCCTCCATTCATGAATTTAATATGTATTCCACTTGCCATCAAACCAATTGCCAATTTGCTTCCATTACTTATTCCATAGTGTTGATGACTCCATTCTCCAAATTCTTCATCTTCTTCAATGCACAACCGTAACCCATCTCTTCATTGTTTCTTCTTTTGGCATGGGTGTGGCACTTCATGCATTCTTTTCAATTCTTTTCTTCTTGGTTGCTCCATCCATTGCTTCTTTTCCTTTCTTTTATGCCTTGGTATGGCACTAATCTTCATCATTCATTTGGTCATTTCCAACTATAAATTGTTTAATGCCACCAAGTCTCTCTTTGATAATTCCTCAACCTTAAGATTAAATAATGAAATCATCATCAATTATGTAATGGGTATGTAAGCAAGTGCAAAAGTGAAAAACAAACCTAATTAACTAAAATTGTAAGAAAATCAATTACTAACAAATATTTTTAGGGATAATAAATGTGATAGTTTATGTGCTCATCAAATACCCCCAAACCTATAATTTGCTAGTCCTCGAGCAAACTAAAATTTAAAAACTAAGCATAAATGAAAACTAACTAAGCCACTTTCGTAGGGATCTCGATTGCATTTAGCGTATGCAATAAGCCTTTAAACCCCTAGGTTGCTCTAGTGGACGAGTTATAGTCTCGTGAGGGTTTTCAGAGATGATACCCACAAACATTTGAAATTTTAAGTAACTCTCCTGCCAAATCATCATCAAGAATGTTAAAGCTCAAAAACCAAAATTCTCAATTCATGAACAAATTTAAAAGAGTGAACACAAATCCAAAACTTTAAGTTCTCCCAATCTAAAGTCAAAGTCATTTATCACCATTAATAAACTTTTCATTTGCTTTCTTTGGTGTAAAGTGAACTAACACAGTTGAGAAGACAAAAAATCAATCATAATCACACCATCCTTGCTATCTTAGATTTAAAAAAAATAATAATAAATATATACATGCTATTATGTGGACTGTGCAATGTTTAGCTCTCTTAAGCTTTCTAATTAACCCATGTAGCAAGTGTTAGGCCAATGACTCTCAAACACAAAGGTTTTAAGGCATTAGGTGTTGAAACACCCCGATGAGCTTAATAACTCGAGTTAAAAAGGCTACAAAGCTAAACAAGTCACACATGCAAATTTTTATTTTATATTTTATTTTTAGAACTTCACGGTTTGACGCGAACACTCACTACTGATTAGGCAAGAGGCCCGGTTACTAAGTGAAAGTTCTCTTTTTATTCTTTTTATTTTTTCAAGACAACAAAGATAAATACAATCAATCTCAAACTCTATCTTCTCAAGCGCATTAGTGTGAGTGTGAATTTTTCAAAGCCTAGCTCATAAATCATTGATTAAGTAGAAATAAATGAAAAAGACTAAAGACTGGATTAGTTATCGTATCGCTCAAGTGTTCTCAATTTTAAATTCATGCATGAATATCAAATCTCAATTTGATGCAAGTATGTTTTGATGACAACAAGTTTTTGGTAGATTTAGCTGCACCAAAATGGATTCACTGCATCCTCAACTTGTGATACTCGCAAGTGCACGAGCCGTTGGTAGTTTAGCATATGTAAGTGCGAGGTCGATTCCACAGGGATTGGTGATTGAATGATCCAACTCAATTTTCCTACACAAAACAGAAATGGAAACAAGAGAAACAAAACAAGAAGAAATAAAAGAACTAAGACAAGATGGTGAGGTTTTAGAATCCACCCTAATTGTTCTAATCATGTTATGGCAGGAAGTAAACAAATTGATTCACTCATGAAGATGCTCACAAATAAGTCCATGGTGTTTGGATCAAATTGTATTGAACATCACAAGGACTCCAAGCATGGTGTTTACATTAGGATACCTAGAAACCAAATCACATAAGTTGCTAATGGATGGAATGAAGATGATCCCCAAACCTTCCCAACAAGAGCATAACGCATAAAACCTTAGGTGATCAATCAAAGGATGCAAAAACAGCTCCATTAAAATAGTGAAGAAGAATTCATGAATGATTATAAACTCAAACCATGATACAAGACTAGCAAGATGTTTATTACAACTAATAACAGAAAACAAAGTAAAACAAAGAAAATACAAGAAGAAAATTGTCACGCCCCGAATTTCCCACAACAATTAATCTGCGAATTTAAACAGAACAACCAACAATCCGGGACGCGAAGCTCGGAACCTTCAACAAAAGTACCTAGAAATTTAAACTTTTCTTTCTTGATACAACACCACTGTTCCGAACCACAATGTCAATAATGACTCAACTCTTCTGAGTCAAATATTACATTACAAACTCACAACATAAATGAACAATCATCATTTTACATAATATGCTCCTCAGAGCTTATTTCACACAGCGGAAGTCTAACACTCACCAACACTCTCACACCACACTTTACAGTCTGTGGGACCACCATGAGCCTCCTGCTCCTCACCTTAATTCTCCTGCTCACCGTCTCTACCACCTGCAGGATTTTCCCCTACACCATTGAATAGTGCACCGGGTTCACCAGAACAACCCGGTAAGCTTTCTAAAGCTCGTATGAGTAAACCACGTCCACAGTATAATATGTCAATTTCACATAATATACAAACACATGCACTTTCATTAGCACACCACAATCCTTGTATAACCAAGGTAATCATAATCATCAATATCATCACAATCACAATTCTTTTATTTTTATTAAAGAACTTTTTTGAATCACCACCTGTGACCACACCAAAACTCTTTATTTCAAAGTAGTTTTCACACGTCATTTATTTGACAGATAGAAGAGAGAATACTATGAACCTCTAATCTATAACACTACAAAACACCATAGTAGTGTTCACTCATGGTTACACGCCAGTCATGAGTACTAGATGGCGCCAGACTAGAGCTCTAACTGTTCTTGGGTCTTGCTCCCTAGGGTAATTTATCCCTCATTATTTGCCACGAGAATGCCCACCTGACAAACTCAGAAGGGATTCAAGGTATTCTCACCTAAATCCATCAACGCCAAAACACCAAAACACCAACACCAAAACAATATAAAATGTAGTTTCACATTAAACATTGTTTTATAGCCAAATACACCAATCACAGCAATATATAATTATTATATATATTTATGTGGTTATTCACGAATGAATTTCCACCATACATCCACAACATATGTTATATGGTTAAACACCAAAACTCCAATAATAATAATTAATTCAAAACAAAATAGAATTCAATTACCGCATGAACCCTTGAAGAACAAGTTCATGTGTTTTTAAAATAATTAAAACATTTTATAAAAACACAACCAACATGTTAATTATAGCCATTAACATTCTCCAAGGTCACATTATAATAAATATAATAATTCGTGATTTTACTCACGATTAGGATGGTTTTACTCACCTCTCGTCCAAGCTGCGTCTTTAACAACTTAACGAATCCTTCACAAGCAACTCAAACTCCAACAGTACCTAAGCAAAGTACATAACTCAACTTAGCACAAAACTCCAAAATCCAAGATTTCGCAACTAATGACGAAAATGCCCTTTGGACCAACCGGGTCCAAAGCGATCAAATCTCGTCCAACAAACTTCAAAACTGTGACGTACGTGCTGTCGACGTCGAATCATGACCAATGACACCCATTGTCCAAAAGGTCACTATTTGGGTCCCGTGGGTCCCACATGTTTAACCGACACTCCTAAAATCCGCCTTGGGCCCACGATCTCGGATTCCAAATCCGATCGCACCAATGGACTCTAAATAGTCCCGATATCTCCCTGCGACAATTTGGGCCCAATCCAACGGTCGGATAATTCTATATTGGCACGATCGAATGGCGATCGCTCGCCTTAACTTTGAAATTCAATAACTTAAGATCGGGACGTCCGATCATCAATCCGTCTGAACCTACAGACTCCTCACAACACCAGCTACAACATAATTAAAATTGGGCACGATCCAACGGTCCGATTATCTTCAATCAATGGTCCACATTTGTGAGGCTCCGAATCGTCGATTAAACGACGGAATCTCAACAATTTTAAACATACAAACATGTTCAGTAACTCCAGCACTACATTCTGTCTCTAAAGCCCTAACTCAGAATCGCCACCCAGCGCCGCCACGCGCCGCCACCGCCGGTGGTGGTTTGGGTACTATTCCGGCGACGGACCAACCTTAGAATCGCCGGTCAAGACCTATGCCAAAATGTTCGTAATACTGAGTAGAACAACTTTAATTCTTACCTCGAGGTCCAATTCGAAGTGTAAGTGGCTCAAACCGTCGGTTGAAGTTGTTGACTTCACTATTGACGAACCAACTTCGCAGCACCACCGTACCTTCACCGCACCTCCGATGGCTCCGATTCTTCTTGGGTTATGTTCACGAGGTAACAGGCTATCGATCTGGGTTGGTGGTGTCGATCACCGCCACCGTACGCCGCCGCAGAAGCCGCCGGAAATCGCCTCTCCGACGAGCTCTCAAACTTCCGGATTGAATTGCAAAATATGAATCCAAACAGTGCCCCTCTGAAATTTATAGGCAAAGTCTCTGTTTGCAATTTAGTCCCTGAAATTTCAAACGAGTATAACTTCTTCGTTTCAACTCGGATTCACGAACCGTTTGCGCCTACGCGTTCGTGAGATCAATCTCGATTTTCCAAATCAAAAATCATAATTTTCTCACTTCAATTTCTTGTACTTCCTTTGTAAAATCATAAACTTAATCATAAAGGTATTTTTGTCCCAATTTGTGATTAAGTCACTTAATTCCAATATTTTTACATCAAACCAAAGTCATACAACATCCAAAATAGTCACATGACTTAATAATATTTTCCACAAAAATAATAAAACCAAATATTATTTTTGAGGGTATTACATTCTACCCTCCTTAAAGGAATTTCGTCCCGAAATTCAACCCCCCTCGTCCTCAAAAAGATGAGGATACTTCTTCCTCATTTCAGACTCCAATTCCCAAGAAGCATCACCCTCGTCATGGTGACTCCACAACACTTTGACCAAATCCACTTGAGTTGTCCTAAGCTGTTTGGTCATCCTGTCCAAGATGCGTACAGGTGCCTCTACATAAGTTGCATCTCCATTGACTTCAACAGTACCGTAATCAATTACGTGTGAAGCATCCTTAACATACCTCCTTAACATTGACACGTGAAACACGTTATGAACACTTGACATCATTGGAGGTAATGCCAACCGATATGCCAACTCACCGACTGTTGGATAGAATTAACTCTATCTATTTCTCGCAAGTGCACGAACCAATTATAGTATAGGAATGCAAGCACGAGGTCGTTCCACAGAGACTTGGATGAAAAACACTTATTACTACTACTTAGACTCACAAGTAATCCTAAGACTAAACAGAATTTAAATGAGGTTGTGTTGAGTTTGTTTTGAGTAACAACTACAAAAAGGAAAAGCATATAGCAAGTGATTGAAAACTTCTAAAGGGAATGCAAAATAGCAAGTAACCAGCAAGTAGATGTTTAGAAAATGTAGAGAGAAAGGAGACAAGCACTAGGGTTTCAACTTCACCATGACAATCCAATTTCAAGCAACAAGTTAACAATCACCTAAGTTGATTACAATTTCTGGAGTTCGTTCTTTCTTATGTATGATTATCCATATGGTGTTTGGTTTTAATCAAGTACTCAGAAACACAACTTAGCTATGGTGTTTAGTCTAGGCTATGAATCTGAATCCATTAAGCTTAAGAAGAACACAAAAGAACCAAGTAAACATTTAAACATGGTGTTTGTCCTAAATGCATTACCCACTCATTCACTAATCGGTTCAAGAGTCATATGGTGTTTATGTAAACTTGAACTAGATAACCAACATGCATGTGTTCATAGTGGCCAGTTATTTAAACATGCATAAAGATTCAACTAAGAACAAGTGAATGAGACCGGAAAATTAGAAGTAATCAACAAGAGTAACATTAACTTGAAAACATGAAATTGTCTTGTCAGGTTACATTGAAACCCTAGCTATGGATTTAGCTGCTCATAATGAGAAAGAAATTAAGACAGAAATGAGAAAACATAATGAATGCAATAAGAGTAGAAAAACCCCTTTTCTGAAGTTCTTGTGGTGTCCAAGGCTTCTCCAAGTGCTTCTCCACGTCTAATGCTTCTCCAAGAGCTTCCTCACTTCTAGAAGGATGTATGAAGGATATGGAGGTGATTTGGGATGAGTTTGAGTGAGTGGTGATGGCTAAGAAAGATGAAATTCGTAGGGAAATGGAAGAGAGGTTTGCTGGGGCTGTTTTGGTGATTTGGGGCTGTTTAGAGCTTTTGGTTGATTGCTGGAGTGTTTGGGATTGTGAGAGTGTTTTAGGATAGTTTCTGAATGTGTTTGGGAAAATGATGGAAGTGTTTGAGGGAGGATGGAGTGAAGGATGGCTGAATTGTGGGGTTGTGAATCCCAGGCTTGCACCTAGAGTGTATGGGAGTGTTTAAGGATGGATGGAGAGGGAATTGTGGGGTTGTGAATCCCAGGCTTGCACACCTTGAATCTGGAAATGAATTGGTATTTATAGGGGAAGGGAGGTGAGAAATCAGAATTGAATATGGCTAATGGACTCAACACTTGCATTAGATAATCAGAAATGGGCTAATGGACTCAACACTTGCATTAGATAATCAGAAATGGTTACTCCACTAAATCCCACTAGCAGCCCTAGCTCATCCTCATGTCAGCATGACCAAGCTTCCATTCAGAAACCAATAGCTCATGCCTAGCTCACCATGACCAAGCATGCAATGAGCTCATCTGCAAGTCAGCATGATGTGTAATTTGATGGGCTCACGGATTGGGCTTGGATCAATCAAATGTCGCCTTTGAGCTGTCAATCTTCAAGTTCAGAATGTCATCGATCCAACCACACAAGTATTGGCCCAATCCAAGTTCGGATGAAGAAGATAAGTCCGAAATTAACTTGTAACTCAGTCTCCAGTTTTTACACATTATTTTCACCATTTTACTTCAAATGCCTCAAGTGATACCTAGAGCTCAATAAACTGAATAACAAACACAAAAGAGGTTAAAAGCACAAGGTTAACTCAAAAACATAACTAAATCATAAGCAATAAGGGTACAAAATGATATACAATTGTGAACCGAACAAATACCCCCAGACCTAGATTTTGCTAGTCCTCGAGCAAAACAAAACAAAACAAAAACAAGAAGTTAAGTAAACCACTTCCGCAGGTAACTCGATTGCATTGAGCATATGCAACAAGCCTTTGAACCTCTAGGCATCCCTAGGAGGAGGAGTTGTGTCTCCTAAGGGTTTAACAGAAACGATACCCATAAACGCTTTACCTGACTCTACAAAACAAAGTGGTTAGAAAAACAAACTTTGAAATCAACTAATGAAAATGAAAGAAAACTTTTAGTCATACCTCCAACACCATAGAGTTGCCAAGATAGGTGATCAATCAGTGTGTAAAGTGGAAGCTATAGCTCAAAGGCACACGGCTTCAAAGCAAGCACACTCAAACCTTGAATAGAGAACATGCTTCAACTCTAATTCTCACAGAAAACACTCAATCACTCAAAACCTATGGTTTAATTCTCTCAAGAAAGCATAAGTGAGTGTATGAAGTAGAAGCACAAATTTGGTTAGATCTCATGAAAGGAATCAAATACTAAGAATAGAGATATACACATACTTACCAGCACCCATGAATACATCCTCAAAGATCAGCTAGGTCTTTCACAAGGTTGTAATGAAAGGCTAAGGTTTAGGGGAAATGGAAGAATTGGAAGGAAAAATAAGTAACTTAAAAACATACCAAGGTTGCAGCTTCATTAATCTGCAAGGCAACATTGATTTTAGAATGGCATGGCTGCAAACTTCATGGTTTCACTTGGCATGGACTTTATTTTTCACACTTAGATCACATTGAAACACTTTCATCTTTGCTGATTTGATCTGCATCTTCTTTAACTTCATTGCACAGATTCACATCATCTTTCATTTAGGCACATGACAGCAACTTCCTTGCTTCAAACTTTATCTTGGCACACCTTGGTATATTTCTAAGTTATAGGGTATGGCTACAATAAGTGAAATATCTCAGATTGAGATACAAAATTAGGGAAATGATGAGGGTGGTAGAAGAAAAAAGCTTGAAGTGTTTGGCTACAAGAGGGCTGATGGAACACACATATAGGTAGAGTGAAAAGAAAGCACACAAAATGGTTATACACACATAGCCTAGCATCACTTCAATGAGTTCATTCATGAATGAGAGCAAGCACATGATATCTGCAAAAGAGAATCATCCTTAGTATTCAATCAAAATGGAACAATGAGATCAATTAGAGTGAATTGAAGAAAATAAGTATGGATGAGAAATAGAACACTTTAAACCCTCTCAAGAAAGTAATTAGGCTCGATATGGCTCACTAGGGTAGTCTCCACTATTCTCCTTCAAGAATTTGAGCATGGTACTTTAGCCACCAGAATTCTAAGAGCAAAAGCTTTGTGAAGTGCAAAATTTTGATATGAAAACCTCAATGGCAGCTCCATAGCATTGATTGTATGACATTCTAAAAAAAAAAAAAAAATTAGTGCAAGGGAACGAAAATTGAAAACACAAATGAATTAAATTTGAAAGCCTTCCCCCCAGACCTGAATTGAACATTGTCCTCAATGTTAAAGCATAGAAAAGATGATTGAGAACATGCAAATGATAAAGGGAAAAGTTAAGAAGAAGGTTTAGAGAAACTCCCCCTTGATGCGATTAGGTTGACCGCTAACAAACACCTTCTTCTTGAACACATGGGTTGCCTCCCAAGAAGCGCCTTAGTTAATGTCTTGGCAAGACATCATGCAATCTGCTTATGGTGAGTTGGGGGGTTTCAGATTAATTTTCTCAACATAGGTCACCCAACTTCTTCTCCTCTTCCTTCGCTTCCTCTGTCTTTTTCTTCTCTTTTTCTTCATGTGTGTAAGGAGTGCAACATTCAACATTGAGGTGACATTGGATGGTTCCAACTTCATAGAGCATGGTCCAGGAGGCTCAAGTGGTGGCCCAGAAAATGGTGGGAATGGCTGGAACACTTCAAGGGCAGCTACCACTTCCTGGAACTCAGATTCATCATCAAGGTCACCTAAAGGTTGTGTCAAAACAATTTCTAAGGCATCATCAGATTGTGCCTGCACAAACTTAGACAAAACCAGGGAATCCAAACAATCAATTGAAAAACAATCAAGTGAATTAGAAGGATGAGTTAAGGATTCAAACACTTTGAATTCTATGGTTTGGCCAAGGACTGTCATTTTCAGAATGCCATTTTTCACATCAATAAGAGTGTTTGCTGTGGCCATGAATGGTCTTCCAAGCAAGATAGGCAGCTCACGATCATGAATGGGTGCATCTTCCATGTCTAACACTACAAAATCAGCAGGCAATATTAGCTTATCAACTTGAACCAAAATATCTTCAATAATACCTCTAGGATATTTCACTGAACCATCAGCAAGTTGTAAGCTGAGTGTGGTGGATTTTAATTTTCCCAAACCAAGTTGCAAGTACACTGAATAAGGCATTAGATTGATACTTGCACCTAAATCCAACATGGCTTTCTCAGCTCGTTTATCTCCAATGGTTATGCCGATGGTAAAACTACCTGGATCCTTGAGTTTAGGAGGAAGTTTTCTTTGAAGGACAGCACTCACATTTTCAGACACCAACACCTTCTCATGAGGACTATACCTTCTCTTGTGTGAGTTCAACTCCTTAAAAAATTTAGCATAAGTTGGCATGTTCCTGATCACATCAAGCAAAGGCAAGTTGACATTGACTTTACTAAGTATATCATAGATTTCATTAAAAGACTTATCCTGTTTGCTTTTAGCAAGACGTCCAGGAAAAGGAATTGGTGGCACATAAGGGGTCTCGGCCTTGTGCAATGTAGGTGAAATTGTTGACTTGCCAATGGGAATTGCTTCTTTTGGTGTCGTCTCTTCTTTGTGTTCATCACCTGCATTCACAACATCATGATTAGTAACTTCTTTGCCAACTTTATTATCAATAACCTTACCACTTCTGAGAACTGAGATTGCTTTGGCTTGCTCATGATGATTGGGATTCACATTTGGTTGGCTAGGGAATTTTCCAGGTTCTCTTTGGTTCAAAGCATCCGCAATTTGTCCCAATTGAATCTCCATCTTGGTAAGGGCAGCAGAATGTTGTTGAAGAGCACCATTAGTAGTTTGCTGGAATTGCAAAGTATTTTGGGCCAACATCTTGACTTGTGTCCTCCAATGAACTTGGTTTAGGCTGGAATGATGAACTTTCTTGATTTTGATTTTGATTGTTGCTCCAAGAGAAATTTGGGTGATTCCTCCAACCAGGATTATAAGTGTTTGAGAAGGGATCATTTCTTGGCCTTTGGTTGTAAGAATTCATCATGTGGGCTTGTTCTTGGACAAACTCAGGATAAGCATTACTAGCTGAACACATGTGAGTTGAGTGTCCTTGAGAATTGCAAATAGCACAAACTTCAACTTGAGGAGCTTTAGGGACCATATTGAGCACAGCATCAAGCTTCCTTTGTAAACCAGCCACCTGTGAAGCAAGCTCATTGTTAGGACTAATCTCATAAATACCAGCTTTACCTCTTGTATCTTTGTGTTGAGCATTGGATCCCAACATCTCAAATATGTCATATGACTCTTGAGCATTCTTTTTCTTTAAAGCTCCACCTGCAGCATTATTGACAGTAGATTGACAAGTTTCGGTTAGTCCATCATAAAAAATTTGCATTTGTAAGTATAGAGGTAACCCATGATGTGGACATTGCATTAGAGTTCCTTTGAAACGCTCCCAGCATTCATTGAATGGTTCGCCATCATGTTGTGAGAAGTTGAAAATCTTGGACCTCAAGGTGGCTGTCTTTTGGGCGGAGAAAAACTTCTCCAAGAACTTCTTAGCAACAGCATCCCAAGTGGTTAGTGATCCAGGGGATAACGACATAAACCAAGTCTTTGCTCTATCTTTCAAAGTGTAAGGGAAAACCCTCATCCTCAGATTTGCTTCAGACACATCCTTCAAAGGCAAAGTACAAACAACAGTATAAAATTCTTTAATGTGAGCCAAAGGATCTTCATTAGGTAAACCATAAAAAGAAGGAAGCATTTGAAAGTGAGAAGATTTAAGCTCATAGTTTCTAGCTTCTCTGGAAAGCAAGATGCATGAAGGTGAATTTGGTATGATTGGTTGAGCAAGATCCTCCAAAGCAAGTTGGTCATGGGCTGCCATCTTTTCTTCTTCTTCTTCTTCTTGATCTGAGTTAAAGATGTTGAACAGAGAGTACTCTTCAGAGCTTGTTGAATTGGAGGTTTCGGCTTCTAAGGGATTGAGGATAGATTCAATGGCTGCCTCCCTTGCTTGATCAAGCCTTCGTTCAAATTCAGCCAGTGATGGTTGTTGTGTACCACGGATTGGTTGGATCCTAATGGTTCCGGATTGAGAGTGTTTCTTGACCGCTGATACAACTTGTTCAAGCAATGGTTTGCTCGACATGCAAATACCTGAAAACAAAGAAAAACTAAAGAAAGTAAGCAATAGAAATAAGACTTTTAATCAAGTCCCCGGCAGCGGCGCCATTTTCTTGTTGGATAGAATTAACTCTATCTATTTCTCGCAAGTGCACGAACCAATTATAGTATAGGAATGCAAGCACGAGGTCGTTCCAGAGAGACTTGGATGAAAAACACTTATTACTACTACTTAGACTCACAAGTAATCCTAAGACTAAACAGAATTTAAATGAGGTTGTGTTGAGTTTGTTTTGAGTAACAACTACAAAAAGGAAAAGCATATAGCAAGTGATTGAAAACTTCTAAAGGGAATGCAAAATAGCAAGTAACCAGCAAGTAGATGTTTAGAAAATGTAGAGAGAAAGGAGACAAGCACTAGGGTTTCAACTTCACCATGACAATCCAATTTCAAGCAACAAGTTAACAATCACCTAAGTTGATTACAATTTCTGGAGTTCGTTCTTTCTTATGTATGATTATCCATATGGTGTTTGGTTTTAATCAAGTACTCAGAAACACAACTTAGCTATGGTGTTTAGTCTAGGCTATGAATCTGAATCCATTAAGCTTAAGAAGAACACAAAAGAACCAAGTAAACATTTAAACATGGTGTTTGTCCTAAATGCATTACCCACTCATTCACTAATCGGTTCAAGAGTCATATGGTGTTTATGTAAACTTGAACTAGATAACCAACATGCATGTGTTCATAGTGGCCAGTTATTTAAACATGCATAAAGATTCAACTAAGAACAAGTGAATGAGACCGGAAAATTAGAAGTAATCAACAAGAGTAACATTAACTTGAAAACATGAAATTGTCTTGTCAGGTTACATTGAACCCTAGCTATGGATTTAGCTGCTCATAATGAGAAAGAAATTAAGACAGAAATGAGAAAACATAATGAATGCAATAAGAGTAGAAAAACCCCTTTTCTGAAGTTCTTGTGGTGTCCAAGGCTTCTCCAAGTGCTTCTCCACGTCTAATGCTTCTCCAAGAGCTTCCTCACTTCTAGAAGGATGTATGAAGGATATGGAGGTGATTTGGGATGAGTTTGAGTGAGTGGTGATGGCTAAGAAAGATGAAATTCGTAGGGAAATGGAAGAGAGGTTTGCTGGGGCTGTTTTGGTGATTTGGGGCTGTTTAGAGCTTTTGGTTGATTGCTGGAGTGTTTGGGATTGTGAGAGTGTTTTAGGATAGTTTCTGAATGTGTTTGGGAAAATGATGGAAGTGTTTGAGGGAGGATGGAGTGAAGGATGGCTGAATTGTGGGGTTGTGAATCCCAGGCTTGCACCTAGAGTGTATGGGAGTGTTTAAGGATGGATGGAGAGGGAATTGTGGGGTTGTGAATCCCAGGCTTGCACACCTTGAATCTGGAAATGAATTGGTATTTATAGGGGAAGGGAGGTGAGAAATCAGAATTGAATATGGCTAATGGACTCAACACTTGCATTAGATAATCAGAAATGGGCTAATGGACTCAACACTTGCATTAGATAATCAGAAATGGTTACTCCACTAAATCCCACTAGCAGCCCTAGCTCATCCTCATGTCAGCATGACCAAGCTTCCATTCAGAAACCAATAGCTCATGCCTAGCTCACCATGACCAAGCATGCAATGAGCTCATCTGCAAGTCAGCATGATGTGTAATTTGATGGGCTCACGGATTGGGCTTGGATCAATCAAATGTCGCCTTTGAGCTGTCAATCTTCAAGTTCAGAATGTCATCGATCCAACCACACAAGTATTGGCCCAATCCAAGTTCGGATGAAGAAGATAAGTCCGAAATTAACTTGTAACTCAGTCTCCAGTTTTTACACATTATTTTCACTATTTTACTTCAAATGCCTCAAGTGATACCTAGAGCTCAATAAACTGAATAACAAACACAAAAGAGGTTAAAAGCACAAGGTTAACTCAAAAACATAACTAAATCATAAGCAATAAGGGTACAAAATGATATACAATTGTGAACCGAACACCGACCTTATCTAGAATTTCAAAAGGTCCAACAAATATAGGAGATAACTTCCCTTTCTTTTTACCAAATCTTATTACTCCCTTCATTGGTGAAACCTTCAAGAACACATGGTCACCAACTTCAAATTCCACACTCCGCCGTTTCTTATCTGCATAACTCTTCTGACGGCTCTGTGCTCTGCGGATTCTATCCCTGATGATAGAAACCTTCTCTGTAGTCTCTTGAACTACTTCAGTACCCATTACTTTATTATCACCTACCTCAGCCCAACAAACAGGTGATCTACATGGCCTTCCATACAATGCTTCATACGGTGCCATACCAATACTAGAGTGATAACTGTTGTTATAGGCAAATTCTATCAAAGCCAAATATTCATCCCAACTTCCCTTGAAGTCCAAGACACATGCTCGAAGCATATCCTCCATCACTTGATTCACTCGTTCAGTTTGACCATCAGTTTGAGGATGAAAAGCTGTACTCATATCCAATCTAGTCCCCATGGCCTTTTGGAAACTACTCCAAAACTTAGAAGTGAAACGAGCATCCCTATCCGAGACAATGGATATAGGAATCCCGTGTAGTTTCACCACCTCACGAATGTAGAGCTTACTCAGTGTGTCCACTGAATACTTCATAGATATAGGCAGAAAATGTGCTGATTTCGTTCAGTCGGTCCACAATAACCCGAATTGCATCGTGACTCTGTTTAGTCTTAGGCAATCCCACAACGAAATCCATAGCAATATTTTCCCATTTCCAAACAGGAATAGATAAAGGTTTCAACAACCCTGATGGCCGTTGATGTTCTGCCTTCACCCGTTGACAAGTTAGACATTTAGTCACATACTGTCCCACCTCCCTTTTCATAGCAATCCACCAGAATTGTCTCTTAAGATCCTTGTACATCTTAGTACTCCCTGGATGAACCGTATACTTAGAACGATGAGCTTCATCCAAAATCTCTCTCTTAAGATTCTCAGATTCAGGCACGCACAACTTCCCTCTGGATCTCAAACCACCATCACTCCCAATTGTCCACTCAGGAAGGACCTATAAAAGTTGGTTCAATTGTTAACTCAACCATTTTAGCTCGCATTCCCACATCTTGAGCTTGCTCCTGAATCACCTTACTAATCAAGCTAGGTTGAACTGTCATACTCCCCAGAAAAATATCTCCTCCAGCTGTAGTTGGTTTTAGGTCCACTTCTGATGCCATTTCCAACATCTTCCACTCGTATGCCATTAGAGATGCGACTACTCCTCTAGGCTTGCGGCTCAATGCATCTGCAACTACATTAGCTTTCCCTGAATGATATTCCAACGTGAAATCATAATCCTTTATGAGTTCCATCCATCTCCTTTGCCTCATGTTCAGCTCCTTTTGAGAGAAGAGGTACTTTAAACTCTTATGGTCTGAAAAGAGTTCAAACTTCTCACCATACAAATAATGTCTCCAAACTTTCAAGGCGAACACTACTGCAGCCAATTCTAAATCATGTGTAGGGTAGTTTCTCTCATGGACCTTCAGCTGTCTAGATGCATAAGCAACCACTTTACCATTCTGCATCAACACACATCCCAAACCCTGAAGAGACGCATCACTATAAATCACCAATCCTCCTCCTCCCGAGGGAATTGTCAACACCGGAGCAGGAGTCAATTTCTTCTTCAGTTCCTTGAAGGCTTTCTCACAATCCTCATTCCAAATGAACAACACATCTTTCCTTGTCAACTTGGTCAAAGGTGCAGCAATACTTGAGAAATCCTCAATAAACCTCCGATAATAACCGGCCAAACCCAAGAAACTACGAATCTCAGTCACAGGAGGAGGCTGTTTCCACTCCATAACTGCTTCCAATTTAGAAGGATCCACTGATACCCCATCCTTAGAAACCACATGGCCGAGAAATTTTACTTTATCCTGCCAAAAATCACACTTTTCATACTTGGCATACAACTGATTCCTCCTTAATGTTTCCAACACCATCTCAAGATGCCGATCATGATCTTCATCATTCTTTGAATAAATCAAGATATCATCCACAAACACCACAACAAAATCATCCAAGTAAGGACCGAATATTCTGTTCATCAAATCCATAAACACAGCAGGTGCATTAGTCAACCCAAAAGGCATGACAACAAACTCATAATGTCCATACCTGGTTCGAAATGCTGTTTTAGGAATATCCTCCTCCCTCACCCTAACTTGGTGATATCCTGATCTCAAATCAATCTTTGAGAACACAGTTGCCCCCTTCAACTGATCAAACAAATCTTCAATCCTTGGCAACGGATACTTATTTTTAATCGTCACCTTGTTTAACATTCTGTAATCCACACATAATCTCAGTGTATGATCCTTTTTCATCACAAATAGGACAGGTGCACCCCAAGGTGAAGTACTTGGTCTAATGAACCCTTGTGCCACTAAACCATCAATTTGAATCTTGAGTTCTTTCAACTCGGTAGGTGCCATTCTATATGGAGCCTTTGATATTGGTGACGTTCCCGGAATCAATTCAATAGTAAACTCCACTACCCTCCTTGGAGGCAAACCCACAATATCTTGGAAAACATCCTGATACAAAGATACTTTAGGAACATCTTCCAATGCCAGAACTCGTTCTACTCTTTCCACAAGAGCTAGAAACCCAAACTTCATAGTTGCATCAGTTTTAATGCACCTATGCCGAACCACCGCTTGTCCCGGAGTATGAAATGACACTAACATTCCATGACAATCAATTACAGCATGATTACACCGTAACCAGTCCACACCAAGTATCATATCATACGAGTTATTATCCAGAACAATTAAATCAGCAAGGAACTCCTTATTACCAATCAACAATGGGCAAGACTCACACACCAAAATCAATTTCACAGAATTACCCAAAGGTGACTCAACAGTTAAAGGCACACCAAGCAATTTAGGAGTTAATCCCAACGCATTCACAACAAATCGAGAGATAAAAGAATGTGATGCACCAGTATCAAACAAAACCCTCACAAGATTATGAAAGAGAGTTATTGTACCTTCCACACCAGTGTTCCCCTGCCTTTGACCCACGGCAAAGACTCTGGCATTTCCTTGTCTTTGTTGTCTCCCCGGTTTATTTTCACTCTTGCAATTCTTAGCAATATGTCCTGGCTGACCACAAGTAAAGCATGTATACACCTTAGGCTTGGTGCAATTTATTGACAGATGGCCCACCTCATTGCAGTTATAACATCTAATGGGCCCAGCTTGCTTAGCATGTGCATCATTTCTGTTTCGGTCAAGTACCCCGTCCTCTGTTTCTTACCAACACCTCCCTGATTCCCAGTGGTGCTACTTTGTGCTGGGGCCTTTCCTTTCCCTTTGACATCTCTCTTGACATCCAGACTCTTCTTAAACTCATTATTATTTGCTTCGATAGAAGCTGCACACTCCACCAAATCCACCATTTTCGTGTGGCGGAAACCAGTCACCATCTTCTTCACATAAGCATTCAAACCCCTTTGACACTTCTGGGTTTGTTGCAACTCACTCAGAGGGTCTGCAAAACGAGACAACTCAGCAAACCGTGCCTCATACTCCCTCACAGTCATGGTCCCTTGCGTCAAGTTTATGAACTCCATTTGTAACTCCTCTCTTACGGTATCAAAAAAGTACTTCTTGTAAAAGAGTGCCAAAAACTCTTCCCAATCCATCTGGTCCACATTCTGTGATCTTTCCACCGTATCCCACCACACTCGTGCCTCATCCTGTAAGTAAAAGGAAGCTGCACTCGTCTTCTCAACACCAGTCATACGCAACATCTTGAAGTAGTTCTCAAGATTCCGTATCCACCTATCCGCCTTCATGTGATCCACTTTACCCTCAAAGGGTTTAACTCCCAGTTTCTTGAGTTCATAAACCAATTGGGACATTCTGAAAGGATCTCCGGGTGGCACCGGTGGTGGTGGAGGAACACCATACCCCCGTGCCCGCAAGAACTCTGCAAATAGATCAGCTGTACGATCATCCATTGGCACATTGTGCATATTTTGCGCACCAGCAGGAGCTTCTTCTTCAATCTCCTCCTCAGACTCCTCATGAATTTCAAAAGTAGTCTCAACAGCTCCTTGCTCTTCGCCCTCACCCCTAGCTCTCCCTTGGCCTCGGCCTCGGCCTCCGCCTCGACCTCTGCCTCGACCTCTGCCTCGACCTCTGCCTTGAACCATTATCCTTCTGGCAAAAGACCAACAACCAACAAACCGTTAATTCCATACTTGAGTATTATCTCAAAATAAACAAGCTTGAAATTAACATACAACCACAACAACAACAGAGGACCCATTCCTCTAACACCTAAACCCTTCTTAGAATTAAACACCATAATGGTCTCCAAACTTACCCAAAGTTCCGACAAAGCAAAACAATTAGCAGTTAACAAACTGCAGAGCTGACCATAAGCTCTAACACTCCATCAGAGCATAACCATTAGCTCTGATACCAAACCGTCACGCCCCGAATTTCCCACAACAATTAATCTTCGAATTTAAAAAGAACAACCAACAATCCGGGACGCGAAGCTCGAACCTTCAACAAAAGTACCTAGAAATTTAAACTTTTCTTTCTTGATACAACACCACTGTTCCGAACCACAATGTCAATAATGACTCAACTCTTCTGAGTCAAATATTACATTACAAACTCACAACATAAATGAACAATCATCATTTTACATAATATGCTCCTCAGAGCTTATTTCACACAGCGGAAGTCTAACACTCACCAACACTCTCACACCACACTTTACAGTTCTGTGGGACCACCATTGAGCCTCCTGCTCCTCACCTTAATTCTCCTGCTCACCGTCTCTACCACCTGCAGGATTTTCCCCTACACCATTGAATAGTGCACCGGGTTCACCAGAACAACCCGGTAAGCTTTCTAAAGCTCGTATGAGTAAACCACGTCCACAGGATAATATGTCAATTTCACATAATATACAAACACATGCACTTTCATTAGCACACCACAATCCTTGTATAACCAAGGTAATCATAATCATCAATATCATCACAATCACAATTCTTTTATTTTTATTAAAGAACTTTCGAATCACCACCTGTGACCACACCAAAACTCTTTATTTCAAAGTAGTTTTCACACGTCATTTATTTGACAGATAGAAGAGAGAATACTATGAACCTCTAATCTATAACACTACAAAACACCATAGTAGTGTTCACTCATGATTACACGCCAGTCATGAGTACTAGATGGCGCCAGACTAGAGCTCTAACTGTTCTTGGGTCTTGCTCCCTAGGGTAATTTATCCCTCATTATTTGCCACGAGAATGCCCACCTGACAAACTCAGAAGGGATTCAAGGTATTCTCACCTAAATCCATCAACGCCAAAACACCAAAACACCAACACCAAAACAATATAAAATGTAGTTTCACATTAAACATTGTTTTATAGCCAAATACACCAATCACAGCAATATATAATTATTATATATATTTATGTGGTTATTCACGAATGAATTTCCACCATACATCCACAACATATGTTATATGGTTAAACACCAAAACTCCAATAATAATAATTAATTCAAAACAAAATAGAATTCAATTACCGCATGAACACTTGAAGAACAAGTTCATGTGTTTTTAAAATAATTAAAACATTTTATAAAAACACAACCAACATGTTAATTATAGCCATTAACATTCTCCAAGGTCACATTATAATAAATATAATAATTCGTGATTTTACTCACGATTAGGATGGTTTTACTCACCTCTCGTCCAAGCTGCGTCTTTAACAACTTAACGAATCCTTCACAAGCAACTCAAACTCCAACAGTACCTAAGCAAAGTACATAACTCAACTTAGCACAAAACTCCAAAATCCAAGATTTCGCAACTAATGACGAAAATGCCCTTTGGACCAACCGGGGTCCAAAGCGATCAAATCTCGTCCAACAAACTTCAAAACTGTGACGTACGTGCTGTCGACGTCGAATCATGACCAATGACACCCATTGTCCAAAAGGTCACTATTTGGGTCCCGTGGGTCCCACATGTTTAACCGACACTCCTAAAATCCGCCTTGGGCCCACGATCTCGGATTCCAAATCCGATCGCACCAATGGACTCTAAATAGTCCCGATATCTCCCTGCGACAATTTGGGCCCAATCCAACGGTCGGATAATTCTATATCGCACGAATTCGAATGGCGATCGCTCGTCTTAACTCTGAAATTCAATAACTTAAGATCGGGACGTCCGATCATCAATCCGTCTGAACCTACAGACTCCTCACAACACCAGCTACAACATAATTAAAATTGGGCACGATCCAACGGTCCGATTATCTTCAATCAATGGTCCACATTTGTGAGGCTCCGAATCGTCGATTAAACGACGGAATCTCAACAATTTTAAACATACAAACATGTTCAGTAACTCCAGCACTACATTCTGTCTCTAAAGCCCTAAATCAGAATCGCCACCCAGCGCCGCCACGCGCCGCCACCGCCGGTGGTGGTTTGGGTACTATTCCGCGACGGACCAACCTTAGAATCGCCGGTCAAGACCTATGCCAAAATGTTCGTAATACTGAGTAGAACAACTTTAATTCTTACCTCGAGGTCCAATTCGAAGTGTAAGTGGCTCAAACCGTCGGTTGAAGTTGTTGACTTCACTATTGACGAACCAACTTCGCAGCACCACCGTACCTTCACCGCACCTCCGATGGCTCCGATTCTTCTTGGGTTATGTTCACGAGGTAACAGGCTATCGATCTGGGTTGGTGGTGTCGATCACCGCCACCGTACGCCGCCGCAGAAGCCGCCGGAAATCTCCTCTCCGACGAGCTCTCAAACTTCCGGATTGAATTGCAAAATATGAATCCAAACAGTGCCCCTCTGAAATTTATAGGCAAAGTCTCTGTTTGCAATTTAGTCCCTGAAATTTCAAACGAGTATAACTTCTTCGTTTCAACTCGGATTCACGAACCGTTTGCGCCTACGCGTTCGTGAGATCAATCTCGATTTTCCAAATCAAAAATCATAATTTTCTCACTTCAATTTCTTGTACTTCCTTTGTAAAATCATAAACTTAATCATAAAGGTATTTTTGTCCCAATTTGTGATTAAGTCACTTAATTCCAATATTTTTACATCAAACCAAAGTCATACAACATCCAAAATAGTCACATGACTTAATAATATTTTCCACAAAAATAATAAAACCAAATATTATTTTTGAGGGTATTACAAAAATAAAAGACAAAGGGAGGAGAAGAAGATAAGGACAGCATGCTAGAGATGGAAAAGAATCATCTCCATGGCTGCTAGGAGGCTTAAGCCTCCCAGCTGCTGCCTTCTCCCTTCTCTCCCTTTGTGACTCTCAACTTTCCCTCTTTTTGTGTACAATGGAAGTGTGAATTATGGAATGAAATTCTGGCTCTCTAAGCTCTCTAGAGACTCCCTATTTATAGGCACAAGGGTTAGGTGAATCAGATTATACAATTAAGTTCACCAACCACACAAATTTCACCTAACACACTTGCATTAGATAATCAGAAATGGTTGTTGCACTTCACCAACAAATCCCACCAGCAGCCATAGCTCATCATTATGTCAGCATGACCAAGCATCCATCTGCTCATCCTTATGTTAGCATGATGTGTATTTTCATGGGCTTACGAATTGGGCTTGGCTGAATCAAATGACAACTTTAAGATGTCCATTGTGAAGTTCAGAATGTCTCTGATCCAACCACACAAGTATTGGCCCAATCCAAGCTCGGATGAAGAAGATAACGCTGAAATGAACGTCTACCTCAGTCTCCAGCTCTTGCACGTTTTTGCACCATATTGCTTCATTGGCCTTAACATGCTTTAATTGCATGAATTATGCTCTCTTGCTCTATTGGCCTACAAAACACACAAAGAGAGGCAAATAACTCAAAATTCTAAGAAACTAAGCAAAAGAAGTAAGTAAATAGGGTACGTATATGTATGAAATTATGAGCTTAACACACCCCCAAACTTAGATTTTGCTAGTCCTCGAGCAAAACGAAAAGAAAAACAAAGATAAAAACAAAACAAGAAGTTAACTAGACCACTTTCGTAGGTAACTCAATTGCATTGAGCGTATGCAACAAGCCTTTAAACCTTTAGGCATCCCTAGTAGGAGGAGTTGTGTCTCCTGAGGGTTTAACAGATATCATACCCACAAACGTTTTACTGACTCTACAAAACAAAATGGTTAGAAAACTTAATAGATTTGTTAGTCCTTAAGCAAAACAAAAACAAAAACAAAAACAAAGACGTTAACCTTCCAACCGGTCAAAGATGTTAAACTTCATAGACATGGCTCAACAAGGAACAAAACAAGCACTAAGGAAGTTCTAAACATTATTCAAGTGCTACCACAATCTCACACAAATCATGTTGAAGGTGTGTGTGTGAAGTAGCCATGAAGATACAACTCATGCTTCTCAAACAACGATATGAATTCCTGCAAGAATGAGCACAAGTTTGCCAAGCTAAACCAAAATCAATAGGACTTTACTCATGGATGTAATGGGGTTATGGTAATGGTTAGACAAAGAATGGATATGAAAACACAAAGTCTAAGGAACAAAGTAGAGCATAATATGTAAACAAGATCATGGACGTTTGAAATGTAAGGCACAGAAATTGAAAAGCTCACAACACCAGATTTTGCAATTGAATCGTTTCACAATTTGATTTTGACATTTACACACTTTGTATAATATTTGGCCCAATTTTGCGGCTCTTCACCCTAGATCACCTTGATTTCTCCTTATATCACCCTAGGGTCGTGACTACATTGGCCACACTTCTTTTCTCTTTTTCTTTTGGTTTTTTTTTTCTTTCACCTTATTTGTTGCCTTGAATGTATTACAATCTGAAATACAAACACGCTCTACAAGTCCCTTAGATGATAGGATGTTTAATGGATGATAAGGTGATAGAAAGAAATGGCTAAGTGTTTGGGCACAAAAGGGTTTACAATGGAATATGTATTGTAGGGGTTGATGGAGGAAAAAGAAAGAGGCTTAACAAAGATGGCCTAAATCATATCTTAGTTATAACTTAACATTCCAGTGAATCACACAAGCAAAAAATGCATACAATTGGGTAAGACATGCAAGAGTTGTATAATCATGGCTAAAGTGCATAGAAAGCTCAAGCATAATTATGTGAGACTTAGCTAGCAAAAGAATAAGATTCTGACCTAACTCAATTCTTATCAAATTCCTAAGAGCCATATTAGAAGTTAGACTCAAGATTTATCATTGCTGTGGGAAGGAAAACTGAAAATGACTCAAAGAAAAAAAACAGAAAAAGAAAAACGTGAGGTTTCAAATTGCTGTTCTGCTCAATTTCAACATCTAATCTGTTTTGACATGTAACTTTCAAACCACTTGGTCAATTTTAATTTTCTTTATGTTGTTGGATTCAGCATGAAAAAATGAAGAACACAACAGGGACCAAACTTTCAAAACAGTAGTAGAAAATAAAATTTGTAGCAATGAAGAAGCCTACGTTTTCAGACACAAACACAAAAACTAAAAAAAACAAAAGAAAAAACTTCCTGCACCCTCAAACTTAAACGAAGCATTGTCCTCAATGTTTGAATCCATGTAAAGCATACAATAATGCACATGAAATCCAGGGCAAAGAAATGAAAGAAATAAAAGAAAGAGAGTTTAGAACTTCCCCTTGAAGACAATGAGAGGGAAATGCACATAGTATGGCAGCACATGTTCTTCTTTGAGTATTTGGGTCAGCTGCTCAACATGTTCTTCCCACATCAATGAAAAGAAAACCCTAACAAAAACAAAATAGAAAATGAGAAAAAACTAAGCATGAGTAGCAATTATTATACAAATGAAAGAGATATGATTGGAATGCTTCCCCTTGAAGTGATAGCTGGAGCGTGGTTGGCCATAGCAGCTGGAGGTCGACTTCTCCGCTGCTCCATACTCCATGTTTCTATGGATTGGGTTGTCTCCTCTCTCTCCCTCTTTCTTATTGAGCTACTTCAGAAATGCTTAAAGAAAGACAAGGAAACTTGAAACAAAATTTCAGATTTGTTGGATTAGGAAACCAGAACATAAATAAAAAGGATAAACTAAACTAAAACATCAAGATTAGGGATTCAACTTCACCACAAACATCTAATTCCATGCTTCAAAGTAACAAGCATCAAAGTAAATCAAACTAGCTTATGGAGTTCGTTCTTTCTCAAATATGATTATCCATTCGGTGTGTGGTTGTAATCAAGTATTCAGAACAAGTATTTAGCTATGGTGTTTAGTCTAAACACAAATTCCAAACCCATTAAGAACAAGAAGAACAATAAAGAACCAAGTAGAATTTAAACATGGTGTTTGTCTTCAATATCTACCCATCCATTCACTAATCAATCCAAGAGTCATATGGTGTTTATGTAAACTTGAACAAGATATTTAATTAAGAGCAAGTGAATGAAACCAGAAACTAGCAATAATCAACATGCTACTTGAACCCTTTCTTTGGTGTTGTGTAAGCTGGGACTCAAACCCAGTTCTCTTGCTTGTCAGGCAATTGTCCTTGTCCGTTGGACTACAAACACAACTTATCAATTAACCTCATTAACTTAAAAACATGAAACTGTCTAGTTATAAAAAAAAAATAAAGTAGGAAAACCAAATAGAATCAAGCAATGTTACCAATCCCCGGCAACGGCGCCAAAAACTTGTTGCGTAGATTTAGCTGCACCAAAATGGATTCACTGCATCCTCAACTTGTGATACTCGCAAGTGCACGAGCCGTTGGTAGTTTAGCATATGTAAGTGCGAGGTCGATTCCACAGGGATTGGTGATTGAATGATCCAACTCAATTTTCCTACACAAAACAGAAATGGAAACAAGAGAAACAAAACAAGAAGAAATAAAAGAACTAAGACAAGATGGTGAGGTTTTAGAATCCACCCTAATTGTTCTAATCATGTTATGGCAGGAAGTAAACAAATTGATTCACTCATGAAGATTCTCACAAATAAGTCCATGGTGTTTGGATCAAATTGTATTGAACATCACAAGGACTCCAAGCATGGTGTTTACATTAGGATACCTAGAAACCAAATCACATAAGTTGCTAATGGATGGAATGAAGATGATCCCCAAACCTTCCCAACAAGAGCATAACGCATAAAACCTTAGGTGATCAATCAAAGGATGCAAAAACAGCTCCATTAAAATAGTGAAGAAGAATTCATGAATGAAATCAAACTTTATAAACTCAAACCATGATACAAGACTAGCAAGATGTTTATTACAACTAATAACAGAAAACAAAGTAAAACAAAGAAAATACAAGAAGAAAATAAAAGACAAAGGGAGGAGAAGAAGATAAGGACAGCATGCTAGAGATGGAAAAGAATCATCTCCATGGCTGCTAGGAGGCCAAAGCCTCCCAGCTGCCTGCCCTTCTCCCTTCTCTCCCTTTGTGAATCCCTATGGGGGATTTGTATGCTGTACGGTATGCCCATAAAGCATCAGTTAATCTCAAAGACCAATCATTACGGTTAGGACTCATAGTTTTTTCCAAAATTTGTTTTATCTCCCGATTAGCAAGTTCAACTTGACCGCTTGTTTGTGGGTGATATGGGGTAGCGACTTTATGAGTGACACCATATTTTTTCATTAAAGCCTCAAAATGTTTATTGCAAAAGTGTTTCCCCCCATCACTTATAATAGCTCGAGGTGTTCCAAATCTTGTGAAAATGTTTTCTTTTAAAAACTGCAAAACAGTTTTATGATCATTATGTCGACAAGGAACAGCCTCTACCCACTTGGAAACATAATCAATACCGACCAAGATATAAAGATATCCAAAAGAAATAGGGAAAGGACCCATAAAATCAATGCCCAAACAATCAAATATTTCAATTACCAAAATTGGGTTCAAAGGCATCATATTTCTACGGGTAATTGCCCCCAACTTTTGACAACGATCACAAGTTCGACAAAAAGAATTAGTGTCTTTAAAAAGCGTAGGCCAATAAAATCCACACTGCAAAATTTTTGCAGCGGTTTTCTTTATAGAAAAATGACCACCACATGCTTCATTATGACAAAAAGAAATTATTGCGTGGATTTCATTATTAGGTACACACCTCCTAATAATCTAATCAGGGCAATATTTAAACAGATAGGGGTCATCCCAAAAGAAATTTCGAACCTCTGTAAGAAATTTCCTCTTGTCTTGAGCAGTCCACTCAGATGGAATTTTACTTGTAGCAAGAAAATTAACAATGTTAGCAAACCAAGGTAATTCCGAAATAGTAAATAATTGCTCATCTGGAAAAGAATCATTAATTGGCAATGTTTCAATGGAATCCTCAAAACTCAATCTAGACAAATGATCAGCCACTACATTTTCTACTCCCTTTTTGTCTTTGATTATGATGTCAAATTCTTGAAGTAGTAGGATCCACCTAATCAGTTGGAGCTTTAGCATATTTCTTTTCAAAAAGGTATTTTAAAGCTGCATGGTCAGTGAAAATGACAATAGGTGATCCAACTATATAAGCACGAAACTTATCCAAAGCAAATACCACAGCAAGGAGTTCTTTTTCAGTTGTAGAATAATTCATCTGAGCACTGTTCAAGGTTCTGCTTGCATAATGGATGACATGTGGCTTCTTATCCTTTCTTTGTCCCAAAACAGCTCCAACCGCAAAATCACTGACATCACACATAATTTCAAAAGGTAAAGTCCAGTTAGGTGGTTGCATAATTGGAGCAGATGTGAGCATTTCAATGAATTTATCAAAAGCCTTTTGACATGAATCAGACCACTCAAATTTACTGTCTTTTAATAGGAGATTACACAAGGGTCTAGATATTGCACTAAAATTCTGAATAAATCTCCTGTAAAAACCAGCATGACCTAAAAATGATCTGACATCTTTAACAGTTTTTGGAACTGGCAATTTTGAAATTAATTCAATTTTAGCTTTATCCACTTCAATTCCTTTAGATGAAACAATATGACCAAGAACAATTCCAGAAGAAACCATAAAATGACATTTCTCCCAATTTAAAACAAAGTTTTTCTCTTGGCAGCGAACCAACACTTTTTCCAAATTACTCAAGCAATTATCAAAAGACTCACTAAAAATAGATATATCATCCATGAAAACTTCAAGAAATTTCTCAATCATATCACTGAAAATACTGATCATGCATCTTTGAAAAGTAGCAGGAGCATTACATAATCCGAAAGGCATTCTACGAAAAGCAAAAGTACCAAAAGGACATGTAAAAGTAGTTTTTTCTTGATCTTCAATGGCAATTTCAATTTGATAATAACCTGAGTATCCATCTAAGAAGCAATAAAATTCATGACCGGCTACCTTTTCTAAGATTTGATCAATAAAAGGTAAAGGGAAATGGTCTTTTCTAGTTGTAGAATTTAGCTTTCTATAATCAATGCACATGCGCCAACTTGAAACAACTCTAGTAGGTATCAATTCATTTTTATCATTTTCAACCACAGTTATGCCAGATTTCTTAGGTACAACTTGAGTAGGACTTACCCATTTACTATCACAGATGGAATAAATAATACCTGCATCTATTAATTTTAACACCTCAGTTTTAACATCTTTCATGATTGGGTTTAACCTACGTTGTGCCTCCCTGGAAGACTTGGCTTCATCCTCTAAAAATATTTTATGAGTACAAACAAAATGACTAATTCCCTTAATGTCAGCAAGAGTCCAACCAATGGCAGATCTATGAGAATTCAACACATTAAGTAACTTACCTTCTTGCAAAGAGTCAAGTTCAGAAGATATTACCACTGGAAAAGTGTTGTTGGACCCCAAGAATGCATGTTTAAGTCCTGTGGGTAAAGGCTTCAATTCCAGCTTAGGAACTTCCACATTTGATGGCAATGTCTTTTCCTTCCGAGGTGGAAGCTTCTCAAACCTTGGCGTCCATTTATCAACCTGCAAGGAATTAAATAATGAATTAAGATAAGCAATTTCCGGATCCTCAAGTAATTCAGATTCTTTAGAATTCAATAAAAGAGCCTCTAGAGGTTCAGAAATACTGGTCTTCTCAAATTGATCTTGCACAAGAGCTTCAATCAAGTTCACCACTGCACATTCATCATCTTCATAAGGTCGCCTGAAAACATTAAAAATGTTAATTTCCAATGTCATGTTACCAAAACTGAGTTTCATTACCCCACTTCTGCAACTAATGTGTGCGTCACATGTAGCAAGAAATGGACGTCCTAAAATGACAGGAATTTCATTTTCAGAATGCAAAACAGGTTGTGTATCCAAAACAACAAAGTCAACAGGGTAGTAAAATTTGTCCACTTGGACCAATACATCCTCAATTACCCCTATCGGCATTCGCATAGAACGATCAGCAAGTTGCAACTTCATTGTTGTGGGCTTCAATTCACCAAGACCTAACTGCAGATATACTGAATATGGCAATAAATTTACACTAGCTCCCAAATCAAGCAAAGCACAATTGATGTAATTTTTTCCAATTACACATGAAAGAGTGGGACTTCCTGGATCTTTGTATTTAGGAGGGATCTTATGTTGCAACAATGCACTCACATGTTCAGTCAAAAATGCAGTTTTCTTTACCTGATGCTTTTTTTTAAAAGTACACAGATCTTTTAAAAATTTAGCATATGAAGGGATCTGTTTAATAGCATCTAACAGAGGAATATTAACTTTGACTTCTTTAAAAACATCCAAAATTTCAGAATTTTGATTCAATTTCTTTGGAGGATTTAAAGCTTGAGGAAAAGGAGCAGGAAAATGATATTCATTTGATTCACTCAATTTGGACTTGTTTAGTTCATCATTATTCTTAGATTTTTCAACTTCCTTTGGTGAAGGTGTGTTATCAATTATTTTAACACTTCTAAGAGCAATGACAGACTTAGCATGTTCAATTGAGGTTTCACACGAATTAACATTCTTGGGATTTGGTTGAGTTTGAGAAGGAAATTTTCCTCTTTCATTTATTGCAAAAGAATTTGTCAATTTAGAAATTTGGCTTTTAATTTCTTTATTTTCTTCAACCATTTGACCAAACAAGGTATCATACCTTTGATTTTGCTTCTGTTGTTCCTGCATAAATGCTTGAAGAGTATCGCTCAAAGAAGGTCTAGCATTAAATGTATTAGTTGCAGGAAACTGGTGATTGAAAGAATTTCTATCACTTACCTGAGGTTGTGAATCATTGCTCCAACGAAAGTTTGGATGATTCCTTGTTGCTGGATTGTAAGTGTTGGAAAAAGGAGAATATTGTTGTTTGAAGTTTCCAACAGCAGCACAACGCTCCTCATAAGCTCCTTTCATTTCCTGAAAAATTGGGCAGTTTTTAACAGTATGACCAATCTCATAACAAGAATCACATACTTGATTAACATCAGCTTGAAAAACAGGTTGAGGCAAATTTGATTTTTCCGTTTTCAAAGCAGCTATCTCTTTAGTCAAAACCTCAAATTTTAATTTCCAATCATCTTCTTCTTTTAATTGGTAAATTCCTTTATTAGTAGAAGATGTGGCAATTCTTGAACGATCATTGGTCTCAACTAGACTGGGGACAGTCCATTGATGAGCTTTTTCAGCAATTTCATCCAAAAATTCTATGGCATCATCAGAGTCTTTTTGCATAAAATTTCCATTACACATTGACTCAACAAATTGGCGATCACGAGGGAGAAGTCCCTCATAGATATAACTAGCAAGACGCCAGTTTTCAAAGCCATGGTGTGGGCACAAATTCAAAAGCTCTTTAAATTTTTCCCAAGTTTGATATAAAGTTTCATTTTCCTTTTGAGAGAAATTTGAGATTCTTTTCTTAAGAGCAATTGTCTTGTGATTAGGAAAATATTGTTAAAAAATGCTTGAGTCATTCCCCCCCAAGAACCTATGGATCTAGCCCTTAATGAATACAACCAACCTTTGGCTTTTTCTTTTAAGGAAAAAGGAAAAAATTTCAACCTTATGAAATTAATCCTATCAAGTTGAACATTGTAAAAGGTGCCAATTGCTTCTTCAAATTCCCTAACATGCACATAAAGGTTTTCACTTTCCATGCCATGAAAAATAGGTAGCAGTTGAATCATTCCAGGTTTGAAATCATAATTTGGCATGTTAGGTGGAAACATGATGCATGAAGGATTTGGTGCACGAGTGGGATGCAAAAATGTCTCTAAAGTTCTAGATGCAACTACTTATTCTCTTATGGGAATTTCATTATTCTCAATATGAGCATTAATTTCTTGTTCATTATTAACAATTTCTGCCATGCTTTCAGATTTGTTGGATATTTCAGTTGAAGAAGTTGAAGCAGAATTAACAGTTGCAGACTTTTTAACAAATCTTCCTAGATGATCTCTAGGTCGCATAAAGTAAATAAATAAAAAAACAAAAACAAAAACATAAACAAAATTAAAAAAAATTAAAAAATTAAAAAATATTAACAATAAGATGAAAGTTGGAAAGAGTGTACCATATGTGAAGAATTTCACATAACCATCAAACCTCTGACCAAGGGGATCTCTGTACTCTTTGACAAGCCGCTCCCCAGCAACGACGCCAATTTGTTCGCACCACTTTGCAAAACCCAAGGGAGATGTCGTATAGGCAGTGTAGCTCGGAAGTCCAAGTGTCGGATCCACAGAGAGCAGTGTAAAGAAAATAACAGAGATGAAAAAGAACAATTATGATTGAGAGGTAGATTTATGCAAGATTTGATTTAGAGAAACTTTAATTGATTAAAACACTAAGGCATTGGGGTTCCACTTTTAACATAAGCATGCAACTCTCTTATTAATTTGATCCACAAAATATTTTTCATTGTAGTTGTTCAAAATAATTAAAGCTCTTTTTAATTTCCTTTAGAAGTATTCTAAGCATAACTTGTACCATTGGCAACAAACTATCAAAAAATAATCTTCATCAAAATTCTATTAATCTTTGGTAATTCTCTTCTCTTTTAAAAGCATGAAAGTTTTTACTACACAATGGGAAAAACTTGATTGAACTCATGAAGTAGATTATCAAACATTTATCAATTAATGAAAAAGAAAACTACAAATTCCATTTGAACAAAAACTACAAATTCACATTAAAGCTTAAGTTTGGATCAAACTAATAAAAATTACACACTTATATTAAAAGCTTTCTCCCGAGCCTTAGCTAGGGAGTTAGTTCCCCATAATAAAATAAAACTAAAAACAGAAATTAAAATTTAGAAAGATGGAGGGAAGAGAGAAAGCTCAAGAGTTGTGGAGTTTGGGTGTGTTTTTACAATGCCATAGCTCCTCCTATTTATAGGAAAATGGGAGCAATTCTAAATTTATTAAATCCCTCCATTCATGAATTTAATATGTATTACACTTGCCATCAAACCAATTGCCAATTTGCTTCCATTACTTATTCCATAGTGTTGATGACTCCATTCTCCAAATTCTTCATCTTCTTCAATGCACAACTGTAACCCATCTCTTCATTGTTTCTTCTTTTGGCATGGTAAATTCTAAATTTATTAAATCCCTCCATTCATGAATTTAATATGTATTACACTTGCCATCAAACCAATTGCCAATTTGCTTCCATTACTTATTCCATAGTGTTGATGACTCCATTCTCCAAATTCTTCATCTTCTTCAATGCACAACTGTAACCCAACTGTAACCCATCTCTTCAATGCACAACTGTAACCCATCTCTTATTAATTTGATCCACAAAATATTTTTCATTGTAGTTGTTCAAAATAATTAAAGCTCTTTTTAATTTCCTTTAGAAGTATTCTAAGCATAACTTGTACCATTGGCAACAAACTATCAAAAAATAATCTTCATCAAAATTCTATTAATCTTTGGTAATTCTCTTCTCTTTTAAAAGCATGAAAGTTTTTACTACACAATGGGAAAAACTTGATTGAACTCATGAAGTAGATTATCAAACATTTATCAATTAATTAAAAAGAAAACTACAAATTCCATTTGAACAAAAACTACAAATTCACATTAAAGCTTAAGTTTGGATCAAACTAATAAAAATTACACACTTATATTAAAAGCTTTCTCCCGAGCCTTAGCTAGGGAGTTAGTTCCCCATAATAAAATAAAACTAAAAACAGAAATTAAAATTTAGAAAGATGGAGGGAAGAGAGAAAGCTCAAGAGTTGTGGAGTTTGGGTGTGTTTTTACAATGCCATAGCTCCTCCTATTTATAGGAAAATGGGAGCAATTCTAAATTTATTAAATCCCTCCATTCATGAATTTAATATGTATTACACTTGCTATCAAACCAATTGCCAATTTGCTTCCATTACTTATTCCATAGTGTTGATGACTCCATTCTCCAAATTCTTCATCTTCTTCAATGCACAACTGTAACCCATCTCTTCATTGTTTCTTCTTTTGGCATGGGTGTGGCACTTCATGCATTCTTTTCAATTCTTTTCTTCTTGGTTGCTCCATCCATTGCTTCTTTTCCTTTCTTTTATGCCTTGGTATGACACTAATCTTCATCATTCATTTGGTCATTCCCAACTATAAATTGTTTAATGCCGCCAAGTCTCTCTTTGATAATTCCTCAACCTTAAGATTAAATAATGAAATCATCATCAATTATGTAATGGGTATGTAAGCAAGTGCAAAAGTGAAAAACAAACCTAATTAACTAAAATTGTAAGAAAATCAATTACTAACAAATATATTTAGGGATAATAAATGTGATAGTTTATGTGCTCATCATATATGAGATGGTTTTCTTTGTCTAGTAGTTCTTATAGTGTATATGCTTTCATACGTGTAGAGATTTTGGCATTCGTTTAGCTTCTGCCGCTCCGAACTATGAAATTTATAATTTTTATACGCACAATGGGATTGCAATGAGTTAAACTAGGAGTGTGATGTGACCCATTTTTAGTAGGCCTAATTGCCTTCTTTGAAAAGAATCCATGCATTGATGTCCTGAGTTTAATTCCCCCTCTTCCCCTCCTCCAACGTTACGATATTGACGTACGGGGCATTCTAACTTGGACCCCATTGATCTAAAATCCATAATAGGCTGATCAACGAATTGTATGTACTCAGAGTTTATTCAAATCAGACTCAAGATTTTGTTGTTATGGACAATCACTGACATTTCTTCGTACTTTTACCTCCCATGATGGAGTACTTATGGGGGCTATGGATGTTCACATTGCAATATGAATACTTGATGCATGTCAGAGGGCTTGGAAAAATACATAAAATATAATAAGTTTCACAAGTGAGAGTGAGATCAATCCTACAAAATTTATGGTGGGAAAAAAAAAAATTAAGAGTGAGTATCCTGATCTCAACGGCTGTGGACTGAGGATTAAGAAAACTGTACCTTCAGTCGCAGAGTCGCATTTCTACCTTCCAAATATTAAACTCTCCTCCATGGAATCGTTCCCTTTTATTTGTCACCATGGTCTTGGATTAAATTGAGATACATATACCATGTTATTTATGACTTGGTTGTTAAGAATTCAATTTGCCACCTGTTATAGAACCAAACCTTATACAACAATCTTGATGGCTGGCTACTCCCTCTTTGTTCAAGAGAAAAGCTAAAGAATGCCTGAAAATTGTCTCAACTAGCTTCTGCCTGATTCCTCCACAACCAAATTAAGCTTAGAATGTAGACATGATAAGCATTTACTCCTGATTTTACTGAACAAAGACTGGGATATCAGTAGACAAACCTCAGACATATAACTCTGTATATCGAACTCAATGAGCGCCTTTACATGATCTCCTGGAGCAATTGAGAGTGTGAGAGAGCTGCTGGGTTTGCTTGTAAAACTCTATCAGCATTTGGTGTTTGGGATTTAGTGTCTGATTTCTTTTGGCAAGCTTTAAAAATACCACCTCTAAGTATAGGTGCATGCTTATCAGGTTTGATACACAAGGCAGACCATATAGAACTCTTTGCAGCCTCTGGGTCATCAATTCCCAATGTCTTGGGTACCCAAAGGCACTGTTTTGTTTTTATTCCTGCCTGTACATTTGCATCTCTAGAATATTTTCCCGATCTTGGCGAGCTATTGCCTGAACATCTGCTGTTGCTATTGGAAGATGAAGGTGACAAGCTGCCAGGAGATCCAATCAATTGAGCATTCCATTTTCTAGCATCCGAGCTTGGCATGTAACCCTAGTATGAGGAAGGTGCAATTGGGAAAATGAAACTAGGAATACAAAAACCAATAGGCAGAGAACCCATATGAGAAGGATTAGGATTATTGCTATGAGGTCCAAACATCATCATACCCCAACTTAGGGTCTCAGCCCATTGTGGAACAGGAAAATATTGCTCAGTGCATGTAAGATTATAATCGTTTCCATATCTTGGCAGATCAACCTGCTCCATTTCTTTTCCCAGGCATGCATTTTGCTGTGAAATAGTGGCTGTCAAGGAAGAGCTGGATGATGAGGGCTCCTCACTATTATCTCCAGCAGCCGCAGAGCCATCTTCAGAACTTCTCTTATGGTCTTTATGATTAAGCGCAGTCGCTATAGATTCAACTAAAACTGTATCTGTGCGAGAATTTAATTCCCTCATCCCATTGACAGGTTTTGGAGAGGCAGGAAGTTGAACAGGCGATAGATGCTGTTGGCCAACAAAGTTAAGGGTGTCTCCTTGGGTGACTGGTACTGCACTCAGTTCGCCCACAACCTGATGATACTGTGAAGATGAATGCTTATTCCTGTGCTGCCTAGTCCCTAAAGGAAGATTTCTTATTGTTCCCCCGGCTGACCAATATCTTCGGCAGCTCTTGCAAAAGTGCCTCGGTTGGTATACACTATAATTATTAAAATAGCAAAACTTTGTTTTTAAGCTGTTGCAGCGAGGGCAAGGAAGAACCTTGTCTGGCTTTGTGAAAGCCTTTTCTTTGCCATCATCAGTATCACTTGCAATGCAGTCTTCTTCTGGATTACAATCAACTTCACCCTCATTCTCCAAGATTTGACCATAGTGATTGTTTTCACTGCCTTTATCTAGTTCAAAAATTGATGTTGCTTGCAGGACAATTTCATAGAAGGGTCCTCCATTTCCCTACACTCACCCTGAAAATTGAAATTTTTGATTTTTAACGGCACTCAAATCGCAATAACAGCAAGTTATAGTTAATTCTCAGCATGTACAACAAGGAATTCGGCATAAAAAATGAGCAATAACATGAATTACATGCATTAATAAAAATTAAGTTCACGGCCAAGAAAAAGCTGAAAACAAATGATAGTTACAAAATGAAGCTGCAGCCACATGCCCAGATACAATATACCAAGTTACAATCTATATAAATCTCCTCACATCATCCACACATTATCAAATTATGATTTCCAAAATAACTAATCACGAATGAGAAACAAAAACAAAATGTGGGTTCATGCTGATTTTTATTGATGGGAGGAAATGTGGTTGAAATCTTTCTATAAGCTGCCCCTTCTGCTTGTAAAGCAAATCCAGCAAAACTTTATGGCATTTAACATTTTAAGTACTATGAAGGAAGAACACGGCGTCCTGAAATTCAAAACATAGCAATTTAAAAGCTAAACAAAGCAGTCAGTTATATGTGATTTTCTACAAAATAGAAAAAGAATATTGCAGAGCAATAGAAGCCCAGATACCAAAAATGGAAACAGAGTAGAAAAAAGGAAAAAAACGCAAAGACTTGTTAAGAAAACAAAATAAAGCAACCCAAAGATGCTTAGAGTCGATTGGCATATGACGCTTGCCATGGCAGCTTTGGGCATATCTGCAACCCAACATACTTCGTTGGAATTATGTACGGACATATCCGGAATCTGGCGTTCCGGCACCGGAATATTCCTCCCAAAGAGCTTAATGGCTGGATCTCTCACTGTCAGTGGCGGAGCCAGGAATCTTTCCACACGGGTCTTAGTGTAAAAGTCCCAATAAAAATTTTGTTGGGCAGTTGTACATGGAAAGACAACATTGGAGATATAAAATAAAAATTATTTTATTATTCCAATTACTATTGCTTCATGGTGACTAGATTTATAGTTTGTAACCTGTGAGGTTTATTCTATACCATTCATGTCAACCCTTATTGTGATCTGGCGTGTAAATTGGCGGACAACAAGTATAGGACCATTGATTTTCCGTTTGAGCCGGCGAATGGAGAAGTGAACACAGGACCATTTGAGTTTTCGCAGAGAGGGGTGATGGATTTGGATGGTTTTTTCACATACATAGATGTTTGTGATGTTTCCTGTCAAATTGAGGATTGGAAAAGTAGGGAATTAATTAATGCTGGCATTATTTTTTAAAAGCCTCGAAGATTGAAAAGTATTGTAACTTTGAAATAATTTGTGGGTATCCATGGACATGGTTCGAGAATAATGTGATGTGCTCTTCCCAAACAAGACAATCACTTGATTTCGGTCTTGAAATTTGATTAACTCTTGTATGAGATTACATTTTATTTTGCCTCAATGGTATCTCGATTAATTAACTGATAAATGAAAGAAATAACTATATCTCAAAAGGGAAAAGAAAATGAAGAGATAACTATAAAAAACATGAATAAAATAAATGAATAAAAACCAATAAAGTAGTGACTGTTGAGTTGATTGAAATTATTAGATTCCTTCTTGAGCGTAGTGAACTAAGATCGACTTCGTCTAGTCACTTCTCTTCACGACAACAGAGCATATTGTTGAAATTGGTATGTTTATTTTTAAAAATTATATATATTCAATAATTCAATAATTGCCTTAAATTATCTTTATTAATAGGAGTTATTTTCTATTAAATTTGGGCTGATTTTTAACTGATGCATTTGCCGTCTTTAAAGCCCACCAACCTTTCTTTTGTGATATACCTTGTATATATATCTGATATAGATATAAGAGAAAAAAGATATAGAGACGAAAGCGACAGTCTTCTTCCTCTTCATATAGTTTTCTTATTTTCTAAACTAAGTTTTCTAAGCAACATAGAAAGGTGTTTGTATTCGGGTCCTTCCTCAGTGCAAGGAAGAACCTAGACAGAGGAGATTCTGGGCTGTTTTATCCTGGGGACGTAGTGGCCTTTTCTGAACTGCTTGCACAACTTGGGCAGAGCCGCGAAACGTCTTAAAGAGAGCGACTTAGTCCGCGACTCATCCCAAGAATCATTCACAACTTCACAACGAATTTTTCCGGGTAATATTGTTCTTTTAATTTTCTCTGTTTCAACAATTTTAAGACGACTCATCTGCCATGGAAGCTGTAAACAATTCTTTCACTCCTGACCTAAATAAACCTTCCAAATTTGAGGGTCTTCATTTTAAACGATGGAGGCAAAAGATGTTATTTTATCTTACAACGAAAAAATTAGCTTCTGTCTGCACATCTGATAAACCATATGCCTCTTGACAATCCCACTCCTGAACAAACTTGGGCCTTGCAGACATGGACTGAAAATGATTTTTTGTGCAAGAACTATATTTTGAATGGTTTATCTGATGATCTTTATGATTATTATTCTTCTTATGATACTGCTAAGGATTTGTGGGATGCGCTTCAAAAAAAATATGATACAGAAGAGGCTGGTGCAAAGAAATTTGCTGTTAGTCGCTATTTGAAGTTTCAAATGGTGGATGAAAAATCAGTAGAAGCACAATCTCATGAACTACAGAAAATTGCACATGAAATTATTATTGAAGGCATGAATTTAGATGAACAATTTCAGGTGGCTGTTATCATTGACAAGCTGCCTCCCAGCTGGAAAGATTTCAAAAATGCTCTGCGTCACAAGACCAAAGAATTTTCCTTGGAAAGCTTGATCACTCGTCTGCGTATTGAGGAGGAGGCCAGGAAACATGATATGAAAGAAGAAGTTTTGCTCGTCTCCAACAACAAGAAAAATCACCACTCCAACAGGAATCAAACCCCAGCTGCTCTGAAGACAAATGGCAAGAATATGAAAAATCAAAACAGGAATCGCAACAACAACAATCAGAATCGAAATGGGCAACACAACCAGAGTCGGAATCCTCAACACTATCAGAATTTGGAACCTTCATCAGAATCAGAATAGGAGTCAACCCCCCTCACGTGATGATGATTCGGGACAGTTTCTATGTTATAACTGTCACAAGCCGGGCACCTTGCCCGAAACTGGAGGAATAGGTCTCGCCCTGCTCCTCAAGTGAATATAACTGAAGAGCAACTTATTGCTATGATTTCAGAAATCAACATGGTTGATGGATCCGAGGGGTGGTGGGTAGACATGGCGCTTCTCGCCATGTTTGCTATAATCGTGCCTTTTTCAAGACTTATTCTGTGACTGATGATAGGAAAGTGTTGTTGGGTGATTCTCACACAACAATTGTTGCTGGAACTGGAGAAATAGAATTAAAGTTTACTTCGGGAAAGACTGTCGTCCTCAAAGATGTTCTGCACACTCCAGAAATAAGGAAGAATCTGGTCTCAGGCTATCTTCTCAACAAGGCTGGGTTTACTCAAACAATTGGAGCAGACTTGTATACACTTACAAAAAATGGTATGTTTGTTGGTAAGGGCTATGCTACTGATGGAATGTTCAAATTGAATGTTGATGCTAATAAAAGTTCTTCTTCTGCTTATATGTTGTGTTCTTTTAATACTTGGCATGCTAGACTCTGTCATGTTAACAAAAGGCTTGTTAAAAATATGAGTAAATTAGGATTTATTCCTGAAATGTCGCTGAATGATTTTGAGAAGTGTGAATTTTGTAGCCAAGCTAAAATTACCAAAACCCCACATAAATCTGTCACTAGAGTATCTGAACCACTTGATCTAATTCATTCTGACATTTGCGAATTTGATGGAGTGTTAACTAGAAATGGGAAACGATACTTTATCACCTTTATTGATGATTGCTCTAATTATTCTTTTGTTTATCTATGAAAAATAAAAGTGAAGCAATTGATATGTTTAAGATTTTCATAACTGAAATTGAAAATCAATTTAATAGAAAAATTAAGAGATTTCGCAGTGACAGAGGTCAAGAATATGAATCTGGTGTTTTTGTTGATTTGTATAAATCTCTTGGTATTATTCATGAAAGAACTGCCCCTTATTCTCCTGAAATGAATGGTAAAGCTGAAAGAAAAAATAGAACACTTGCTGAATTAACTGTTCCTGTTTTTACTTAGTTCAGGAGCTGCTTCTTTTTGGTGGGGGGAGATACTACTCACTGTCCGTTATGTGCTAAATAGAATTCCCAACTCTAAAACTAAAATTTCCCCTTACGAAATTTTGAAAAATAGGAAACCTAATGTATTGTATTTTAGAACTTGGGGTTGTTTGGCTTACGTGCGTATCCCTGATCCAAAAAGATCAAACTGGCTAGTAGAGCATATGAATGTGTTTTTCTTGGGTATGCTATTAATAGTAAGGCCTACAGATTTTATGATTTAAAGAACCATGTTGTAATTGAATCTAATGATGCTGATTTTTTTGAAGATAAATTTCCTTTTAAATTGAGAAATAGTGGGGGTTCAACATCTAGTAATCTTTCTCTATCCAGAAATAATAAACCTAGAGGTATAGAGCTTTCTGAACCTAATGTAGAACCAAGGAAGAGTAAGAGAGCACGAACTGCAAAGGACTTTGGATCTGATTTTCATATATATACCTTAGAACAGGATCCTACAACTCTTCAAGAAGCTTTGTCTTCTTTGGATGCAGATTTATGGCAAGAAGCAATAAATGATGAAATGGACTCCTTGGAGTCCAATAAAACTTGGCACCTTGTAGATCTTCCACCTGGTTGTAAGACAATTGGTTGTAAATGGATTCTTAAAAAGAAATTAAAACCTGATGGTTCAATTGAAAAATATAAGGCTCGTCTTGTAGCCAAAGGGTATAGGCAAAGGGAAAATGTGGACTTCTTTGATACTTATTCACCTGTCACTAGGATAACTTCTATTCGTGTGCTGTTTGCTTTAGCTGCTATTCATGATCTTGTTGTGCACCAAATGGACGTTAAAACAGCGTTCTTGAATGGTGATTTAGAGGAAGAAATTTACATGGACCAACCTGAGGGTTTTATTGTTCATGGAAAAGAAAATAAAGTTTGTAAATTAGACAAATCTCTTTATGGTTTGAAACAGGCACCTAAGCAATGGCATACAAAATTTGACAGTTTAGTCATCTCAAATGGTTTCCAAATAAATGAAAGCGACAAATGTATTTATTTTAAGCATGAGAATAATGTTTGCACTGTTATATGTCTCTATGTGGATGATTTACTTATTTTTGGCTCTAATATTCATGATGTGAATAGTGTCAAATCTTTGTTATGTGCGAACTTTGATATGAAAGATTTAGGTGATGCTAATGTGATACTTGGAATTAAGATAACTAGGTCTGAAAAGGATTCTCTTTGGATCAATCTCATTACATTGAAAAAATCCTTAAGAAGTATAATTACTTTGACTGTAAACCAGCATGTACTCCTTATGATCCTAGTGTAAAATTGTTCAAGAACATGGGTGACAGTGTTAGACAAACTGAGTATGCGAGCATTATTGGTAGCCTTCGATATGCTACCGATTGCACTAGGCCTGATATAGCTTATGCCGTAGGAGTACTATGCAGGTTTACAAGTAGACCTAGTTTGGAGCATTGGTATGCTATTGAGAGGGTCATGCGGTACCTTAAAAGGACAATGAACCTTGGATTACACTATGAGAAGTTTCCCGCTGTCCTAGAAGGATATAGCGATGCTGATTGGAATACCCTGCAGATGATTCAAAGGCTACTAGTGGATATATATTTAATATTGCTGGTGGTGCAGTGTCATGGAAGTCTAAGAAACAGACTATTCTGGCTCAGTCCACAATGGAGTCAGAGATGATAGCCCTAGCAATGGCTAGTGAGGAAGCAAGTTGGTTGAGAAACCTACTATCAGATACCCCCTTGTGGGAGAGACCGATACCAGCTGTTCTTATCCACTGTGATAGTACTGCAGCTATTGCAAAAGTTCAGAACCGTTATTATAACGGCAAGAGGCGACAAATACGTCGCAAGCACAGTACTATTAGAGAGTTTCTTTCTAATGGGGCTGTAAGAGTGGATTATGTACGGTCTGATGAGAATTTAGCTGATCCTTTGACGAAAGGACTAGCACGAGAAAAGGTTTGGAAAACCTCAAAAGGAATGGGACTAAAACCCCTAGCAGGTTAAGTCACTTGTGATGGTAACCCAACCTATAGATTGGAAATCCCAAGAAATAGGTTCAATGGGTAATAACAAGTCATTTAGTGACATGATTAGAGTCATGCTATTGTTCCATATTCATCCTTAGAAGCATGAAATCCTGAAGCGATTTAAGGTTGAGTTGTTTATAACTCTTAATGAGATCTATACTCTATATTGAGTGGGATATCTAGCTATACGAATATCTTTGATAGTCTCACCTATGTGAATGTGAAAGTGAGGCCGCTTTCTATGAAAATTTTGGGGGAAATTTTCTAGAGCATTCACTATACTGGGATACAAGCACATGGCCGTAAAGTGCTGGCTTTTGAACTTCACCTTAGTAGGGCTGTGTGTGTGGTGTTGTCAGAGATAGAGTTCAAAACTATATGTTACTCTTGTATATTCTGAAGCTCCGTCACTATGTAAAGGTTCAAGTTGAAAAACACCTCTACTTATGCACAGTCTTATGATATGTTGCTTAATGAATTTATTTCTAAAATAAACAAGTGGGGGATTGTTGAAATTGGTATGTTTATTTTTAAAAATTATATATATTCAATAATTCAATAATTGCCTTAAATTATCTTTATTAATAGGAGTTATTTTCTATTAAATTTGGGCTGATTTTTAACTGATGCATTTGCCGTCTTTAAAGCCCACCAACCTTTCTTTTGTGATATACCTTGTATATATATCTGATATAGATATAAGAGAAAAAAGATATAGAGACGAAAGCGACAGTCTTCTTCCTCTTCATATAGTTTTCTTATTTTCTAAACTAAGTTTTCTAAGCAACATAGAAAGGTGTTTGTATTCGGGTCCTTCCTCAGTGCAAGGAAGAACCTAGACAGAGGAGATTCTGGGGCTGTTTTATCCTGGGGACGTAGTGGCCTTTTCTGAACTGCTTGCACAACTTGGGCAGAGCCGCGAAACGTCTTAAAGAGAGCGACTTAGTCCGCGACTCATCCCAAGAATCATTCACAACTTCACAACGAATTTTTCCGGGTAATATTGTTCTTTTAATTTTCTCTGTTTCAACACATATTTTTATTCTTCTTCATTCCAACACTTAAGTTTTTATACATCCAATTGCAAGCTTTCCCATAAAAATCAACCAAGCTTTAGAGTGAATTCAGACGTGGCTTCTCTTCATGACAGTCCAGCTTCCATACCCGATTTCTTTAGGATCATTCTAGATAAGACTTCTAAAAACACCAGAATTGTAAGCACCTCTCTCTCTCTCTCTCTATTACTATGCTAAGAATGTTTTCTCTTAACATGTTCTGTTATGCAGAAGATTCCAATGAAGTTTTTGATGAGATATGGAGAGAATTTATCAAGTCCTGCACATCTTAAGCTTCCAAGTGGTGCAGAAATGGAAATAGAACTGAGAAGATGCAACGATGGTTGGGTTTGGTTTGACAGGAGTTGGCCAGAGTTCTCAAAGTTGTGCTCTCTTGACTACGGTAATTGGCTAGTCTTTGGGGGTTAGAATGGAGGAATCGAGTCTGGAGAGAAGTAGTGGCTAGAGAAGGATGCTGGCTCCTTTTTAAAAAAAAAAAAAAAAAAATTATTTCAGATTCGGCCCAAAACAACGTCGTTTTCGCCAAGTCATTTAAAAAAATTCCCTGGGCCAAAACGACGTCGTTTTTCCCATGTTGTTTTAATAAATTAAAAAAAAAAGGGTCCCGCGCAGGCCTTCTTCTTCGGCTTGCAGACCCTTCTTTCAGTCATTTCGTCAACCACTTGGCATGCAGCTCCAAGAGGTCACACCAGCAGCTCCAAGGGACCTCTAAGCTTAATTCCATGGCTTCCAAGAGGTCGCGCGACCCCATTGACCCCACTGTGGCTCCGCCTCTGCTCACTGGAGACATTGCCTCAGGTTGGACTCGCAGAGTCACAGGATGACAAAAAGCTCCAAATGAAACAGCAAGACGCAGGAAAACTTACTTAATGGGGATAGCAAAACATCTTGGCTAACCGTTACATGAAAGTGTTCTATGACTTAACCCACCCCCAAAAGTGTTATTATTTTTTGGGAGCTTCACTAATATACCCAAAATGGGTGCTGAAATTATAAAAAAAAACCTCATATGGAAAACACTTTATTAACACACCCAAAACCCATTTATTAAACAACAAATTACTGTTGAAGTTCCAATAAATTACAAGCACTGCCACTATCAAGCCCAACAGAAAAAAAAACTCACAAAAAACACCCAAAACAACCCCAGCCCAAACTTATAAAAAAGCCCAAAGATTTTACCATCTCCAAAACCATAATTTCGTTCAAAAAAATGGAAAACAAAAACGTAACTTCCAGCTTGCGACTTCAATTAACCATCTCTGCCAAACGTCCCTTCAGTCACTGTCTTCATCAAAGTGTCTTCTTCATCTCTCGAAACCGTAGCTCCATAACCACCACCAAGCTTGATCTACTTTCAAAAACAAACACCACACACTGATCTCCACCTACAAAACCAACACAAAATTTCAGAGAACAATTTCAACAAGAAAACGCTTCAAAGGTAAGACATTTACAAACCAAACCTACACTGGAATTTTGATTAATTGCTATAGAGTTCCAGTCTAGGGTAATAACAGTATTTTAGATTCGAATCAAGGATAAAATCTTGAAACTATATTGGATTTCACTATTGCACTAACTGCTTACTAGTTTACTGAAATTTCTGATTAATGGCTGTAAAGTTTCAATATAGGGTAATAACACTGCTTGTTTCCTCTGAAATCCTATTTTTGATGCATGTCTACCACTGTAAAGTTCCAGGATAGGGTATTAATACTGCTTGTTTCCTCTGAAATCCTATTTGTAATGCATGTCTACCACTGTATGGTTCCAGTATGTGGTAATAACACTGGTAGACGTGCATTAGAAATAGGATTTCATAGCAAACAAGCAGTGTTATTACCCTATACTGGAACTTTACAGTGGTAGATGTACATTATAAATACGATTGCATAGCAAACAAGCAGTGTTATTACCCTAGACTGGAACTTTACAATGGTAGACGTGCATTAGAAAGAGGATTTCATAGTGTGGGGGTTTTTTTTGTTGAGAAGGCTTAGCTGGGCTTGATAGCTGCTTGATCCTGCATATAGCCTTCAAGTCCCCCTTTTTGAGTAAGCGAGAACTAGGCCCAAAGTATCCCGAAGGAGAAGCAAGTCCTAGGGAATACTCTGTTCTTCTTCCAGCGGCTCTTTTGGATTTATGGCTTCTTCCGGCGGCTATTTGGGCTCTTTGGATTATGGCTTGGTGCATGAGTTGATACAGAAACCATATGAGCTTGGCATGGTGAATTAGAATATTAAAGGGCTTGGCATGAGAGGCTTGTGGTGTGGGAGCTAAGTGCCCATAAGTTTAGCATGAGAGAATTTGCATGAGGAATGAATGATTACGGCATTGTGTTGTGGCATGGTTTAGGTAGTGTTTAAGGCTTGAGATGGTATTCAGAGCATGGTGATAATGGCATGAGGATGAACTTGCTTCTGGCTATTGTTTAACTGTATGGTGGTTGTGTTGGTGTTTGGGCTCGAAGTGGTATAAGCATGATGGAGGAAGGCTTGGGCTTTGTATATTCATGGCATTGTCTGGATTTTGCAATAGCTAAGGCTTGTCGGTATTTTGTAGAGGGTGAGCTTGAGTTTGGTGTGCTTCCAGCGGCAGGTAAGCTTGGTGTGCTTCCAGCGGTGGGTAAGCTTGGTGTGCTTCCAGCGGCAGTGAGAATATGACTGCTCATCTGCCTCCCTCTTTTTCCTTTCTGGCAACCGATGCCTCCTTTTTATAAGCGGTGGGGGTTCCTGGCAGTTGCAGAAGATAGGAATTTTAATGTAGGAAGGTGTTATGGCTTTAATGAGTTTGATTGGTTTTGCTGGAAAGCTACGGTTGAGTGGTAGGCGCCGTAGCCTAGTTCTAGAGTTGCTGGAAGAAATTGGAGATTGGGTAGTAGGCGCCGTAGCCTAATTTTAGAGTTGCTGGAAGGTTTAATGCTAGAAGAAATTGATGCTCTAGCTTGACTGTTGGTTACGGTGTGGGTTTTATTGCTGGGAGGTTGAGCCTGTAGCTTTTAGTGCTTGAAGGTTGGCTGCTGGTAGTTGAGTGCTGGGAAGAAAAGCATGATCTCTCTCTGCTTACCCGTGTATTGGGCTCAAGAAAGTGGGCCTGAGTTTTGGTGCTCCCAAGCAGCCCCAAACTTCCACTCTCTGATCCATCAACATGCCTTATGTACCCTTGTAACCATCCACACCACAACCTGCCAGGCAAGCCCCAGGCATATATGTGGCTTGGGCCCACTTAGGCTTGTTGGGTGGTTTTAGCATAGGAAGATGTATTATTTGCTTGGCATGGCATGTACATTACTTGTATATTTATTTAATGAATTAATTCCCAAAATACAATTTGGGTTAGCATGAGACAATTATTGTATGTTATATTGGGCTTAAGACATCTTTGGGCTTCTCGTAACATTTTGGGCCTCAACACATAGCAAACAAGCAGTATTATTACCCTAGAGTGGAACTTAATAGTGGTAAACGTGCATTACAAATACGATTTCATAGCAAACAAGCAGTGTTATTACTCTATACCTTGGAACTTTACAGTGGTAGACGTGCGATTTCATAGCAAATAAGCAGTGTTATTACCCTAGACTGGAACTTAATAGTGGTAGACGTGGATTAGAAATAGGATTTCATAGCAATCAAGCAGTGTTATTACCCTATACTGAAACTTTACAGTGGTAGACATGCATAAGAAATAGGATTTCATAGCAAACAAGCAGTGTTATTACCCTATACTTGGAACTTTACAGTGGTAGACATGCATTAGAAATAGGATTTCATAGCAAACAAGCAGTGTTCTTACCCTATACCTGGAACTTTACAGTGGTAGACATGCATTAGAAATAGGATTTCATAGCAAAAAAGCAGTGTTATTACCCTATACCTGGAACTTTACAGTGATAAACAGAAAAAACACGAATATACTCAAATTCAACTGAAAAAACATGCCTCAATTAATACGAAAACCAAATAGAATATCACAAATTTCTAACCACATCTCAAACAGCAAATCCACAACCAAAAGAATCTGAAATCAATCCAAATTATAAACAAAAAGAAATTAAAATCACAATTTAAAACTCAAACAAATATCTAAGTACAAATTAGAACGAAATCAGAAAATCCAATAAATTACCTCCAATTCAGCAATAACAAAAATAAACAGATAAAATCAAGAAGAATAGTATCTGCATGTCAAATTTAAACTCCAAGATTGAAAAAATTAAAAACGAAAACCTAATCAGCAACTTAATTTATCAAACATGAAATCACCATACAAACTAAGTCATTGAATTTTAAATGTTCATAAACCAAACACAAACAAAAAGCACAATGATTCATACAATAAACACTAGAAAATACAGAAATGAGAAATCATCATAAGAATAAACTGTGAAAATACGTACATTAGATGCGTTGATCTCATGGATCAGGACCCGAGTTCACCTCCTGAGTTGTAAAACGACGTTGCCGAGGTCGTCGTATCCAGCTCTTCAAAAAAGAGCTTCTTCAATGGCGACCGTAGAGAGGAAGACGAAGCGGCAGCACCTCTGGCTCCTGAAGTATCGTTGTAGTCGGCATCAGCGAATAGGAGATCCTGGTTCAAAATCGGGAACATTGGACGGATCTGGCCATTTTGGAATATATCGTCGGTGGAATTGGCGATCCATCGGGATTGGTGCAGGTGAACGAGAAATCGTCTTCATCTTCGTTCTTCTCGCAATCACCACCAACATCGGCGTTCTGAAAGCCTTCGTCCGGCAATTGACACCTCAAATCTACAGAGTAGCCACAAAACTCCGCGAACTTAACCATTAGCTCTATTCATATCGAAAAAAATGGAAATTAGCACCAAATTCAACGAAGAAACTGAAATTGAGTCAAAATTTAAGTAAATTAAGCAAAAATCAAAAGGAAAATAATGAATTGAAGCAGATGGAACAAACCTGCAAAAGGAATGGAGGCATCGGCGGCGAGAACACGTGTGAGGCCACCGATGTTGTTAAATTATATTAACTCGCAAGTGTACGTGCCAATCAGGAGTATAGCAAGACAAATACGAGGTCGTACCCATGAAGACTGAGAAGTTCAAATTAGTTATGTACTTGTTGGATAGATTTTACTCTATCTATTTCTCGCAAGTGCACGAACCAATTATAGTATAGGAATGCAAGCACGAGGTCGTTCCAGAGAGACTTGGATGAAAAACACTTATTACTATTACTTAGACTCACAAGTAACCCTAAGAATAAACAGAATTTAAATGAAGTTGTTTTGAGTTTGTTGAAATGAAAACTGGAAAAAAGGAAATGCAAAGTAGCAAGTGACCAGAAAGTAGATGTTTTAGAAAGTTGAGAGACAAAGGAGACAAGCACTAGGGTTTCAACTTCACCATGACAATCCAATTTCAAGCTACAAGTTAACAATCACCTAAGTTGATTACAATGTCGGAGTTCGTTCTTTCTTATGTATGATTATCCATATGGTGTTTGGTTTTAATCAAGTACTCAGAAAACACAACTTAGCTATGGTGTTTAGTCTAAGCTATGAATCTGAATCCATTAAGCTTAAGAAGAACACAAAGGAACCAAGTAAACATTTAAACATGGTGTTTGTCCTAAATGCATTACCCACTCATTCACTAATCGGTTCAAGAGTCATATGGTGTTTATGTAAACTTGAACTAGATAATTAGAAGTAATCAACAAAGGGTAACATTAACTTGAAAACATGAAATTGTCTTGTCAGGTTACATTGAAACCCTAGTTATGGGAATTAGTTACACTCCATTAATGGAAAATACATTTGAAGCATAATAAACATGGAGAGAGTAAGAAAAACCCGTGAAGAACGAATTATATTGTTGAAGAGCTCCTCAAAGCTTCCACCATGTATGTTGCAACCAGAGATGAAGAGTGGTGTAGATGGTGTGGATTGTGTTTGGGAATTGATGGGATTGTGGAGGATGGAGTGATCTGTGGGAGAAGTGTATGAGGCTGTGGTTGATGAAGGTTTGAGAGGGGATGGTGCTGGGATGAGTGGTCTGCTAGGAATTGGAAGAGAGGGATTCTGAATTCCAGGATTTTGTGTCTTATGAATGTGGAATGGAAGTGATATTTATAGGGAGAAGGAAAGGGGATATCTGAATTAAATATGGCTAATGCATACAACACTTGTATTAGAAAATCAGAAATGGTTGTTGCACTTCACCAATAAATCCCACCAGCACCATGACCAAGCATCCAATGAGCTCATCTCGAGTCAGCATGATGAACAACTTCTTGGGCTTACGAATTGGGCTTGGCTGAATCAAATGACGACTTTAAGATGTCCATTGTGAAGTTCAGAATGTGTCTGATCCAACCACACAAGTATTGGCCCAATCCAAGCTCGGATCAAGAAGATAGGTCCGAAATGAAATTCTAACTCAGTCTCCAGTTTTTGCACGTTTTTGCTCCATTTTGCTTCAAATGCCTCAAGTGGTACCTAGAGCTCAATGAACTGAATAACAAACACAAAATGGATTAAAAGCACAAGTTTTATTTAAAAACATAACCAAACAATAGGGTAGATTGATACAAAATGATACAGAATTATGCATTGATCAATACCCCAAACCTATATTTTGCTGGTCCTCAAGCAAAACTAAAACTTAAACAACACACAAAACGAAACTTATTACACCATTTTCGTAGATGTCACGATTGCATTGAGCATATGCAATAAGCCTTTAAACCTCTAGGTGTCCCTAGTAGGAGGAGTTGTGTCTCCTGAGGGTTTACAGTGATGACTCCCACAAACATCAACAAATTCTGAAAGATAACTAATAGTTAAAGAATCACTTTTAAACAAACTAAGGAAAACCAATGAATGCACAATCACACTTTCAAAACTAATGGTATGCCACTTCAGATCTTCACACCAGGGTGTATAGTGTATTCCCACTGCAAAAAGAATTCCAGCATTGAAGCCACCGTACTCAAATACATAGTTAGAAATCGCCTCAACTTTAGGTCTCACGGGTATCTCTCAAATCTTCACAAAGAACCTAGGGTTTAGTTTCTCAACAAGCATATGTGAGTGACATTATGTAAAGGGAAACAAGATTTCACATATGAAATAATCATAAAACAAAAGCACGATTTCTGGAAATAAGATCTCATGAAAGGAAATCAAATGCTAAGAACATAGAAAGAATACATTGCATACCAGCACTCATGAACCGGACTTCCCCAAAGATCAGTTAGGTCTTAATCAAGCTTGTAATGTCAGGCTGAGGGAAGGGGTTATGAAAAGAAGGGAAATGAAAACTAAGAACTCAAGAACATGCCAAGAGTGCTCCTTCTTGCTGCAAGGTAAATGGCTACATTATGTGAATCTTCAAGGCAATGACTTGTGCTCCATTGAACTGAATTTGAACTTTGATCAAGAACTGGCCCTCTTTTGCTTTGTTAATTTTTTTTATAAACGAATTTGGCCCTCTTTTGCTTTTCTCCTTGAATTGCACTAACACACTGATTCTCTCCATTTGCTTGGTATAACGCCCATCCTTGCTTCTTCATTTTGTTGAGATCTTGACATGTTCTCCAGTTATAGGGTATGGCTAAACAAGGGATGGTATCTTAGATTAAGATACAAGGGTAGGAGTAATGTGGGTGATGAAAGAAAGGCTTAAGTGTTTGGATGCAAAATTGGGTAAAGGAAGCACACAACATGGAGGGATATCAAAGCCTTTAAGTGACTTAAACACACATAGCCTACATCATATCAATGGGTAGATCCTTTCCACAAATGTCAGCAAGCAACATAGCATCTGCAAAAGATCAAATAGTTCTTAGTATTCGATGAATATAATGAGATCAACGTAAACGGAATCTGGGAAGTTGTAAGAGTAGAAACAAATAAAACCCTCTCAAGGAATGGAATAGGCTCAAATTAGCTCACTAGGGTAGTCTCCACAATTCTTCTAAAGATATCTGAGTATCGCACCTTCTTGACCAAAATTCCAATTGCATGACAGTGTGTACGGCAGAAATTCTGATGCAAATACTTCCATGGCAACACACTAGCAAAGAATTAGTGACAATGACATTGCATATACATCTTCATTAGTAAGCAAAAAGAAATCTTTCACTAAGACTCAGAAATTCAACAACAGACTCAAAAGTTTAACAACAGACTCAAAAATTCAACAAGTTTCATCCCACACCCCAAACCTGAATGAAACATTGTCCTCAATGTTTAAAGGAATGCAATGCTATTACCAAACTAAACATAAAACGCAGGAAAGGAATCAACTCTAAACAAAAATAAAAACGAAAACAACAAAACCTGGTTGGGTTGCCAATAGTTAGGGTGTGGTGAACTCAAGGGAGTCCACAACTTGTGTTTCCACAACATCATCCAAGTATTGTTTCAGACGCTGCCCATTCACCTTGAAAGTTGTCATGTCCCTTAGGTTCTCAATCTCAACAGTTCCATGAGGAAAAACTTGAAGCACCTTGAATGGCCCCAGCCATCCGGATTTCAATTTACCTGGAAAGAGACGCAAACGTGAGTCATATAACAAAACTTTCATACCTGGCTTGAATTCTTTCCTGAGGATGGCCTTGTCATGATAGCTTTTGGTCCTCTCTTTGTAGATTTTTGCATTATCATAAGCTTCGTTCCTTAGCTCCTCCAATTCATTGATTTGCAATTTTCTAACATTCCCAGCTTCTTTGAGATCAAAATTGAACTTTTTAATTGCCCAATATGCTCGATGCTCAAGTTCCATTGGTAGGTGACAAGCCTTCCCAAACACAAGTCGATAAGGGCTCATCCCAATGGGGGTCTTATAAGCTTTCCTATATCCCAATGGGAGTCGGATTGACAGTTTTCTCCAAAATGTTCTTGATCTCTCTATTGCTGATCTCAACTTGTCCAGAAGTTTGGGGATGATATGGAGTTGACACTCTATGTGTGATATTGTACTTTCTCATTAAGGCCTCAAATGGTTTGTTGCAGAAGTGGCTGCCACCATCACTAATGACAGCCCTAGGAGTTCCAAACCTAGTGAAAATCACATCTCTCAGGAATTTCAGGACAACTCTATGATCATTAGTCCTTGTAGCCAATGCCTCCACCCATTTGGATACATAATCTACAGCAACAAGAATGTAAGTATAACCCAAAGAGGAAGGAAAAGGTCCCATGAAATCTATACCCCATATGTCAAACAGCTCCACCACCAAAATGTTGTTTAGTGGCATCATATTCCTCCGGCTTATGTTTCCCATTCTTTGACACCTATCACATTTAGAACAGAAATAAAATGCATCTTTAAAAAGAGAGGGCCAAAAGAAACCAGATTGAAGAACCTTAGCTGCTGTTTTCTTGGCACCAAAATGACCTCCACATGCAAATTCGTGACTAAACTTGAGTATACTTTGCTGCTCATTCTCTGGGATACACCTCCTTATGATTTGGTTGGGGCCATGTTTGAACAGATATGGATCATCCCAAAAGTAATGTTTGGCTGTGGCAAGGAACTTCTTTCTTTCCTGAAAAGTTAGATCATCTCTCAAAACACCACTAGCAAGATAATTAACAAGATCAGCATACCATGGTTCTTGATCATGAATGGCCAATAGTTGTTCATCTGGAAAAGATTCATTGAGGGGCAGGACATCCTCAAACTTGTGGTTACCATCGATGAGACGAGAGAGATGATCAGCAACAACATTCTCACACCCTTTCTTATCTCGGATTTCTAAATCAAATTCTTGCAACAGCAATACCCATCGAAGCAAGCGTGGCTTAGCATCCTTCTTGGTTAACAAGTACCTAAGTGCTGCATGGTCAGAATATACAATCACTTTAGAACCAACAAGATATGAACGAAACTTCTCTAAAGCAAAAATTACAGCAAGCAACTCCTTTTCAATTGTTGAGTAATTGAGCTGAGCATCATTTAATGTTCGGCTTGCATAATAGATGACATGAGGGAGCTTGTTAACTCTTTGACCTAGAACTGCACCAAGAGCATAGTCAGAAGCATCACACATTAATACGAAAGGTAAAGACCAATCTGGTGCCTTGATAATTGGAGTTGATGTTAGTTCAAGTTTCAAAGAGTTAAATGCATCTAAACAATCTTTATCAAAGTTGAAAACAGAATCTTTAGCCAAAAGATTGCATAGAGGACAAGTGATTTTGGAGAAATCTCTAATAAAACGACGATAAAAACCTGCATGCCCTAGAAAACTCCTCACACCTTTCACTGAAGTAGGGGGTGGTAGATTAGAAATCAAATCAATCCTTGCTTTGTCTACCTCAATACCTTTGCTGGAAATGGCATGGCCTAACACAATACCTTGCTTCACCATGAAGTGACACTTCTCCCAATTTAGAATTCAGATTAGTTTCTTGGCATCTTTTAAGCACTAATGACAAGTGGTTAAGACAATCATCAAAAGAGGATCCAAAAACTGAAAAGTCATCCATAAATACCTCAATGAACCTCTCTATCATGTCTGAAAAGATAGCCATCATGCATCGTTGGAAGGTAGCTGGGGCATTGCATAAACCAAATGGCATTCGTCTATACGGAAAGGTTCCAAAGGGGCACGTGAATGTTGTCTTCTCTAGATCCTCAGGGGCTATTGCAATTTGATTGTAACCTGAAAAACCACCAAGGAAACAATAATGTGAGTGACCAGCTAGCCTTTCAATCATTTGATCAATAAAAGGCAAAGGAAAGTGATCCTTTCTAGTGGCAGTGTTTAGCTTCCGATAATCAATGCACACTCTCCATCCTGTGATTGGTCTTGTTGGCACCAGCTCATTGTCCTCATTCTTGACCACTGTGATGCCTGACTTCTTTGGGACAACTTGGATAGGACTCACCCATTTGCTATCTGAGATAGGATAAATGATTCCTACATCAAGTAATTTGAGTATTTCAGTTCTTACAACTGTTGTTTAATTATGTTAACTCGCAAGTGTACGTGCCAATCAGTAGTATAGCAAAGACAAGAACGAGGTCGTACCCACGAGGACTGAGAAGTTCAAATTAGTTATGTACTTAGATTACCGAATTCAAGAAGTTAGGAAGTTAAGTCTAAAACAGAAATTAAAGTGAGAGTGATTGTGATTGTGAAAGGAAGTGAGCAAACTGAAATTGCAAATGAAAGCAAATAAACAAGTGTAACAAAGAGTGATTTTGAAGATTGAAAAACAGATTTGGAGACTAGGGCATTCGATTCACCATAACAATTCAATTCTGGGTTATAAGGATTCAAGTAACAAGTCTAATTCAGATTCAAAGATTGATTCTAACTAAAGTATGATTAAGCCATGGTGTTTGGTCCTAACCTTGTGTTCCTAATTCCCTAATTTGATCATTTGTTGTCTAACCTAAAATTAAGCATTAGGAACCCATTAAGCATAGAAGAACATTTTAAACAACCAAGTATGTATCTAATCCCTGTTGTCGAATGTCCATACATACTCTTCCTATTCATAGTTCAATTCGAATTAAAGTAGGGTGTATACTCTTAATTCAAACCAAGATACACAAATCAAAATGGTAGCTAGGCATTCTGATCAGCATATAGGCAGATATGCAAAATGAATAAGAACATGAATCATGAATCAAACTTGAAACTTGAACTTTATAAACCCAGAATATTCATGTTAGGTTACATCGAAGCCCTAGTGATGGATTTAGCTACTCATAATGGAAAAGAGACTTGAACAGAAATGAGAAAACATAATGAATGCAATAAGAGTAGAAAAACCCATTTTCTGAAGTTCTTGTGGTGTCCAAGGCTTCTCCAAGTGCTTCTCCACTTCTAATGCTTGTCCAAGAGCTTCCCCACTTCTAGAAAGATGTATGAAGGATATGGAGGTGATTTGGGATGAGTTTGAGTGAGTGGTGATGGCTAAGAAAGATGAAATTCGTATGGAAATGGAAGAGAGGTTTTCTGGAGTTGTTTTGGTGGGTTGAGGCTATTTAGAGCTTTGGATTGATTGCTGGAGTGTTTGGGGTTGTGAGAGTGAAGGATGGCTGAATTGTGGGGTTGTGAATCCCAGGCTTGCACTCAGAGTGTATGGGAGTGTTTGAGGATGGATGGAGAGGGTTTTGTGGGGTTGTGAATCCCAGGCTTGCACTCCTTGAATCTGGAATTGAAGAGGTATTTATAGGGGGAGGGAAGTGAGAAATCAGAATTGAATATAGCAATTACCTAACACACTTGCATTAGATAATCAGAAATGGTTGGTGAACTTCACCAACAAATCCCACCAGCAGCCATAGCTCATCATCATGTCAGCATGACCAAGCTTCACCAACAAATCCCACCAGCAGCCATAGCTCATCCTCATGTCAGCATGACCAAGCAAGCAATGAGGTCATCTGCAAGTCAGAATGATGTGTCTTTTGATGGGCTCACGGATTGGGCTTGGATTAATCAATTGATGAGCTCGAGCTATCCATCTTCAAGTTCAGAATGTCTTCTTTCCAAGCACATGTGAAGTGGCCCAATCCAAGCACAGATGAAAAAGATATGTCCAAAATGAATTTGTAACTCAGTCTTCAGCTTTTACACATTGTTTTCACCATTTTACTTCAAATGCCTCAGGTAATACCTAGAGCTCAATGAACTGAATGACAAACACAAAAGAGGTTAAAAGCACAAGGTTAACTCAAAAACATAACGAAATCATAAGCTAGAAGGGTACAAAATGATATACAATTGTGAACCGAACAACAACATCCTTCATATGTGGGTTGAGTCTCCTCTGGGCTCACGAGTTGGCTTGGCATCCTCCATCAAAATTCGATGCATGCACATTGTAGGGCTTATTCCCTTGATATCTGCAATGGTCCATCCGATGGCATTCTTGTGCTCTCTCAAAACTGTGATCAACTTATCCTCTTCTAATGGAGAAAGGTCAGAAGCTATAATGATGGGAAGGGTTTCTGTCTCACCAAGATAAACATATTTAAGGTGTTGTGGAAGAGGTTTTAGCTCAAGTTTAGGTGGCTTGACAATGGAGGGAACTAGTTTAGTGGTGGCAGGTTTAAGAGGCTCAACAATGGGTGAAATGGAAGAATTGAATGGTTTCAAAACCTCAAGGGCAGCTGCCACTTCAACGAACTCAGATTCATCATCAAGATCACCTAAAGGTTGTGTCAACACAATTTCTAAAGCATCATCTGATTGTGCCTGCACAAATTTAGACAAAACCAGGGAATCCAAACTATCAATTGAAAAGCAATCAAGTGAATTAGAAGGATGAGTTAAGGATTCAAACACTTTGAATTCTATGGTTTGGCCAAGGACTGTCATTTTCAGAATGCCATTTTTCACATCAATAAGAGTGTTTGCTGTGGCCATGAATGGTGTTCCAAGCAAGATAGGCAGCTCACGGTCATGAATGGGTGCATCTTCCATGTCTAACACTACAAAATCAGCAGGCAATATTAGCTTATCAACTTGAACCAAAATATCTTCAACTATACCTCTAGGATATTTCACTGAGCGATCAGCAAGTTGTAAGCTGAGTGTGGTGGATTTTAGCCTTCCCAAACCTAGTTGCAGGTACACTGAATAAGGCATTAGATTGATACTTGCACCTAAATCCAACATGGTTTTCTCCACTCGTTTATCTCCAATGGTTATGCCGATGGTAAAACTGCCTGGATCCTTGAGCTTAGGAGGAAGTTTTCTTTGAAGGACAGCACTCACATTTTCAGACACCAACACCTTCTCATGAGGGCTATACCTTCTCTTGTGTGAGTTCAACTCCTTAAAAAATTTAGCATAAGTTGGCATATTCCTGATCATATCAAGTAAAGACAAGTTAACATTGACTTTACTAAGTATATCATAAATTTCTGTAAATGACTTATCCTGTTTGCTTTTAGCAAGACGTCCAGGGAAAGGAATTGGTGGCACATAAGGGTTCTCGGCCTTGTGCAATGTAGGTGAACTTGTTGACGTGCCAATGGGAATTTCTTCTTTTGGTGTCGTCTCTTCCTTGTGTTCATCACCTGCATTCACAACATCATGATTAGTAACTTCTTTGCCAACTTTATTATCAATAACCTTACCACTTCTGAGAACTGAGATTGCTTTGGCATGCTCATGATGGTTGGGATTCACATTTGGCTGGCTAGGGAACTTTCCAGGTTCTCTTTGATTCAAACTATCTGCAATTTGCCCTAATTGAATTTCCATTTTGGTCAAGGCAGCAGAATGTTGTTGAAGAGCACCATTAGTAGTTTGCTGGAATTGCAAAGTATTTTGAGCCAACAACTTGACTGTGTCCTCCAATGAACTTGGTTTCGGTTGGAATGATGAACTCGCTTGATTTTGATTTTGATTGTTGCTCCAAGAGAAATTTGGGTGATTCCTCCAACCAGGATTATAAGTGTTCGAGAAGGGATCATTTCTTGGCCTTTGGTTGTAAGAATTCATCATGTGGGCTTGTTCTTGGACAAACTCAGGATAAGCATTACTAGCTGAACACATGTGAGTTGGGTGTCCTTGAACATTGCAAATAGCACAAACTTCAACTTGAGGAGCTTTAGGTACCATATTGAGCACGGAGTCAAGCTTCCTTTGTAAGCCAGGAACCTGTAAAGCAAGCTCATTGTTAGGACTAATCTCATAGATACCAGCCTTACCTCTTGTATCTTTGTGTTGAGCATTGGATCCCAACATCTCAAATATGTCATATGACTCTTGAGCATTCTTTTTCTTTAAAGCTCCACCTGCAGCATTATTAACAGTAGATTGACAAGTTTCGGTTAGTCCATCATAGAAAATTTGCATTTGCAAGTATAGAGGTAACCCATGATGTGGACATTGCATTAGAGTTCCTTTAAAACGCTCCCAGCATTCATTGAATGGTTCGCCATCATGTTGTGAGAAGTTGAAAATCTTGGACCTCAAGGTGGCTGCCTTTTGGGCGGAGAAAAACTTCTCCAAGAACTTCTTAGCAACAGCATCCCAAGTGGTTAGTGATCCAGGGGCTAACGACATCAACCAAGTCTTTGCTCTATCCTTCAAAGTGTAAGGGAAAACCCTCATCCTCAGATTTGCTTCAGATACATCCTTCAAAGGCAAAGTACAAACAACAGTATAAAATTCTTTAATGTGAGCCAAAGGATCTTCATTAGCTGCCATCTTTTCTTCTTCCTCTTCTTCTTCTTCTTGATCTAAGTTAAAGATGTTGAACAGAGAGTACTCTTCTGAGCTTGCTGAATTGGAGGTTTCGGCGTCTAAGGGATTGAGAATAGATTCAATGGCTGCCTCCCTTGCTTTAACAAGCCTTTGTTCAAGTTGAGCCAGTGATGGTTGTTGTGTACCACGGATTGGTTGAATCCTAATAGTTCCGGATTGAGAGTGTTTCTTGACCGCTGATACAACTTGTTCAAGCAATGGTTTGCTCGACATGCAATACCTGAAAACAAAGAAAAACTAAAGAAAGTAAGCAATAGTAACAAGACTCTTAATCAAGTCCCCGGCAACGGCGCCATTTTCTTGTTGGATAGATTTTACTCTATCTATTTCTCGCAAGTGCACGAACCAATTATAGTATAGGAATGCAAGCACGAGGTCGTTCCACAGAGACTTGGATGAAAAACACTTATTACTATTACTTAGACTCACAAGTAACCCTAAGAATAAACAGAATTTAAAAGAAGTTGTTTTGAGTTTGTTGAAATGAAAACTGGAAAAAAGGAAATGCAAAGTAGCAAGTGACCAGAAAGTAGATGTTTTAGAAAGTTGAGAGACAAAGGAGACAAGCACTAGGGTTTCAACTTCACCATGACAATCCAATTTCAAGCTACAAGTTAACAATCACCTAAGTTGATTACAATTTCTGGAGTTCGTTCTTTCTTATGTATGATTATCCATATGGTGTTTGGTTTTAATCAAGTACTCAGAAAACACAACTTAGCTATGGTGTTTAGTCTAAGCTATGAATCTGAATCCATTAAGCTTAAGAAGAACACAAAGGAACCAAGTAAACATTTAAACATGGTGTTTGTCCTAAATGCATTACCCACTCATTCACTAATCGGTTCAAGAGTCATATGGTGTTTATGTAAACTTGAACTAGATAATTAGAAGTAATCAACAAAGGGTAACATTAACTTGAAAACATGAAATTGTCTTGTCAGGTTACATTGAAACCCTAGTTATGGGAATTAGTTACACTCCATTAATGGAAAATACATTTGAAGCATAATAAACATGGAGAGAGTAAGAAAAACCCGTGAAGAGCTCCTCAAAGCTTCCACCATGTATGTTGCAACCAGAGATGTAGAGTGGTGTAGATGGTGTGGATTGTGTTTGGGAATTGATGGGATGGTGGAGGATGGAGTGATCTGTGGGAGAAGTGTATGAGGCTGTGGTTGATGAAGGTTTGAGAGGGGATGGTGCCGGGATGAGTGGTCTGCTAGGAATTGGAAGAGAGGGATTCTGAATTCCAGGATTTTGTGTCTTATGAATGTGGAATGGAAGTGATATTTATAGGGAGAAGGAAAGGGGATATCTGAATTAAATATGGCTAATGCATACAACACTTGTATTATAAAATCAGAAATGGTTGTTGCACTTCACCAATAAATCCCACCAGCAGCCCTAGGTCACCATTATGTCAGCATGACCAAGCTTCCAACCAGAAACAATAGCTCATGCCTAGCTCACCATGACCAAGCATCCAATGAGCTCATCTGCAAGTCAGCATGATGAACAACTTCTTGGGCTTACGAATTGGGCTTGGCTGAATCAAATGACGACTTTAAGATGTCCATTGTGAAGTTCAGAATGTGTCTGATCCAACCACACAAGTATTGGCCCAATCCAAGCTCGGATCAAGAAGATAGGTCCAAAATGAAATTCTAACTCAGTCTCCAGTTTTTCACGTTTTTGCTCCATTTTGCTTCAAATGCCTCAAGTGGTACCTAGAGCTCAATGAACTGAATAACAAACACAAAATGGATTAAAAGCACAAGTTTTATTTAAAAACATAACCAAACAATAGGGTAGATTGATACAAAATGATACAGAATTATGCATTGATCAGTACTTAGATTACCGAATTCAAGAAGTTAGAAAGTTAAGTCTAAAACAGAATTTAAAGTGAGAGTGATTGTGATTGTGATTGTAAAAGGAAATGAACAACCTGAGATTGCAAACGAAACAAGTAAACAAGTGCAGCAAGGGTGGTTTTGAAGATTGAAAAATAGATTTGGAGACTAGGGCATTCGATTCACCATAACAATTTAATTCCAGGTTATAAAGATTCAAGTGACAAGTCTAATTCAGATGCAAAGATTGATTGTAGCTAATATATGATTAAGCCATGGTGTCTAGTCCTAACCTTGTATTCCTAATTCCCGAATTTGATCATTTGTTGTCTAACCTAAAATTAAGCATTAGGAATCCATTAAGAATAGAAGAACATTTTAAACAACCAAGAATGTATCTAATCCCGATTGTCAAATTCTCATACACACTCTTCCTATTCATAATTCAATTTGAATTAAAACATGGTGTCTACTCTTAATTCAAACCAAGATATACAAATCTGAATGGTAGCTAGGCATTCCAATAAGCATATAGGCAGGTAGGCAAAAGAATAAGAACATGAATCATGAATCAAACTTGAAACTTGAAATTTATAAACCCAGAATATTCATGTTAGGTTACATCAAAGCCCTAGTTATGGATTTAGCTACTCATAATGGAAAAGAGACTTGAACAGAAATGAGAAAACATAATGAATGCAATAAGAGTAGAAAAACCAATTATGAAGTTCTTGTGGTGTCCAATGGCTTCTTCAAGGGCTTCCCCACATCTAATGCTTCTCCAAGAGTTTCCTCACGTCTAGAAGGATGTATGAAGGATATGGAGGTGATTTGGGATGAGTTTGAGTGAGTGGTGATGGCTGAGAAAGATGAAATTCGTAGGGAAATGGAAGAGAGGTTTGCTGGAATTGTTTTGGTGATATGAGGCTGTTTAGGGCTTTTGGTTGATTGCTGGAGTGTTTGGGATTATGAGAGTGTTTGAGGTAATTTCTGAATGTGTTTGGGGAATGATGGGAATGTGGAAAATGGAGTGAAGGATGGCTGAATTGTGGGGTTGTGAATCCCAGGATTTGCACACATTGAATGACGAATGGAAGAGGTATTTATAGGGAGAAGGGAGTGATAAATCTGAATTCAATATGGCTAATGCATACAACACTTGTATTAGAAAATCAGAATTGGTTGCTGCACTTCACCAACAAATCCCACCAGGAGCCATAGCTCATCTTCATGTCAGCATGACCAAGCAAGCAATGAGCTCATCTGGAGTCAGCATGATGTGTATTTTGATGGGCTCACGGATTGGACTTGGATTAATTAATTGATGACCATGAGCTGTCCATCTTCAAGTTCAGAATGTCTTCTTTCCAAGCACACGTGAATTGGCCCAATCCAAGCTCAGATGAAAAAGATATGTCCGAAATGAATTTGTAACTCAGTCTTCAGCTTTTACACATTGTTTTCACCATTTGACTTCAAATGCCTCAAGTGATACCTAGAGCTCAATAAACTGAATGACAAACACAAAAGAGGTTAAAAGCACAAGGTTAACTCAAAAACATAACTAAATCATAAGGGTATAAAATGATATACAATTGTGAACCGAACAAATACCCCAACCTAGATTTTGCCAGTCCTCGAGCAAAACAAAACAAAACAAAACAAAAACAAGAAGTTAAGTAAAGCACTTCTGCAAGTAACTCGATTGCATTGAGCATATGCAACAAGCCTTTAAACCTCTAGGCATCCCTAGTAGGAAGATTTGTGTCTCCTAAGGGTTTAACAGAAACGATACCCATAAACGCTTTAATGACTCTACAAAACAAAGTGGTTAGAAAAACAAACTTTGAAATCAACTAATGAAAATGAAAGAAAACTTTAGTCATACATCCAACACCATAGAGTTGCCAAGATAGGTGATCAATCAGTGTGTACAAGTGGAAGCTATAGCTCAAAGGCACACGGCTTCAAAGCAAGCACACTCAAACCTTGAATAGAGAACATGCTTCGACTCTAATTCTCATAGAAAACACTCAATCACTCAGAACCTATGGTTTAATTCTCTCAAGAAAGCATAAGTGAGTGTATGACATAGTAGCACAAATTTGGTTAGATCTCATGAAAGGAATCAAATACTAAGAAAATAGATACACATATACATACCAGCACCCATGAATACATCCTCAAAGATCAGCTACGTCTTTCACAAGGTTGTAATGAAAGGCTAAGGTTTAGGGGAAATGGAATAATTGGAAGGAAAAACAAGTAACTTAAGAACATACCAAGGTTGCAGCTTCATTAATCTGCAAGGCATCATTGATTTAAAGTGGATGACTGCAAACTTCATGGTATCTCCTGACATAGACTTTATTTTTCACACTTAGATCATATTGAAACACTTTCATCTTTGCTGATTTGATCTGCATCTTCTTTAACTTTATTGCACAGATTCACACCAATTTTCATTTAGGTACATGGCAGCAACTTCCTTACTTCAAACTTTATCTTGGCACTGTTGTGTCGGATTCAGCTGCACCCTCAACTTGTGATACTCGCAAGTGCACTAGCCGTTTGGTAGTATAGCATATGTAAGTGCGAGGTCGATCCCACGAGGATTGGTGATTGAATGATCCAATTCATTTCCCTACACAAAACAAAAATGGAAAATAAAATAAATAAAACAAGAAAAAAAAGGAAATAACTCAAGCAAATACATTCCCAAGTTCAATTAGATTAACGGATTGATTCTAGCTAAAGTATGATTAAGCCATGGTGTTTGGTCATAACCTTGTGTTCCTAATTCCCTAATTTGATCATTTGTTGTCTAACCTAAAATTAAGCATTAGGAACCCATTAAGCATAGAAGAACAATTTAAACAACCAAGCATGTATCTAATCCCTATTGTCGAATGTCCATACATACTCTTCCTGTTCATAGTTCAATTCAAATTAAAACATGGTGTCTACTCTTAATTCAAACCAAGATAGCTAACATGTAAGCCTAAATGGTGATCAATCATTCAAACTAACATATTAACTTATAAGCATAATGAATAAGAACAAAAACCATAACTGAAACTTGGAAACTAATTAAACTTGAATACTTAAGAAAGAATATACATTACAAATAAAATTAAAGTAGAACTTGAAAACTTGAAGGAAAATTTAGTAAAATCATTTTATTACAACAATTGATAACTTGAAAGGAAACTAAGAGAATTTGAGGGAGAGAAGGGAAGGGAGCTCTAGAGAAGTGTTTGAGAGCTCCCCCCTTGGGGTGTGTTTTGAAGCTTGAAGGCTTCCCTATTTATAGGGCTAAGAGGGAGGAACAATATGATGAAATCCCACACCATCCTTCATCTTTTGCTGCTGCACAAGCTTTCATCACATGGGTTCAATGGTGATCAGTTTTGCTGCCAACCCATGTGGTTGCCTTTTGGTTGCTGAAAAAACGAGTTTTCTGAACCAGGGTTGGTGTAGGAGGGGCAGAGGTTTCAACACTTATCTAATGGGGCTCAAATTTGGATATGTTATACTAGACACCCATTGGAACAACTTCTATGAAGAACGTATTCCCATCGGAGCACTAGAATTGTACGTTTTGGCCACTGCAAGTTGGCTGCCGAACAGAGACTGGAATTGACTTCATTTCATTTCATTTCTTTCTTTTTGCTTCACATGCATGCACATGCTTCTCTTGAATAGCTCAAAAGCTGATCTCCAGCTCCAAAGTGATCTGCCAATTCAATTCCCATGTTCAAAGGCTAAAGCAAAAATGCCTCTCATCATTCCTCATTCTTCTCTCTCTCCTTTATCTAGCTTCACATGCATGCACATGCCTCTCTCTATAATAGCTCCAGCATGTACCAACTTGCCCCTTCATAAATTCATAGCTGGAATGCCTCCCAACTTCACTCATTATGTTGGGTACAAAGTCAGTTGCAGCTGGGGTGAGGCACATGGCTAAAAGGAGGCACATGGCTAAAAGCTAGCAGCAGCAAATCCTCCTGAGCAAGGTTCAGTGTTGAACGGGCTAAGGACTCCAGATATGTTCAATTGGGCTGAAATTTGGATATGTTATAGTACACACCCAATGGAACAACTTTCATGAAGATCTTCACCTCATCCAAGCCCTAGAGCATGCTGATCCATGGCCAAGAAGTTGACCTACGAAACTGGGCTGGCAAGGGGCTGTAGCCAAAATTAGTGTCTTTAAGCTCTTCTTCCATTCACCCAAATTAGCCCTTAACATGCATGGATTGCATCATTTCCTATCCAAAGCCATCATTGTTACCTAAAGCTCAATTAACTGAAACATAAACACAAAAAGGATTAAAAGCACAAGTTTAACTCAAAAACATAACCAAATCATAAGTTAGAAGGGTAAGAAATGATATACAATTATGAACCGATCAGGCACACCTTGGTATATTAAGTTATAGGGTATGGCTACAATAAGTGAAATATCTCAGATTGAGATACAAAGTTAGGGAAATGATGAGGGTGACAGAAGAAAAAGGTTTGAAGTGTTTGGCTTCAAGAGGGCTGATGGAACGCACATATGGGTAGGGTGAAAAGAAAGCACATAGAATGGTTATACACACATAGCCTAGCATCACTTCAATGAGTTCATTCATTCATGAGAGCAAGCACATGATATCTGCAAAAGAGAATCATCCTTAGTATTCAGTCAAAATGGAACAATGAGATCAATTAGAGTGAATTGAAGAAAATAAGTATGGATGAGGAATAGAACACTTTAAACCCTCTCAAGAAAGCAATTAGGCTCGATATGGCTCACTAGGGTAGTCTCCACTATTCTCCTTCAAGAAATTGAGCATGGTACTTTAGCCACCAGAATTCTAAGAGCAAAAGCTTTGTGAAGTGTAAATTTTCTTATATGAAAACCTCAATGGCAGCTCCATAGCATTGATTGCATGACCTTCTAAAACAAAAAAAATGAACAAAAACTGAAAACACAATGAAAGAAAACAGTAATGAACGAAAATTGAAAACCTTCCCCCTAGACTTGAATTGAACATTGTCCTCAATGTTAAAGTATAGTAAAGAAGATTGAGAACATGTAAACGATAAGGGAAAAGTTATAGAGAAGGTTTAGAGAAACTCCCCCTTGATGCGATTAGGTCGACCGCTACGAAACACCTTCTTCTTGAACACATGGGTTGCCTCCCAAGAAGCGCCTTAGTTAATGTCTTGGCAAGACATTATGTGATCAACTAAGTTGATGGTACAAAGGGAAGTTAATCCACCACATGGCCTGTTTGAATGCCAGCTGAAATTCCCTCATAGAATGGCTTAAAACGTTGTCCATTTACTTTGAAAGTTGAGCCATCTTTAGGGTTTTTGTTAAGCTCATAATTTCATACATATACATGCCCTATTTACTTACTCCTTTTGCTTAGTTTCTTAGATTTCTAAGTTATTTGCCTCTCTTTGTGTGTTTTGTAGGCCAAGAGAGCAAAAGAGCATAATTCATGCAATTCAAGCATGTTAAGGCCTCATTTGGATGAATGGAAGAAGAGCTTAAAGACAAACTCATTTTGGCTACAGCCCCTTGCCAGCCAAGTTTCGTAGGTCATATTGCAAGCTTTGTTTCAGCAACCTACACAGCTCGAATGAGGCATAATTCTTCATGAAAGTTGTTCCAGTGTGTGTACACTATAACATATCCGAAAATCAGCCCCATTGGATAAATTTGGAGTCCGTCACCTAGCAAACACCGAACCATGCTCAGGATGGATTTTATCAGTGCGCAAAACGAGTTAGCAATTTGTTTCGGCCTTAACTTCTTCCTCCGACCTTGGATTGGCCCAAATAATATGTGGTTGGAAAGAAGACATTCTGAAATTCAAGTTTGAGTGCTTAAAGTCTTAATTTGCTTAAGGGAAGCCCAAATCGTAAGCCCTTGAAGTTGCTGGTCATGCTGACCTAAGGATGAGCTATGTGTGCTTGGTCATATCAGCATAAGCATGATGTGTTATTGATTGTGGGGAAGTTAGGTGAAGCAGATGCATTTCTTATATTTTGGGTGAAATTTTGCAGCAGCCAAATGAAGTCAAATAACATGAAGTGGATGCTGCAACACTAAGCCTAAAAAGAAGATTAATTGTTTTCAAATGTAATTGTGTGTTAGGTGAACACTATGTGAAAATTGACCTTTAGCTTCGATGAAATCCCGTTGCTAAAGGTACCCAGGAACCGAAGTATTGGGAACCGATGCATATGATATAGTAATACGCTTCGGACATTCCCCGTCGCTAAAGATGATTTACGACTTCGCTCTTCCGTAATCGCCGATGCGTAAGTTGTTACCATATGCCAAAAAGAGCGTTGACCTCTGATGCCTAAACATTTAATAGCATCAGGGAATATATCAACACAGATGCAAAATGCTCATTATAGCATCAATGGTTTTGCTTATGCTGAAGCGTGTGCTGACTTCCCACTTCAGAAAAGTTGCAAATTATTGTTTACACATTCGTTTTTTGTACTTAGGCTGAAGTGGAAAACCAACAAATAATTTGACTTTCTACAAATATTATTGACCTTTCAAATTATAGGCTTCGAATTCCAGATTGTGCTGATGTTGTTCTTAATTTTTAACTTCAGTTGTTATGGCAAAACCAAGGTTGTTATACACAATAGACATCATTGTTACAAATAAAGTGTAAGCAATTTCCACATTTCACTACTTAGTTTCTGTCTCAAAATATAGAGGCATATATATTGTCATTGCAACATCAAAAAACATCCCTACATCCATACATGTATAAGCAAAATACTACCAAAACAACAAGGAGAATGTTCAAACTCAAATCCATCCTAGCATATTGCAAGCCCATTCCTCTCGAACCTCCTCCAATTGCGTTTGGGTGCAAAAGTCTTTCTTTTTTCCACTTCTCGCATACTGAAATTAAACAATAATAGCATATAAGATTAAAAAGAATTGTATAAATTACTTCCACTAGGAATCTATTTACGCCTTCGTAAAAATTGTAAAAAATTATACAAAAAGTCTATATAGAGCCACACAAACTGCTTTATCTTTTTACGCCTTTTGCTTTGTAAAAACTAAATTGTTAGTGATTTGCTGTTGCACAAGGTAAACTACCTATTCAATGTGAATGAAATATGTCAAGGAGCATATCAATACAAGATGAAATATGAACAGAAGCAATTAATTGAGGAAAGCATCATAAGATGAAAATTGATTTGCACAGATGGACCAATAAATAGAAGATTTATAGACATCATTATTTAAAGGGAGTTGTCGCAGGATCAATTGAAAGATCAATTTAGGACATTAGGAGATAGCAAAAGAAGCAAACACAAACAAAAAGTACAGATATTGCTCTCCCTCCCCACATAAAATGAAAGGTACAACACAACAATTCTCAATCCTCATGGAGCACTTTTCACATGTTCTTAATAATTAGGATGCTTAAAACTCTTAGCTTTTATTATTTATACTGATATATATTTTTTCTAGATTACTTTTGAAATTATAAATTTGTTCATGACATTGGCATAGTCTTAGCTAGTTTAATAAAAAGGAAACTGGAGTTAACCTGTAAAAGCAGCCTCCACCCAAGATCATTCAAATGCGCATTATTGGATATTTCACCCATGGCAACATGAGCAGCATTACCCTGTTGCAGTCAACAAATCAAAATCTCATGTGTAGAGAGAGAGAGAGAGAAGGAACTGAAACTCAGAGGTGAGCACTGTTTCTCCATAGCCACTTTGTACGGGTTTCCTCATATATTCACTAATAGTACTTGATTTTTGGAAAATCTGGAAAACTATTGCATATATGACTATGGCCAAGGATGGAGACAAGATGACATGAAATAAAAGTATGGCCAAAATAGGTAGTAAAAACTAACTACTGAAGATTGGATCAAACCCTAAATATCAGTTAAGGCATTAGGGATTACCTCACATCCTTCCCAAGAATACTGATTTTTGCCTACCAGTAAGACCCTGAAAATCAACTAACGATGATGTCTAACAAAGCCATTACTTTCTTAATTTCATATAATGCTAACATGAGCTTAGCATATACATAACTTGCTTGCTAGAGTAAATATGCCCAGGGGGAAAAATATGAATCTATTGCAATCATCAGTTAAAGCTTTCATTTCAAAAGAAACCTTATCGCACACTCACCTTTTGGATTAAACGACTGCCATACATTTGCAAACTTAAATGCAGAATTCGAACTGAAAGTTGTTTGGCAAGTTCTTTCCTCTACAAAGAGCTTCCATGAACCATGACATTTCATTAACTGCATATAGATAAGAAAAAATAGAAACGTCCCTTCTGAATCACATAGTTACCAAAAACATCAGTCATTAGTTTAGAAGCATGTGGGAGACCCTCTTTGAATACAGAAGCCTTCTCTTCAGCACTACAGTTTCTATTGAAATAAGGAGATGAAGAGTTTCAGATTACAAAATGAAATTTTTAGAAAACTGAAACCCTAACCTTGCTACTGCAGAAGCTGAGAGAGAGAGAGAGAGAGAGAGAGAGAGGACAGAGTTTGGAGTTCGATTGCAACTGAGGGCGGGTAGGGTGAAATTTTTGGGGGAAAGTATGAAATTTTTTTAAGGAGTGAAATTTGTGAGGTTGCTGTGGGCAGTTCAAAACAAGGCAATCATATGCCAAAACAAAGTTCACAAGATACTTAGAAATACAGAGCATATCAAATTATTCCAAAGTATAGAACAAAACCCTCTGTTTGTTCTCCTCCTAAACCAAGGAATACAAAAAATTAATAAAAATAACAATCCCAAATCCATGCTTGTTGAAGAATTCATCTCAACATAACAACAATTTTAGTGATCTCATAACAGCAACCAAAAAAAAACTTGAAATTATTCTCTTCATCCACATTTTCATTCAAGACAACCACACAGAGAAAATAATACTGGAAAGGAAGTAAAGTTTGAAAGAATGACCATACCAGCAGCACCAGTGACAAGAACTCGAACTGGATATTTCGCCATTGCTGCAGAGTGTGGCTTTGGATAGAGAAAATCATCACAAATGTAAAAACCAGTCAATAACTTTCCACAAATTACAGAAGAAAATAAATAAATAATCTGAGCAAATTAATAAGAAAAGTAGAAATACCATATGTTATTGAGAAGGTAATAGCTGTTTGGATTTTGCAACAACAGTTGGTCATCATGTTGGAAATTAAATTAGAATCTTAAATCCTTATCTTAATCTTTGTAATTGATGAGCCCAGAATAATGAAAGGCTTGTATAGATCAATAATGTGAACTGCAGGCATAATATAACTTTAGCATTCAGATCGGTTGCCACCCCCTTCTAGACTGATGCATTAATTGAAAAAATGCATATAGTGAAATGCCATTTGTTCTGCTCAATAAATATCTTCAATGAAAAGAAACATGATAAACAGTGTTTATTAATTAATTCACAAAACAGACTTCAGATACAAATTTAATTCCAAATTAACCTATCAAAATCTCCTTTTACCCCATAAGGTAGTTCAACTTCCAATGAACTTCAGACAACCAATCTCACAGATATATGGAAAAGCACAGCATAACCAATCCTTTAGTAACATGCCTTTCGTGGATTGTTCTACAACCCGAAAATTCCAGAAAACGTATCAGAAAGTCAGAGATGACAACAAGATGAGAAAATTTATTTACACTTCTAATGCCAAACATGGAAAAACACAAAAAAGGAGAAAAAGGTAATTACCAGAGGATTGGGTCTGTATCGGTAACCAAGCATCATCTGCTTCTTATACTGCTCGTATATATCATCTTCAGGAGTCATTTCTCCGGGTTGTTGAGCACCAACCCCAAGATTTTCCATTTTCACATTACCAACCATTATTGGATCCGAAATTCCTCTTCTAGAGCTCCCCAGACCCTCACCTGAATTCACTTACATCATTAGGTTTCTCCCTTTGAAAAACAACGCATAACCGTAGTAGAGAGGACTGATCACTAAAAAATCTGGCAATAAATTCAAAGAATAATCTATTTTCTGGATACCTAAGCTATCATATACGAATGACAAAAGGCATTAAGGAGACGAATTAGCTTCTTGCACCAGATCGACAAATAAAGTGTACAAAACACAGTCTAGGACTCGTAAAAGCAAGCACGTACCGGTAAAGAATCGGAGTTACGAACCCTAGCTGAAGAAGAAGCCTCGAGAGGAAGGAAGGAGGAGAGGACCGAAGAGCACAGATCTCAAAACGAAGAGAGGGCAGGGCAGAGTGACTGCCCGTGACTGGATGAGAGCGTGAGAGGGATGAGAGAGTGACTGTGACTGTGGGTATATCGAGAAAGGTTTAGGGTGACTGGGGGTATCGCGAGAGAAGAGAGGGGAGGGAGTTTTAAGGTGAGAAAGATGAGAACTCCTGCTGTGACTGGGTATCCCGAGAGAGAAGAGTGGGAAATTTTTGGGGAGAGGGGGAATCTGAAATATTCAGAAGGGACCGAAATTTTTTAGGAAAAATCACTGTAGCGGTCAATGAAGGTTTCGGCATCGGAGCTAAATGTGGCGCTTAAATTTATTTTGCGTACAATAATTTTACACATCAGTATATATCTATTATAGATGTTAAATATAATCAATGGCATCAGGAGGAAAAATCAAAAATTTGTACTGATGCCTTTATATACTTTTAGTCCTATTATTTATAAAACCGATGTCTAATATACTAACAACATCGATATTTCATTTAGCCAATGTCTATGAGGTGTTGCGTAAAGTGAAATTTGGCATAGTGGAAATAGGTGTGGTTAGTGAACTTAATTGTATAATCTGATTCACTTAACCCTTGTGCCTATAAATAGGGAGTCTCTAAAGTCAGAAAGAGAGTTCCATCATTTACACTTCCATTGTACACAAAGAGAGGGAAAGTTGAGAGTCACAAAGGGAGAGAAGGGAGAAGGCAGCAGCTGGGAGGCTTTGGCCTCCTAGCAGCCATGGAGATGAATCTTTTCCATCTCTAGCATGCTGTCCTTATCTTCTTCTCCTCCCTTTGTCTTTTATTTTCTTCTTGTATGTCCTTTCTTTTACTTTGTTTTTCTGTTATTAGTTTTAATAAACATCTTGCTAGTCTTGTATCATGGTTTGAGTTTATAAAGTTTGATTTCATTCATGAATTCTTCTTCACTATTTTAATGGAGTTGTTTTGCATCCTTTGATTAATCACCTAAGGTTTTATGCGTTATGGTCTTGTTGGGAAGGTTTGGGGATCATCTTCATTCCATCCATTAGCAACTCATGTGATTTGGTTTCTAGGTTTCCTAATGTAAACACCATGCTTGGGGTCCTTGTGATGTTCAATGCAATTTGATCCAAACACCATGGACTTATTTGTGAGCATCTTCATGAGTGAATCCATTTGTTTACTTGCTGCCATAACATGATTAGAACAATTAGGGTGGATTCTAAAACAACACCATCTTGTCCTAGTTTTCTTTCTTCTTGTTTTGTTTCTTTTGTTTTCATTTTTGTTTTGTGTAGGAAAACTGAGTTGGATCATTCAATCACCAATCCCTATGGAATCGACCTTGCACTTACATACACTAAACTACCAACGGTTCGTGCACTTGTGAGTATCACAAGTTGAGGATGCAGTTGAATCCATTTTGGTGCAGCTGAATCTACACAACAAGTTTTTAGTTTAGCGTATGTAAGTGCGAGGTTGATTCAGCAAGGTTAGAACCAGACACCATGGCCTAATCATACTTTAGCTAGAATCAATCCGTTAATCTAAATTAAACTTGGGAACTTATTTGCTTGAGTTATTTCCTTTTTTCTTGCTTTATTTATTTTCTTTTCCATTTTTGTTTTTTGTAGGGAAAATGAATTGGATCATTCAATCACCAATCCTCGTGGGATCGACCTCGCACTTACATATGCTATACTACCAAACGGCTCGTGCACTTGTGAGTATCACAAGTTGAGGATGCAGCTGAATCCATTTTGGTGTAGCTGAATCTATGCAACAAGTTTTTGGCGCCGTTGCCGGGGATCGGTAATATTGTTTGATTCTATTTCTTTTCCCTACTTGTTTTATTTTTATTTTTCATTTTCATGTTTTTCTAGACAATTTCTTGTTTTAAAGTTAATGACGTTAATGGACCAGTTGTATTTGTAGTCCAACAGAAAAGGACAATTGCCCAACAAGCAAGAGAACTGGGTTTAAGTCCCAGCTTACACAACCCATTGGTGCTTGTTGCTTTGAAGCATGGAATTGGATGTGTGTTGATTTTCCTTTTTATTTATAACGTTTAAAGTCTAGTTAGTTCTCTATTGTTCATTCCTAATCCTTTTAATTCCATTTCAAGTTTGTGTGTTGGTTTAGCAATTTATGACAGCTTAATAAAAATAGAGAGAGATGGCAACCTCAATCATATGAATGGGAAGTGTGGAGTAGTGGGAGAAGTCGCGACCTCCGAGTGCATCCATGCTCGACCTAATCGCTTCAAGGGGGAGCATTTCAATCATTTCTCTTCTTTGAATTCTGTTTATTTCCGTCATTGTTTTTACCTTTTGGTCTGCATTGAGTTCTTTGTTTTTCTATGCTGAATCCAACCATATAAAGAACCTGAAATTTGGACTTACGCTTTGAAAGTTATAGGCTAAAAGCTGAACAGAGGTTCGAAGCTGGAAAACGAGAAACGATTTTGTCCAAATGGTGATAAAAGGGTGATAGAAAGTGCTGTTTGTGTTTTTCTTTGGTTTCTGGGTTTGTTTCTTTTAGTACAACAATTTATGTTGTTTGTTTGAATTTGTTTAGAGTACTTAGTTCATTTTCGTTTTTGGTTTGTTGTTCCATGTTACCTTAATTTGTTTTTGTTTCTTTTTCTTTAAAAAATCTTTAAAAAAAAAATTTATAAAAAAAAATTATTTTTCATATGAGCTAACTTATGGTAATTCCAGTGAGCACTTCCGTCAATACAGTGTCTAAGAGTTCTTTAGGTGACACCTTCGGTGTCTAAGAAGTTTGGGTTTTAAGCGGGACCATTGTGACCCCTCCAACCTTCCCGGATCCCCTGGCTGTGTTTTCTGAGGCCCTTAACTGATCATCCATGAGTTGCTTGTATATTCGTGTGTTTTTAAATTATTTTTTAAAATTTTCTTTGTTTTCTTTTTCTGTTGAGTCTTTGCTTTTGTTTTTGTTTTGTTAAGTTAGTTTATGTATTTATTTACGTGTTATGGTTGTTAGTTTATTTCTAGAGTGTTAAAAACACATTTTTTATTTCACTTCAAACATTAATTAATTATAAATAAAAAAAACAAAAAAAAACAACTTCTTCTTTTCTTCATCTTCTTCATCATCTTCATCTTCATCATCATCATGGCTTGCCTTTATTTTCTCGCACTTGTAGAATCTGCAGCAGCTCTACATGGTCCTCATTCTCTCCAGTTCTTCCACATACTGATTGGTCAGTAAAGCCGCTTCTGGAGTCCGCCACCATAGCCTTCAAGGAAGTCACCTCCTCGCTCAAAGCTCCACACTCTCGTGTTCTTGCTAGTAGGCGCAAGCCCAGATTTGTGGCCGAGACCGCTTGGAGCGCGGTAAAAGTGTGGGACTCATCCACTGCCTCCTTGTCAGACCTCTGTGCTATATGCCAATGATCTGCCGGTGTGAGCTTGCTGCCAATCATACCTCTCAGCAGCACTGCTTTGTTCGGCCTTACCTCAGCTCTGCTAGGCCTTTGCCTCAGCACAAATCGGTATTGCCTCAGCAAAGTTTGAGGCCGTGCCGTGATGATATGAAGAGTTTGGGAAGACAGGGGTTGGAGGAGCCTTTATCTGGGCATTTGGTGGTGCAAGGGACAGCTAAAGGTTGAGATCATCAAGGTGAGTGCATGAGGATGCCATTTGTTTTGCTTCTGAATTTTTTGATGTTTTTCTTTGAGTTTGCAGGAAGAAATGCTGGGTATCATCCGTTTGCAGAGGCGTTGTTTAAATAGACATATGCTGTTGAGAGAGAGCCAACATCACTTCGGATTTCCCGGGCATGCTCTGACCTAATCGCTTCAAGGGGGAGCACCTTTACTTTCACTCTACATTTCTTTTTTCCGTGTTTTTCTGGTGTTTTATGTTTTTGCTCGTTACTTTCATTTTTTGGAGCTTTGTGTTTTTGCCTTTCCCTTTCGGCTATCATCTTTATCTTATTTTAGTTTGGGAAGTGTGCTTTCTTTTCCATTTGTCCTCTTTGTTTGATTTAAGTTTGGGAAGTGTGTTTTCGTTTTCTTTTTCTTTTTCTTTTTCCTTATGCAAATTTACTCTTTTATTTCCAAAACAAAATAACAAAACACAAGAACAACCAAAAAAATAAAATAAAATAAAATAAATACAACAATAATGCAGTAGAAATCATTTCTTCACAATGCTCGGTGTCTCGACCATTGGAGCTTTGAGTTTGGCCCTCTGGCTGTCCCCTTCCGGGGCTTCACGCACAGCCTCTTGGGGCTCACCACTTGAGCTTGAGCGTAACTACTCTCGCGATCTGCTTGCTTGCGTTTACCCGGTCGGTCTAGGTCCTCCAGCTTTTTCGCATGTCGCGAGAGTACAACTCTACCATTTTTGATAGGTTTTTATTCTCATCCCGCAATACTTCTAGCTAGTGTCGATTCACCTCCACTATCCTTGCCCTCTCCCTTTTCAAGCTTTTTATAGCAGTCTGACACTCTTCAACCATACTTCGCTCCGCCGCCAACTGACCTTTCAGCACCTTTATCTCATGGGACTTCGCAAGTAGGCGATGTTCGGTTCACAATTGTATATCATTTTGTACCATTCTAGCTTATGATTTTGTTATGGTTTTGAGTTAACCTTGTGCTTTTAACCTCTTTTGTGTTTGTCATTCAGTTCATTGAGTTCTAGGTATCACTTGAGGCATTTGAAGTAAAATGGTGAAAACAATGTGTAAAAACTGAAGACTGAGTTACAAATTCATTTCGGACATATCTTTTTCATCTGTGCTTGGATTGGGCCAATTCACGTGTGCTTGGAAAGAAGACATTCTGAACTTGAAGATGGATAGCTTAAGCTCATCAATTGATTAATCCAAGCCCAATCCGTGAGCCCATCAAAAGACACATCATGCTGACTTGCAGATGAGCTCATTGCTTGCTTGGTCATGCTGAAATGAGGATGAGCTATGGCTGCTGGTGGGATTTGTTGGTGAAGCTTGGTCATGCTGACATGAAGATGAGCTATGGCTGCTGGTGGGATTTTTTGGTGAAGTGCAGCAACCAATTCTGATTATCTAATGCAAGTGTGTTAGGTCATTGCTATATTCAATTCTGATTTCTCACTTCCCTCCCCCTATAAATACCTCTTCAATTCCAGATTCAAGGTGTGAAAGCCTGGGATTCACAACCCCACAATTCAGTCATCCTTCACTCCATCCTCCCACAAACACTTCCATCATTTTCCCAATACATTCAGAAATCTTCCTCAAATACTCTCACAACCCCAAACACTCCAGCAATCAATCCAAAGCTCTAAACAGCCTCAAACCACCAAAACAACTCCAGAAAACCTCTCTTCCATTTCCCTACGAATTTCATCTTTCTTAGCCATCACCACTCACTCAAACTCATCCCAAATCACCTCCATATCCTTCATACATCTTTCTAGAAGTGGAGAAGCTCTTGGACAAGTGTTAAGCTCATATTTTCATACATATACGTGCCCAATTTACTTACTCATTTTGCTTAGTTTCTTAGAATTTTGAGTTATTTGCCTCTCTTTGTGTGTTTTGTAGGCCAATAGAGCAAGAGAGCATAATTCATGCAATTAAAGCATGTTAAGGCAGCAAGAGATCACTTTTGGTACAATCCATGCATATTAAGGGTTGATTGGCATGAGGGGAATACAACTTAAGGCATTTGAAGCAATATGGTGCAAAAACGTGCAAAAACTGGAGACTGAGGTAGAAGTTCATTTCGGCCTTATCTTCTTCATCCGAGCTTGGATTGGGCCAATACTTGTGTGGTTGGATCAGAGACGTTCTGAACTTCACAATGGATATCTTAAAGTCATCATTTCATTCAGCCAAGCCCAATTCGTAAGCCCATGAAAATACAGGATCATGCCTGACATAAGGATGAGCTGATGGATGCTTGGTCATGGTGAGCTAGGCATGAGGTATTGGTTTCTGGATTGATGCTTGGTCATGCTGACAAATTGATGAGCTAGGGCTGCTGGTGGGAGTTATTGGTGAAGTGCAGCAACCAATTCTGATTATCTAAATACAAGTGTTGTATGCATTAGCCATATTAAATTCAGATTTATCACTCCCTTCTCCCTATAAATATCACTTCCATTCCAAACACTATCATAACTGATATCCTAAGATCCATCATTTACACTTCCATTGTACACAAAGAGAGGGAAAGTTGAGAGTCACAAAGGGAGAGAAGGGAGAAGGCAGCAGCTGGGAGGCTTTGGCCTCCTGGCAGCCATGGAGATGATTCTTTTCCATCTCTAGCATGTTGTCCTTATCTTCTTATCCTCCCTTCGTCTTTTATTTTCTTCTTGTATTTTCTTTGTTTTACTTTGTTTTTCTGTTATTAGTTGTAATAAACATCTTGCTAGTCTTGTATCATGGTTTGAGTTTATAAAGTTTGATTTCATTCATGAATTCTTCTTCACTGTTTTAATGGAGCTGTTTTGCATCCTTTGAATGATCACATAAGGTTTTATGCGTTATGCTCTTGTTGGGAAGGTTTGGGGATCATCTTCATTCCATCCATTAGCAACTCATGTGATTTGGTTTCTAGGTCTCCTAATGTAAACACCATGCTTAGGGTCCTTGTGATGTTCAATGCAATTTGATCCAAACACCATGGACTTATTTGTGAGCATCTTCATGAGTGAATCAATTTGTTTACTTGCTGCCATAACATGATTAGAACAATTAGGGTGGATTCTAAAACAACACCATCTTGTCTTAGTTACTTTCTTTCTTCTTGTTTTGTTTCTTTTGTTTTCATTTTTGTTTTGTGTAGGAAAACTGAGTTGGATCATTCAATTACCAATCCCTATGGAATTGACCACGCACTTACATACGCTAAACTACCAACGGCTCGTGCACTTGCGAGTATCACAAGTTGAGGATGCAGCTGAATCCATTTTGGTGCAGCTGAATCTTAGCCATCACCACTCACTCAAACTCATCCCAAATCACCTCCATATCCTTCATACATCTTTCTAGAAGTGGAGAAGCTCTTGGACAAGCATTAGAGGTGGAGAAGCACTTGGAGAAGCCTTGGACACCACAAGAACTTCAGAAAATGGGTTTTTCTACTCTTGTTGCATTCATTATGTTTTCTCATTTATGTTCAAGTCTCTTTTCCATTATGAGTAGCTAAATCCATCACTAGGGCTTCGATGTAACCTAACATGAATATTCTGGGTTTACAAATTTCAAGTTTTAAGTTTGATTCATAATTCATGTTCTTATTCTTTTTGCATACCTGCCTATATGCTGATCAGAATGCCTAGCTACCATTTTGATTTGTGTATCTTGGTTTGAATTAAGAGTATACACCATGCTTTAATTCGAATTGAACTATGAATAGGAAGAGTATGTATGGACATTCGACAACAGGGATTAGATACATACTTGGTTGTTTAAAATGTTCTTCTATGCTTAATGGGTTCCTAATGCTTAATTTTAGGTTAGACAACAAATGATCAAATTAGGGAATTAGGAACACAAGGTTAGGACCAAACACCATGGCTTAATCATACTTTAGCTAGAATCAATCTTTGAATCCGAATTAGACTTGTCACTTGAATCTTTATAACCTGGAATTCAATTGTTATGGTGAATCGAATGCCCTAGTCTCCAAATCTGTTTTTCAATCTTCAAAACCACCCTTGCTGCACTCGTGTACTTATTTTCGTTTGCAATCTCAGTTTGTTCATTTCCTTTCACAATCACAATCACAATCACTCTCACTTTAAATTTTGTTTTAGACTTAACTTCCTAACTTCTCAGTCTTCGTGGGTACGACCTCGTACTTGTCTTGCAATACTCCTGATTGGCACGTACACTTGCGAGTTAACATAATTAAACAACAAGTTTTTGGCACCGTTGCCGGGGACTGAACGAAAGTTCTTCCCTGGTCATGTGCCCAAGGTTACCCTATTCTTTTTAGTGTCTCTAATTAATATAATTTTCTGTTTCAGGTAGTTTATGTCTAACAGGCCATTCCTTGAACAAGTGAGGTCTTCGTTCCAACGTTCAGGATCTTTGAACGCAGGACCATCATTGCAACCGAATCGTGTGAGCTCTGAAATTCAAAATCGTCTAGAAAAGGAGTTGTCAACTACAAAAGAGCAAGCTCTTGCTACATTTACAAGTCTTGCTCTCCACACTGAACTTCCTGGTTCTTCACCTTCAAATTCGGAAGCAAGTTTAGACCAAGAAGAAGAAGAAATGATGGCTGCCATTGAGTTCATGGGAGACCTTGATATCCCAACCATTCCAGCATCCCCTTCAAGCATTTTGCTGCCCACTGTAGCTCGAAACTATGAGCTTAAATCTTCTCATCTTAATATGTTACCTTCCTTTTATGGTTTACCTAATGAAGATCCATTAACCCATATAAAGGATATTTTTAATGTTGTTAGCTTTTTTCCCTTGACAGGAGTGACAGAAGATCAACTTCGAATGAGAGTGTTTCCATACACTTTGAAGGATAAGGCGAAATATTGGTTGAATTCTTTGAAGCCGGGATCACTCACTACATGGGCTGCCATTCAAAAGAAGTTCTTGGAGAAATACTTCTCCACGCAAAAGACCGACATGCTTAGGGATAAGATCTTATTATTTGCACAGCAAGATAACGAGTCGTTTTGTGAAGCATGGGAGAGGTTCAATGGGCTGCTCAATCAATGTCCTCATCATGGGATTCCATTGAAGCTTCAAATGAGTATGTTTTATAAAGGACTAACCCCTTCTAGTCATAATATTGTCACAAATTTTGCAGGTGGTTCTTATAAAACCAAAACTCCAGAAGAAACGTATGAACTCTTTGAGGGGATAGCAATGGAGACCCAACATACGGATACAAGAGGTAAACGTGTTGTTAATGGTTTTAATGACTCTTCTAGTGTGCAGATTTCAAAACTTGAAGAAAAGCTGGATACTCTTCTTGGATTGATCTTAAGAAACCCTTCGAAGGAAGTGTGTAGCATCTGTGAAACTCATGACCATACTACCATAGCTTGTCCACTTGGGGCTGGATATCCAGAATTTGTGCAAGAGCAAGCTAAGTTGGGAAATTCCTACAACCAAGGTCCAAGAAATGATCCATACTCTCAAAGTTATAATCCAGGTTAGAGGAATCATCCAAACTTTTCATGGAGAAGTACCCAGAATCAAGCAAATCCCCCTTCAGTCCAAAGGCCACAACAATCATCATCATCTTTGGAAGATATAGTGAAGTAGATGGCAATCAATCAATCCAAATTTCAGCAAACTACACAAGCTGCCATCTCCAAATTGGAAGTCCAATTAGGCCAAATAGCTGCTGAAATTACTCAAAGAGCGCTTGGGAAATGGCCAAGCCAAACTGAGATCAATCCAAAGAACCATGAAGTCAAGGCCATTCATGTGCTTAGATCAGGTAAGATCATTGATAATAAAGTTGATTCTAATCTTTCAAATGATGTTGTTATTGTAGAAAATAAAGATGAAGAGGAGGAAACCACGGCTACGGAAGGAGAACAACCCAAAACATCCTAATCTGCTCCTAAGGCCAAATCAGATTCTCAGGAATCCAAACAATTCCAATTGCATAAAAGGGATGACAAATTTGTGCCACCACATCTTCAAAAAGATAGACACGTGGCACCCGCTCCATATGTTCCATCTATTCCATTTCCAGGGCGTCTTAAGAAAGCAAAGCAAGATAAGGCTTTTAAAGAGATTTATGATATTTTGAGTAAAGTTAATATCAATTTGCCTTTTCTTGATCTTATTGAACAGATCCCTGCATATGGAAAGTTCATCAAGAACTTGAAAACTCACAAGCTCAATTTTGCTCCAAATGAAGAAGTAAAGCTCGACATGAATGTAAGTGCTGTGTTGCAAAGGAAGCTTCCACCAAAATCAAAAGATCCTGGCAGTTTTGACATTCCAATTAACATTGGAGACAAGAAGGTTGGAAGAGCCATGTTGGACTTAGGAGCAGGCATCAATGTAATGCCATATTCAGTTTATCAAGATCTTGGCTTAGAAGGGATGAAGAAGACTTCAATTCGTCTTGAACTAGCTGATCATTCTATCAAATATCCAAAAGGTATTGTAGAAGATATTCTAGTTCAAGTTAATACACTAATTCTCCCTGTTGATTTTGTAGTGATGGATATGGAGGACAATCCAAATGGAGATCGTGTTGATCCCATTCTTTTAGGACGACCATTCATGGCCACAACAAACACAATTATCAATATGAAAGATGGCACCCTATCCATGACTGTGTTGGGTGAAACTGCTGAATTTAAAGTGTTTGATCCTCCATCTCAACCTTCTATCTCTCTTGATACTTGTTTTTCAATTGATGTTGTGAATGATGAAGTTTCTTCTAAGAGTTTGCAGAAACAGTCCATTGATGCTTTAGAAGTTGTCATTGCACAAGCAGAGGAAGAACAAGTTGAACCAAAGTTTCAAGAAGTGGTAGCTGCCCTAGAAGTGTTCCAGCCATTTCCATCAATTTCTGGGTTACCACTTGAGCCCCTTGATCAATGCTCTACGAAGTTGGAACCATCCATTGGCATGTTCAAAGTTACACCCCTTGCACACTTGAAGAAAAAGAAAAGGAAAAGGAAGAGGAGAAGAAGTTGGGTGAACTATCTTGAGACGATTGATCCGAAACCCCCAACTCATCATAAGTTGATTGCATAATGTCTTGCCAAGACATTAACTACGGCGCTTCTTGGGAGGCAACCCATGTGTTCAAGAAGAAGGTGTTTGTTAGCGGTCGACCTAATCGCATCAAGGGGGGAGTTTTTCTCTAAACCTTCTTCTTAACTTTTCCCTTTATCATTTGCATGTTCTCAATCACCTTTTCTGTGCTTTAACATTGAGGACAATGTTCAATTCAGGTCTGGGGGGAAGGTTTTCAATTTTCGTTCATTTATGTTTTCAGTTTTCTTTCATTGTGTTTTTCAGTTTTTGTTCATTTTTTTTTAGAAGGTCATACAATCAATATTATGGAGCTACCATTGAGGTTTTCATATCATAATTTTTGCACTTCACAAAGCTTTTGCTCTTAGAATTCTGGTGGCTAAAGTACCATGCTCAAATTCTTGAAGGAGAATAGTGGAGACTACCCTAGTGAGCCATATCGAGCCTAATTGCTTTCTTGAGAGGGTTTAAAGTGTTCTATTTCTCATCCATACTTATTTTCTTCAATTCACTCTAATTGATCTCATTGTTCCATTTTGATTGAATACTAAGGATGATTCTCTTTTGCAGATATCATGTGCTTGCTCTCATTCATGAATGAACTCATTGAAGTGATGCTAGGCTATGTGTGTATAACCATTCTATGTGCTTTCTTTTCACCCTACCCATATGTGTGTTCCATTAGCCCTCTTGAAGCCAAACACTTAAAGCCTTTTTCTTCTATCACCCTCATCATTTCCCTACATTTGTATCTCAATCTGAGATACTTGACCTATTGTAGCCATACCCTATAGCTTAGAAATATACCAAGGTGTGCCAAGATAAAGTTTGAAGCAAGGAAGTTGCTGCCATGTGCCTAAATGAAAGATGATTTGAATATGTGCAATGAAGTTAAAGAAGATGTGGATCAAATCAGCAAATAAGAAAGATAAAGAGAAAGTGTGTCGATTTGATCTAAGTGTGAAATATAAGGTCTAGGCCAGGTGGTACCATGAAGTTTGCAGCCATGCCATTATAAATCAATGATACCTTGAAGATCAATGAAGAATGCAACCTTGGTATGTTCTTAAGTTACTTGTTTTTCCTTCCAATTCTTCCATTTCCCCTAACCTTAGCCTTTCATTACAACCATGTGAAAGACCTAGCTGATCTTTGAGGATATATTCATGGGTGCTGGTAAGTATGTGTGTATCTCTATTCTTAGTATTTGATTCCCTTCTTGAGATCTAACAAAAACTTGTGTTTCTATTTCATACACTCACTTATGCTTTCTTGAGAGAATTAAACCATAGGTTCTGAGTGATTGAGTGTTATCTGTGAGAATTAGAGTCGAAACATGTTCTCTATTCAAGGTTTGAGTGTGCTTGCTTTGAAGCCGTGTGCCTTGGAGCTATAGCTTCCACTTGTACACACTGATTGATCACATATCCTGGCAACTCTATGGTGTTGGAGGTATGACTAAAGTTTTCTTTCATTTTCATTAGTTGATTTCAAAGTTTGTTTTTCTAACCACTTTGTTTTGTAGAGTCAGTAAAGCGTTTCTGGGTATCGTTTCTGTTAAACCCTTAGGAGACACAACTCGTCCTGCTAGGGAAGCCTAGAGGTTTAAAGGCTTGTTGCATATGCTAAATGCAATCGAGTTACCTGCGGAAGTGGTCTACTTAACTTCTTGTTTTTGTTTTGTTTTGTTTTGCTCGAGGACTAGCAAAATATAGGTCTGGGGTATTTGTTCGGTTCACAATTGTATATCATTTTGTACCCTTCTAGCTTATGATTTTGTTATGGTTTTGAGTTAACCTTGTGCTTTTAACCTCTTTTGTGTTTGTCATTCAGTTCATTGAGCTCTAGGTATCACTTAAGGCATTTGAAGTAAAATGGTGAAAACAATTTGTAAAAACTGAAGACTGAGTTACAAATTCATTTTGGACATATCTTTTTCATCTGTGCTTGGATTGGGCCAATTCACGTGTGCTTGGAAAGAAGACATTCTGAACTTGAAGATGGATAGCTTAAGCTCATCAATTGATTAATCCAAGCCCAATCCGTGAGCCCATCAAAAGACACATCATGCTGACTTGCAGATGAGCTCATTGCTTGCTTGGTCATGCTGACATGAGGATGAGCTATCACTGCTGGTGGGATTTGTTGGTGAAGCTTGGTCATGCTAACATGAAGATGAGCTATGGCTGCTGGTGAGATTTTTTGGTGAATTGCAGCAACCAATTCTGATTATCTAATGCAAGTGTGTTAGGTCATTGCTATATTCAATTCTGATTTCTCACTTCCCTTCCCCTATAAATACCTCTTCAATTCCAGATTCAAGGTGTGAAAGCCTGGGATTCACAACCCCACAATTCAGTCATCCTTCACTCCATCCTCCCTCAAACACTTCCATCATTTTCCCAATACATTCAGAAATCTTCCTCAAACACTCTCACAACCCCGAACACTCCAGCAATCAATCCAAAGCTCTAAACAGCCTCAAACCACCAAAACAACTCCAGAAAACCTCTCTTCCATTTCCCTACGAATTTCATCTTTCTTAGCCATCACCACTCACTCAAACTCATCCCAAATCACCTCCATATCTTTCATACATCTTTCTAGAAGTGGAGAAGCTCTTGGACAAGCATTAGAGGTGGAGAAGCACTTGGAGAAGCCTTGGACACCACAAGAACTTCAGAAAATGGGTTTTTCTACTCTTATTGCATTCATTATGTTTTCTCATTTATGTTCAAGTCTCTTTTCCATTATGAGTAGCTAAATCCATCACTAGGGCTTCGATGTAACCTAACATGAATATTCTGGGTTTATAAATTTTAAGTTTCAAGTTTGATTCATGATTCATGTTCTTATTCATTTTGCATACCTGCCTATATGCTGATCAGAATGCCTAGCTACCATTTTGATTTGTGTATCTTGGTTTGAATTAAGAGTATACACCATGCTTTAATTCGAATTGAACTATGAATAGGAAGAGTATGTATGGACATTCGACAACAGGGATTAGATACATACTTGGTTGTTTAAAATGTTCTTCTATGCTTAATGGATTCCTAATGCTTAATTTTAGGTTAGACAACAAATGATCAAATTAGGGAATTAGGAACACAAGGTTAGGACCAAACACCATGGCTTAATCATACTTTAGCTAGAATCAATCTTTGAATCCGAATTAGACTTGTCACTTGAATCTTTATAACCTGGAATTCAATTGTTATGGTGAATCGAATGCCCTAGTCTTCAAATTTGTTTTTCAATCTTCAAAACCACCCTTGCTGCACTCGTGTACTTGTTTCGTTTGCAATCTCAGTTTGTTCATTTCCTTTCACAATCACAATCACAATCACTCTCACTTTAAATTCTGTTTTAGACTTAACTTCCTAACTTCTTGAATTCGGTAATCTAAGTACATAACTAATTTGAACTTCTCAGTCTTCGTGGGTACGACCTCGTACTTGTCTTGCTATACTACTGATTGGCACGTACACTTGCGAGTTAACATAATTAAACAACGGGCGATGTCCCAAACTTGCGACACATGCTGTACTCTGCACGCTCAGTGCCAGGGCATCACTCGTGACCCGGTTGTCATCCCTTGTCCCGAACACACGTATATCCTTAGGAGTCACTAAATTTCTTCCCACTCCAATGGCAACATCGTTGTCCAGGAGTATTGAGTCAGCTACTATCACAGGCCCCCTTGCGGAGGCAAAGTAGGGCATCCATACCTGGTGCCGCTGCTTTGACCCCATGTCTAGTCGATGGAGCTAGGTTAAGATCCAACGAAAATGGGTAGTTAGAGGCCATTTGATTTCTCACTCATTTATTTTTCTTCTTTCCTTCTTTTCTCTTTTGTGTGTTTCTGAATTTGTTTTTTTTTTTTTTTGCCCTTTCTTTTTACCTTTTATAGACTTAGTCTGCTAAACCCTAGCCGTTGCGGTTCTGAGTTCTGTGCGGCCCTTACGACTTATCTTTATATATCGCCGCACCCGTTTCCCTACTCCCCTTAATTGCATTTTCACCTTTCATAGCCTTCAAAGTGAAAAAGTCGTCCCGCTTCACCCAAGAGCCCAATAATTCTGGCTTGGGGGATGTGAAAGCGGCCTCTCGCGCGCCGACACGTCCCTCACTCCTTTTCCCTGTCACTTCCTTTTGCTTGTCACTATTTCTTTTCATAAATACCGCCTTCGCAATTCACGTTTCATTAAATTAAAAAAAAATATATATTTTTTTAAAAATAATAACAAATGTGTGGGCTTCGGATTTCTTTGCGGGTCGGGTTTTCATTGTTGTTAGGTTTCAAAGTGTGTTAACTTCTTTTGGGTTGGGTTTTCAATCGTTTGGGCTTTGGTTTGTGTAAGACTGTTTGTTTAGGGATTTCTTTTTTCGAGTGTTTTACTGTTTCGTTTCTTTTTTATTTGTTTGTTTGTTTGTATTTTTTATTTTGTAATTATTTTATTTTTGTATTTCAATTCTTGTGTGTTTTGTGATTTTATATTTACTTTAGTACCTTTCATTTCTTGTTATGACATTGCTTGTTCCTAATTTTTAAACATTGAGGACAATGTTCATATCTAGGTTTGGGGGTATTGGAGTTTACCAAGTAAATTTAGTTTTTCTTATAAAAAAAAAAATTAAATTAATTTCTTGCTTGTTTTTCTTTTTTATATTTTGAGTATTGTTTTGTTTTGAGTCACTTTCCGAACACTTATGATGAGATTGTGATAAATGTTTGCATGACTTAAATGAAAATTGAATTTTGTCTATTATTTATTTATTTTTCCTTGTAAATTTTTCTTGTAAAAAAAAAATTAAAAAAATAATATTAATTTGGCATCGTTCTAGCATGATATATTCGAAACCTTTTTTGCACTTGCCATTTGTTTCATAATTTTCCAATTAAAGGATTTGCATGATCTAAAGAATTGTATGAAGCATAAATTAGACTTATATAACCAACCATATAAAGTGAGCTTTTGAGCCTTGTACTTCAATTCATGAGTGTTATATACATACTCTTATTTTCTTATCATCTAAGTTGTTGTTTGATCTCATTATTCATTGATTTGGTTGAACAGTTAAAAGTAATTCATTCTTATGCAATTTGAGTTCATGACATTTAAGAAATGATATTAAGGCCTTCTTTGGATCGTTTTGTGCCTTTCAAGCTAACCTTATGCATGCTTAAGCATGATTTTCCATTGTTAACCATTTTGAGCCTACGTGTAAACCTTTTCTTTCATTTACCAATTTTATTTCCTCGCCTTAGACCGAAAAACAAATATTTACCTTTCTAAGGAACTCATGAGCTTTAATTGGGATGTGTTTTTCATGCTAAGTTTGGGAAGAGGTGTTACATTTCGAAAAAAAAAAAAGAGAAAAAAAAATTCACACAATTGGTGAAAGAAAAGAGAAAAGTGGTGGTTGAATGAAATTTCATTTTTGGGCCTTCAAAATAAATTGGTGTTTGTTCAATTAAAGGAAATGAGTGAATCAATGTAAATGAAGGTATAAGGAGTTTTGATCATGTAAAAAAAAAATCTAATCGTGATGATTCGAAGTCTTGTAAACAATTATTTTATGCTCTTACATTGCGAGTTCCTTGGACTTTGTATTATCCATACCTTTCATTTCTTACCCAGCCTCACACCCTTGGCCCAATTACAACCTATACTAAAGACCTAAATTGATCTTAAATGTCATGTGGTTGAATTGCATCCATTTTTCTACTTTTAAGTGTTTGGCATCCTTCTTGAGATCATATTAATGCAAGTTCTTCATCTTTCTATTTTGAGTTAAGTCCTTATGGTTTAACTCTATTCTCATGTTTATAATTGAGTGTTGCATTATAGCCCTCTTCTGAGTGATTCATTTGTGAGAGGACAACTTTGGTGAGATTTGAAGTTGAACTTGTGCTTTGTATGATTTTCGAAATTGTGTGAAAACTAAGATTGAGAAATTTGTTGCATTTGGCTATCACACTACTATACTTTGAGCATATTATGTTTTGAACTTTGCCGCTTTGTGAATAATGTCCAAAATTGAGCTTTTATTGTTAAAACGTTTAAGTCATGTGCATGAGTCATTTCTCTTCAGAAAATGTTCGGAAAAATTGTTTTGAGTTCTTTGTGTTTTTGTTTTTGTTTTGTTTTTGTTAATTAATGTAAATATGTTTGTTTTTGTTTTTGGTTTTGCTTATCGACTAACAAATCTAATAAGTTTTCTAATCATTTTGTTTGTAGAGTTAGAAAAATGTTTGTGGGTATCGTATTGTTAACCCCTCAGGAGACACAACTCCTCCTACTAGGGATACCTAGAGGTTTAAAGGCTTGTTGCATATGCTCAATGCAATCGAGTTACCTACGAAAGTGGTCTAATTAACTTCTTGTTTTGTTTTTTTTATCTTTGTTTTTCTTTTGTTTTGCTCGAGGACTAGCAAAATCTAAGTTTGGGGGTGTGATAAGCTCATAATTTCATACATATACATGCCTTATTTACTTACTTCTTTTGCTTAGTGTTCGCACCACTTTGCAAAACCCAAGGGAGGTGTCACATAGCAGTGTAGCTCGGAAGTCCGAGTGTCGTATCCACAGAGAGCAGTGTAAAGAAAATAACAGAGATGAAAAAGGACAAGTATGATTGAGAGGTAGATTTATGCAAGATTTGATATAGAGAAAACTTAATTGATTAAAACACTAAGACATTGGGGTTCCACTTTTAACATAAGCATACAACTCTTATTAATTTGATCCACAAAATATTTTCCATTGTAGTTGTTCAAAATAATTAAAACTCTTTTTAATTTCCTTTAGAAGTATTCTAAGCATAACTTGTACCATTGGCAACAAACTATCAAAAAATAATCTTCATCAAAATTCTATTAATCTAAGTAATTCTCTTCTCTTTTAAAAGCATGAAATTTTTTACTACACAATGGGAAAAACATAATTGAACCCATGAGATAGATTATCAAACATTCATCAATTAATTAAAAAGAAAACTACAAATTCCATTTGAACAAAAACTACAAATTCACATTAAAGCTTAAGTTTGGATCAAACTAATAAAAATTACACACTTATATTAAAAGCTTTCTCCCTAGCCTTAGCTAGGGAGTTAGTTCCCCATAATAAAATTAAACTAAAAACAGAAATTAAAACTTAGAAAGATGGAGGGAAGAGAGAAAGCTCAAGAGTTGTGGAGCTTGGGTGTGTTTACAAGCTTGGGAAACCTCACTATTTATAGGCCTAAGGAAGTTGAAAATCTGACTTAAGTATGGTTAATGCATACAACACTTGTATTATAAAATCTGAATTGGTTGCTATACTTCACCAATATATCCCACCAGCAGCCCTAGCTCATCTTCATGTCAGCATGACCAAGCTTCCAACCAGCTCATCCTCATGTCAGCATGACCAGCAACTTCAAGGGCTTACGAATTGGGCTTCTCTTAAGCAAATGACGACTTTAAGCACTCCAAATTGAAGTTCAGAATGTTTCTGATCCAACCACACAAGTATTGGCCCAATCCAAGCTCCGATGAAGAAGTTAAGGCCAAAACAAATTGCTAACTCGTTTTGCTCACTGACAAAATCCATCCTGAGCATGGTTCTGTGTTTGCTAAGTAACAGACTCCAGATTTATCCAATGGGGCTGAAGTTTGGATATGTTATAGTATACATCCACTGGAACAACTTTCATGAAGAATGCTGCCTCCTCCGAGCTGTGTAGGTTGCTGAAACAAAGCTTACAATATGACCTACGAAACTGGACTGGCAGGGGGCTGTAGCAAAAAATGAGTTTGTCTTTAAGCTCTTCTTCCCTTCATCCAAATCAGGCCTTAACATGCTTGAATTGCATGATTTATGCTCTCTCGCTCTTTTGGCCTACAAAACACACAAAGGGAGGCAAATAACTCAGAATTATAGGAAACTATGCAAAAGAAGTAAGTAAATTGGGCATGTATATATATATGAAATTATGAGCTTAACAGTAAGCAAGTGCAAAAGTGAAAAACAAACCTAATTAACTAAAATTGTAAGAAAATCAATTACTAACAAATATATTTAGGGATAATAAATGTGATAGTTTATGTGCTCATCAAATACCCCCAAACCTATAATTTGCTAGTCCTCGAGCAAACTAAAAAAAAAACTAAGCATAAATGAAAACTAACTAAGCCACTTTCGTAGGGATCTCGATTGCATTTAGCGCATGCAATAAGCCTTTAAACCTCTAGGTTTCCCTAGTGGACGAGTTGTAGTCTTGAGGGTTTTCAGGGATGATACCCACAAACATCTGAAATTTTAAGTAACTCTCCTGCTCAAAAACTAAGATTCTCAATTCATGAACAAATTTAAAAGAGCGAACACAAATCCAAAACTTTAAGTTCTCCCAGTCTAAAGTCAAAGTCATTTATCACCATTAATAAACTTTTCATTTGCTTTCTTTGGTGTAAAGTGAACTAACACAGTTGAGAAGACAAAAATTCAATCATAATCACACCATCCTTGCTATCTTAGATTTTTTTTTAAATAATAAATATATACATGCTATTATGTGGACTGTGCAATGTTTAGCTCCCTTAAGCTTTCTAATTAACCCATGTAGCGAGTGTTAGGCCAATGACTCTCAAACACAAAGGCTTTAAGGCATTAGGTGTTGAAACACCCCGATGAGCTTAATAACTCGAGTTAAAAAGGCTACAAAGCTGAACAAGTCACACATGCAAATTATTATTTTTATTTTTAGAACTTCACGGTTTGACGTGAACACTCACTACTGATTAGGCAAGAGGCCCGGTTACTAAGTGAAAGTTCTCTTTTTTTTTATAAACAAAACAACAAAGATAAATACAATCAATCTCAAACTCTATCTTCTCAAGCGCATTAGTGTGAGTGTGAATTTTTCAAAGCCTAGCTCATAAATCATTCATTAAGTAGAAATGAATGAAAAGGACTAAAGACTGGATTAGTTATCGTATCGCTCAAGTGTTCTCAATTTTAAACTCATGCATGAATATCAAATCTCAATTTAATGCAAGTATGTTTTGATGACAACAAGCGTGAAGTTTTATTTATTTTTTTTTTTTTTTTTTTTTTTATTTTTGAACAAAAAAAATTTTAGGAGAAAATTTTAGAAACAAATTGTGATAACTAATTCCACTCCCCCCCAACTTGAAAGAAACATTGTCCTCAATGTGAGCATGCATAATACATTAAAGAGAGACAAATGATTATAATTGAGCAAAATAGAAGGATTAGGAAAAAGATCACCTGAAAAAGAAAAACAGAAAGTCTTCAAAATATATCATACAGCTTGTTAGAATCCTAAATAAATAAATAACACAAATAAATACCAAATACTAAACTAAAGACAGTCTGAAAATTCAATCCTGATAAACAGGGATTCTCCAAGTGAATCGTGTCATTCTGCAAAACAAAATTCTCCAAAAATGGTTTAAGACGTTGACCATTAACTTTAAAAACATTACCATTTTTTGGATCCTCAATCTCCACTGCTCCAAAAGGAAAAACTCTTGTGACCACATATGGACCTGTCCATCTGGAACGAAGTTTACCAGAAACAATATGCAATTTTGAATTATATAAGAGAACTTTCTGTGACGGTTCAAAGTTTTTCCTCAAAATATTTTTATCATGAAAAACATTCATTTTCTCTTTGTAAATTCGAGAGTTTTCATAAGCATCATTCCTTAATTCTGCCAACTCATTCAACTGAAGCTTCCTATTCGAACTTGCATCATTTAAACCAAAATTAAACATTTTAATTGCCCAATATGCCTTATGTTCAAGTTCAACTGGTAAATGACAAGCCTTACCGTAGACAAGTCTGTACGGTGACATACCTATGGGGGATTTGTATGCTGTACGGTATGCCCATAAAGCATCAGTTAATCTCAAAGACCAATCTTTACGGTTAGGACTCAGTTTTTTCCAAAATTTGTTTTATCTCCCGATTAGCAAGTTCAACTTGACCGCTTGTTTGTGGGTGATATCGAGTAGCGACTTTATGAGTGACACCATATTTTTTCATTAAAGCCTCAAAAGGTTTATTACAAAAGTGTTTTCCCCCATCACTTATAATAGCTCGAGGTGTTCCAAATCTTGCGAAAATATTTTCTTTTAAAAACCGCAAAACAGTTTTATGATCATTATGTCGACAAGGAACAGCCTCTACCCATTTGGAAACATAATCAATACCAACCAAGATATAAAGATATCCAAAAGAAATAGGGAAAGGACCCATAAAATCAATGCCCCAACAATCAAATATTTCAATTACCAAAATTGGGTTCACAGGCATCATGTTTCTACGGGTAATTGCCCCTAACTTTTGACAACGGTCACAAGTTCGACAAAAAGAATTAGTGTCTTTAAAAAGCGTAGGCCAATAAAATCCACACTGCAAAATTTTTGCAGCGGTTTTCTTTACAGAAAAATGACCGCCACATGCTTCATTATGACAAAAAGAAATTACTGCGTGGATTTCATTATCAGGTACACACCTCCTAATGATCTGATCAGGGCAATATTTAAACAGATATGGGTCATCCCAAAAGAAATTTTGAACCTCTGTGAGAAATTTCCTCTTGTCTTGAGCAGTCCAATCAGATGGAATTTTACTTGTAGCAAGAAAATTAACAATGTTAGCAAACCAAGGTAATTCTGAAATAGCAAATAATTGCTCATCTGGAAAAGAATCATTAATTGGCAATGTTTCAATGGAATCCTCAAAACTCAATCTAGACAAATGATCAGCCACTACATTTTCTACTCCCTTTTGTCTGTTACCTAGCAAACACAGAACCATGCTCAGGATGGATTTTTGTCAGCGAGCAAAACGAGTTAGCAATTTGTTTTGGCCTTAACTTCTTCATCCGAGCTTGGATTGGGCCAATACTTGTGTGGTTGGATCAGACACTCTCTGAACTTCACAATGGATATCTTAAAGTCGTCATTTGCTTAAGAGAAGCCCAATTTGTAAGCCCTTGAAGTTGCTGGTCATGCTGACCTCAGGATAAGCTGGTTGGAAGCTTGGTCATGGTGACATGAAGATGAGCTAGGGCTGCTGGTGGGATTTATTGGTGAAGTGCAGCAACCAATTCTGATTTTCTAATACAAGTGTATCAACCAATTCAGATTTTATAATACAAGTGTTGTATGCATTAGCCATATTGAATTCAGATTTTCACTTCCCCTAGGCCTATAAATAGGGAAGTTCTCTAAGCTTGTAAACACACCCCAAGGGGGGAGCTCTCAAGCACTTCTCTAGAGATCCCTTCCCTTCTCTCCCTCAAATTCTCTTAGTTTCCTTTCAAGTTGTCAATTGTTGTAATAAAATGATTTTACTAAATTTTCCTTCAAGTTTTCAAGTCCTACTTTAATTTTATTTGTAATGTACATTCTTTCTTAAGTATTCAAGTTTAATTAGTTTCCAAGTTTCAATTATGGTTTTTGTTCTTATTCATTATGCTTAGAAGTTAATATGCTAGTTTGAAAGATTGATCACCATTTAGGCTTGCATGTTAGCTATCTTGGTTTGAATTAAGAGTAGACACCATGCTTTAATTTGAATTGAACTATGAATAGGAAGAGTATGTATGGAAATTGAACAACAGGGATTAGATACATACTTGGTTGTTTAAAATGTTCTTCTAGGCTTAATGGGTTCCTAATGCTTAATTTTAGGTTAGACAACAAATGATCAAATTAGGGAATTAGGAACCTTTTGGATATTTGATAGAATGATCAGCTAGTTCAAGACGAATTGAAGTCTTCTTCATCCCTTCTAAGCCAAGCTTTTAATAAACTGAATATGGCATTACATTGATGCTTTCTCCCAAGTCCAACATGGCTCGTCCAACCTTCTTGTCTCCAATGTTAATGGGAATGTCAAAGCTGTCAGGATAGTCTAATTTTGGTGGAAGCTTCCTTTGCAACACAGCACTTACATTCATGTCGAGCTTTACTTCTTCATTTGGAGCAAATTGATGAGTTTTCAAGTTCTTGATGAACTTTCCATATGCAGGAATCTGTTCAATAAGATCAAGCAAAGGCAAATTGATATTAACTTTACTCAAAATATCATAAATCTCTTTCAAAGCCTTATCTTGCTTTGCTTTCTTAAGACGGCCTGGAAATGGAATCGGTGGAATATATGGAGTGGGTGGCACGTATCTATCTTTTTGAAGATGTGGTGGCACGAATTTGTCATCCCTTTTATACAGTTGGAATTGTTTGGATTCCTGAGAATCTGATTTGGCCTTCGGATCAGATTGAGAAGTTTTGGGCTGTTCTCCTTCCGAAGTTGTGATCTCCTCCTCTTCATCTTCATTTTCTACAACAACAACAACATCATTTAAAAGATTAGAATGAACTTTGTTATCAACTATCTTACCTGATCTGAGCACATGAATGGCCTTGGCTTATTGGTTCTTTGGATTGATCACAGTTTGGCTTGGGCATTTCCCAGACTCTCTTTGAGTTATTTCAGTAGCTATTTGGCCTAATTGGACTTCTAATTTGGAGATGGAAGCTTGTGTGGTTTGTTGAAAATTGGATTGGTTGATTGCCATCTGCTTCACTATATCTTCCAATGATGATGATGATTGTTTTGGCCTTTGGAATGAAGGGGGATTTTCTTGATTTTGGGTATTTCTCCATGAAAAATTTGGATGATACCTCCAACCTGGATTATAACTTTGAGAGTATGGATCATTTCTTGGACCTTGGTTGTAGGAATTTACCAACTTAGCTTGCTCTTGCACAAATTCTGGATATCCAGCCCCAAGTGGACAAGCTATGGTAGCATGGTCATGACTTTCATAGATGTTACACACTTCCTTCGGAGGGTTTCTTGAGCTCAATGCAAGAGGAGTATCCAGCTTTTGTTCAAGAGTTCATACTAACAACATGTTTACCTCTTGTATCTGTATGTTGGGTCTCCATTGCTATCCCCTCAAAGAGTTCATACGTTTCTTCAGGAGTCTTGGTCTTATAAGAACCACCAGCAAAATTTGTGACAATATTATGACTAGAGGGGGTTAGTGCTTTATAAAACATACGCATTTGAAGCTTCAATGGAATCCCATGATGAGGACATTGATTCAGCAGCCCATTGAATCTCTCCCATGCTTCACAAAACAATTCATCATCTTGCTGTGCAAATAACAGGATCTTGTCCCTAAGCATGTCGGTCTTTTGCGTGAAGAAGTGTTTTTCCAGGAACTTCTTTTGAATGACAGCCCATGTAGTGAGTGAAGCAGGCTTCAAAGAATTCAACCAATACTTCGCCTTATCCTTTAAAGTGTATGGAAACACTCTAATTCGAAGTTGATCTTCTGTTACACCTGTCAAGGGAAAATAACTCACAACATTAAAAATATCCTTATATGAGTTAATGGATCTTCATTAGGTAAACCATAAAAGGAAGGTAACTTATTAAGATGAGAAGATTTAAGCTAATAGTTTCGAGCTACAGTGGGCAGCAAAATGCTTGAAGGGGATGCTGGAATTGTTGGGATATCAAGGTCTCCCATGAACTCAATGGCAGCCATCATTTCTTCTTCTTCTTGTTTTGAACTTGCTTCCGAATTTGAAGGTGAAGAACCAGGAAGTTCAGTGTGGAGAGCAAGACTTGTAAATGTAGCAAGAGCTTGCTCTTTAGCAGTTGACAACTCCCTTTCTAGACGATTCTGAATTTCAGAGGTCACCCGATTGGGTTGCAATGATGGTCATGCGTTCAAAGATCTGGAACGTTGGAACGAAGACCTCACTTGTTCAAGGAATGGCCTTTTAGACATAAACTACCTGAAACAGAAAATTAGATTAATTAGAAACACTAAAAAGAATAGGGTAACCTTGGGCACATAACCAGGGAAGAACTTTCGTTCAGTCCCCCGGAGCTGCGCCAAAAATTTGTTGTTAAATTATATTAACTCACAAGTGTACGTGCCAATCAGTAGTATAGCAAGACAAGTAGGAGGTCGTACCCACGAAGACTGAGAAGTTCAAATTAGTTATGTACTTAGATTACCAAATTCAAGAAGTTAGGAAGTTAAGTCTAAAGCAGAATTTAAAGTGAGAGTGATTGTGATTGTGATTGTGAAAGGAAATGAACAAACTGAGATTGCAAACGAAACAAGTAAACAAGTGCAGTAAGGGTGGTTTTGAAGATTGAAAAACAGATTTGGAGACTAGGGCATTCGATTCACCATAACCTCCTCCTCCTAATTCAACCCGCCTCACCCTATTGTTTGTGCAAATTTTTCACAGGAGAATATTCGCGTGTAGATTTTTCGCCTTTCGAGCTTCCTTCCCTCTCTTCCTCGATCCTTGCAAACAAATAGGAGTAAATAGACCACATTTTGGGGGTGTTGGCCAAATCCCTCCAATGCCTAAGTTAATTCAATTGGATCTTTGAGAAAAGATATGGTAATAGCTAAAATAGACGGAGTTTTTCTCTCACGGGGATAGCCAGGTGACCATAGTCGTGTGTGGTGGCGTTTAGCCATGTGAGGAAAGAGAGATGAGGGGGGCGACAACAAGGAGAGAGAGAGAGAGAGGTTTTCCGTAGGGTTTTGGAATTTCCTTAAATGCCTTGTGTAGCCGTGTATTTATGGTCTCCTTGTGTGCTAGGATTTTGGGAGAATAATCCTTATTTGGTTAGGATTATTCATCCCCAAAAAGATGATAGGAATTACTCCAAGAGATTTGGAGGTAATTGGTTCCTTGATTTAGGGAGATATTTCTATCTTAAATCAAAGATAACTTCTCTAATTAAATAGGATTTAATTAGAGTAATTAGTTTGACCTAAGGAATATTCTTTTTTCACGCGTTGTCTTCTTATTGGTCGGTAAAATATATGTTCCCACAAATGCCCCCAGCTTTTGCATGGTGCTTGTGCGGCATGGAGGAGATAAGAAATATTTATCAGGCTTTCCAACTGCATATGGGCTTTCTTCTTTGAGTTGATCCTCTTTTGCGAGTTGGGCTCCTAATTGGAGTAGGCTTTTGACTTCTTCTTGAAGTTGGTCTCCCAATGGGAATAGACTTGTGATTCCTCCTTGACCTAGGATGCCCAATCTTTATAAATATAAGGCTTCTCTTCAATCCTCTTCAAATTGCAAATTTGTTTCCTCTACTTTCTAGCTTGTGAGAGAGACCTTGGAGAATTGTATTGCTTGTCTAGGGGAGAAGTCGCTGGGCACACCAAGGTAGGTCAAATTTGCATTTTTTTTTTCTTCGTCACGAGGACCAGCTTTGTGGGCCCGGTTGGTTATTATCATGACCGCGCGCTGTGCCGATGGGGGTGACTATTGCGACGGCTGTAGTTGGGTATCGTTTTTTTTTCTTTTTGCGCTCCTGGGAGTGCAACGCGCTGATTTCGAGGAGGCGTGGCAGCCTGGCATAGTCTGAGTTGTGCCGCTAGTTTAGTTTGAGGTGTCGATGCTGGCAAGGTGAGATGCATTGAGTCCTGGTTGTTGGATCGCGGCTCTTCCAGCGATTTGGTAGATCTTGGTCTGAGCAGCGTTTGTTGCTTGAGGACTCGCCTCCTGGAGCTTCGCTTGGCTCTAGCCATGCTTGCAGCTTGAGCCGTGTAACTTATATATATATAATTTTTTTTTGGTCGCAACTTAGGGTTTTGATATGCTATCTGACTTGCAATTTTATTCCATTTTTGTAGCTGTTCCGATCATATCTTCTGATGATGGTAGCCGATCACCGCGTTCGCAAGTACCTTTGTACGTGTGGTGTGGTTCCAAGGTGCATAAGAAGAGATTTGTGGCTAATCTACATCCCGTTATGTCTAAAGCTCACTTCCAAAAGTGGCAAGCCACTTATGCTTCTGCCATTGTCTCCAGCGCAAATCTCACGGCCTAGAGTTCCTGGGCCGAGGGGATATGCGTTGACATGCGGCTTCCTGCTTTTGGATGCGGTGCATTTGTGTGCGGGCGTGCCAGCACGATCTCCGTGCATCGAGATGTGGTTTGGATGGAAATGGTTAAGTGGTGCGCCTGTGTGGACTTGGCTTCTAATCAAGCGATTGTGGCCGAGAGAGGAACTAATCTCAACCGTTAGGTTCACGGCCTGAGCTACAAGACCGTTTAGTGGTGGTGTTGATGGTGGGTTTTGGGCGGTGCTCTGCGCGTTGCTCAGTGAGCAACGGTCGTATGATATATGGGGTGAATGAGCGAATAACAGGGATGGTGCTCCGGCGCCTTGAAAATCAAGGGTCGTATGATATATTGATGAACGGATTTTCCTTACAAACTAACACTACTCCTAGGAAAACAAGTAAAATATTGAAAGTGCATTACAGGAAAATATAAGTTGCTCCGTGGGAGGCTTTGGTTTGGTGTTTGAACCCTTTGAACATATTTTGAGCCTTGTATTTATAGGAGTTCTTGGAGGAGTAATCGAGGCTGAAATCCTGCATAGTGGAGTCTGATTAGAGCAAGTGGGTAGTCCAATCGACATTTGGGATCGTGAAGTATGGTGGTGTGGCCCCGTAAATCCTAGTGAATCTCGGCGCCGCCTGAACGTGGGTTCTGCACTTCTGGCCGTGGGGACGCATTTATTGCTATGAGAGTTAGTCACCCAATCTCTCAAGCTGTAAGAATTCTTGTGAGAATGTCTGTCGAATCATTCTTCTGATTCCTATCACCAAATCTTGACTTCAGTCACTTCCCACCTTCCCTCGTGCATTAAATGCTTATTTGTGGCCAGTGGGTTTGCTGCAATAAACAGAGGCATTACTTCATTAAATGAAGCATGGGACCCTACTATCACGTGATGATTTGACTTTCAGGATCTTTGGCCGTGATTTTGTTCGGCCTCGGCCTCGGCCTACAGTTGAGGCTGAGATGATCATGCCTTAGCAAATTTTCTTTTATTTTTAGTAAGGCCAAGCATCTTGGTGAAACGCTGCGTTTTAGTCTCACGAGCAAGTGCTAGGGCCGAGAAAGGGGCTCCTTCAGCCGATTCATGGTCGGGATTTATTAGGCACAAACATCCATCCCGGATGACGTGCATGTCAAGTTGGCGGTGTCTTTGACTGATGATGCTCCTTATGTGGATCCGAACGATCCGAATTCCAGAATTATCACATTCCGTCCCTTTTATTTCTCGTTGGGCTTCACGTTCCCGTGGTCAAAGTTCTTCAGGAAGGTGTTCTGCGACAGGGAGTGTGCCCCAAGCCAATGTACTCTGAACGTTTATCGATCGATTATGTGTTTTGAGAATCTGACCCCTTTCTTCTAGCTGGATCTAATGGTATGAGAGTTCTTCTACTCCTTCAAAGTGAGGTGTTACGAGAAGTATGCCCAGGTCCGTGTATACAAAGCCAAGCTGTTTAACAGTCTCAACCAAGGAAATCACGTATGGCATGTCGATGTGTTAGAGGTCAGGAGACGGTGGAAAGGTGAGGTCAGCGATGGTCCATTTGTTCCCCCCACTTACTACGATGGTACGTCATACTTCTATTGATTTGCTGCAATTTTGTCTGAATTTTTTGATATGTAACTAACTGCTTGCAGAAAATGACATCAATAAGAAACTGGATCTCATGCCGGGCATTGCTAAGGTCCGTCAGGCCCTAACCATGCAAGGTTTTCGCGAATGACGCTTACTGTTGAGCGAGTATCGAAAGAAATGGATTGCCCATTGCCAAGGATGTTGAGAAATGGAAGCAGTATGGCCTTGATTCGGAAGATCTGAACTCCCTGAAAAGAGGAAGGCTGATGTCATGTGCTCCAAAGATGAAGTTGGAACCTCATAGGCAAGGGATGTGTCTCCGTTGAGAAAGAAGCCAAGACTTCCTTCTGCTATGATCAAATATTCTTCAAAATTGGTCTCATCTGCTAAGAAGACCCAAGCAGGAGCTGCTCCTTCGTCATCTGTCAAGGTCAAACACCTTGTCGCCCAGGATAGTAAGAAGATTGATAGCATGCGAAATGTTCGGGACATTCAACTGAAGTCAACAATTGACAAGCTCAGAACCTACAATCTGCCTTGCAAAGAAGTCTGTTCTCGAACTTGTTCGCCTGCTAAGAAGCAAAGAGATGCTGACATTCCTCCTCAAAGTTTGAGTCGTCTGCACCAGTCAAGGGATGAGGATAGAACTGGGAGGACTGCTCCTCCAAATAACCATGGCTATCGAGCCAGGAGCAGTCAAACTCCTTTGGAGGGGAGGATGGCGACGGCTAAGAAGGACAGAGAGTCATCTACTCGGGCTAAGAGTTCTTCGGAAACTCGAATAGCTGGTCCATAGGTTGACAAGTCCAACTCCGCATGAGATGCATGTGTGTCTGATATGCTCAAGACAAACTTTCTGCGAGCCCATTTGGTTGCGTCAAGCTGGTTGATCATATACATCAGGCTAGTGATCTTGGCACGTTCTCAAGTCTTTCCTTGGAGGAACAAAAGGAAATGGATGTTAGTTTGCTTTTAAAAATAAGTAGTTTTTGCTGTTGAGGCCATCCATAATTCGTCTGTTGTTGCCTCATCTTCTACTTAGCTTAGCGAGTTGGAGAAGAAGAATGTTTATCTTCCTGGAAGCTCTCTGGTAAAGCAGAACCTCAATGAAATAAGGATGTCGGAAATGAAGGAGAGCATGTCTGTGCTGAAGAGTTCCCTTGCTAAAAAAGATAGTGAACTCAACTTTTATGTCGCTGCCCTGCATAGACTCAAGGAAGCCTTCTTCCGTCTCAAGCACAAATATGCCGACATGATCTGAAACTATGACAAGCTTCTAGCCAAGTTTGAAGCCTATCACAAAGCTATTGAGCAATCTAAGTCTGAGACCGTTATCGACACATATAAGCTAGGTTACTTGGACTACAAGAGTGGGACTGCTCCTTGTTATTCCATTGAAGATCAAGATGTCGAGACGTCTGCCCCTAAAATGCCCCCTGCTCAAAGTGAGCAGATCAATGTTGTAGACATAGAGGCACCTGAAGAGCAGGTGGCTAACGAGACTGGAGCTGAGGAGGATGATGTTGAGGAAGACACCGCTGATGAGATGGTGGTAGATGTTGAGGAGCAGGCAGCTGGAGCTGCTGAACAGAGTGGAGTTGCAGAGGGCGTAGTTGATTAGGCGGACTCCAAAAAGGTCACCAAAGAGGTATTTAGGCAGGGGTCTCTTGTCGGAATCTTACAGTAGATGAAGACTCCTTTATCTTTTCAAGTTTTGTAATATGCTTTTCTATTTGCAATAATTGGTCTTGTTTGACCATCTTCTTTTTGTTGAACTTGTGATCGGTGCATATTTATATATCATTTTGTACCCTTCTAACTTATGATTTGATTATGTTTTTGAGTGAAACTTGTACTTTTAATAAATTTTGTGTTTGTTTCAGTGCAATAAGCTTGAGACTCATTAAATGCATTTTGGAGACAAGTTAGCTCAAAAGGTGTCTGCAGATCAGTCAACTTCATGAATTGGGCTGTACTTGCTCAAGATGCAGAAGTCTAGTTTTTGGAACATTTTACGGTTCATGATTCCGAGTCTCCTAGAGGAAGTTATGCAAGTTTTGGCAGCTTAAGATGAAATTCAGCAGAATGTGCGTTCCTGGGCCAAAAATGACAGTTGAAGGTCTTTCTGATTTTTTCTTGCATTGGGCTGCATATACTTGGAAAGATAATTCAATGGGTTTGAAGATCCAGTTTTTTCCAGATTTTTTAGGAGGGAAGATCAAGCCCAAAATAAGCCCACAAGCTGACTTGCAATGCATTTGTTTGGGCTTAAAATTGGCGCACCCAGGCCGAAAGAAGAAAGCCCACGAAATTCCCTGGGCCGCCTGTTTTAAAATCAGCCCATCAGCACATCCAGCCCATTAAGCGAAGCAAGCAGGCCAATGTCACGTGGCCCAAAGAACGTTGGAAAAACTGGGCCGCGAAAAGAGCCAAAACAGTTCCAAGCCAAAAGAAATGGGCTTGACAGTTTCCAATTGAAAGGAAACATGCCCACGTGACCCTGAACTTAGAGAAGTCAATAAAATCGGCTGGAGTTAAAGATCGAACAGGAGCAGGAATAAAGCAAAAAGCTCCTGAAAGAAAACTCTCCTGCCAAAGGTAGTAAAGATATTCTGATATTTTTAGGAAAACACCATTTTCAAGAGATAAGCAGACTTTACTCTGAAAGGAAGATAAGCGGGAAACGGGAGTTGTTCAAAACTGAGAACTTAACATCTCAAGACTTCAGACTCTTACAAAAAAACTGGGGACTTGCGAAAGCAGTAAAATGGGAGACGAGCGTGGCACCCCATCAAAACACAGGGGAATAATCACTTCAGAAACCAGGAGTGGAGTGCCTGCTCGCCAGAACAAAGATAGAACTCATTTACTTTTCCTTTTTAAATAAAAGATCTGCTGAGTATTTTGCCGCCCATTATTAAAAGATGAAAAAACCCCGCAGGAAAACATCTCCTATAAATACAAGAGAGGGTGAACAATCAAAAAACACAACCAACCAACCCAACCAAAAACTCAGTCAAAAGACAAACACTCAAAATGATCACTTGATCACAAACAGAAATCCAACAGACTCAGAGTCTGAAGCATTCCAATCTCAAAAGCTTTCCAGCAAGCTTGCAGAATCATCTTGTTTTCCCCTCCAGAAAACAGACAAGGTGACTGCTCCTAAATCCTAGTTCACAAGTCAGCAACAACGAGACTTCCCTCGTTACGAATTTGGTTTAGCAAAAGCCAAAGACAGGGCAGAGTTTTGAGTTTTCTCAAATACGAAAACCTCAACAAATTTATGAAAAGCTCTGGCTAAGCAGGACAGGTACCCCAGGATAGATTCTAGCTCAAGTCCAGCCACTTCTGCCCCCTTCAGACTGGATAAATCCCAATTCTGCCCATCCAAAAGCCTTCCAGGGCTTGAAATAGATTGAAGCTCTGCCAAACTCAAAGCTTTGGTATCGATTTGCAACCAAAACTTGTCAGGAAAAGCTGTTTAAGGTCCAGTCCAGCACAGACACATCCAATCCAGCCCAGAACAGAGGCAACTATCCAGGCAGGCCCTCCTTTTCGTCTTTATGTAGTTAGTTTTCCCTTTTGAGTCTTGTAAAAAGAAGTTCTGCCTGAAATAAAGCAGTTCTGCCTGAAATAAGGGAGTTCTGCCTAAAATAAGGGAGTTCTGCCTGAAATCAATCCAATATGTCGTCATCCATTCTGGCCAGAACTACCGGTTTTTATACTGAGATAAATTATGAAGTCCTTACCAGTCTAAGGCATAGGAAAGAACTTACTTGGGAGATATTCCTCACCCAAATTCACAATCGTTTGTTCAAAGTCAATAGCTTGGGGCGCAAGTTATTTTCACTCTCAAGTCTGTTAGAATTAAAAAATTGCTAACAGTGGCACGCTCGAATACACAAAGAAAGTTAATTTATCGACCAAACAATGATCTTTGGATTAATGGGGAACTTTACCCTTTCATCTCAGGAAACAAATCAAAACGGGTAAACAGCATTGTCATGCATGACATAGGCATTCCAGCTATGAAAGTCTAAAGGAGCAAAAATAAGGTATTGTGGGAAGCATGTTTGGATAAATCAAGAAGGACTTTTCAGGCTGCTAGTGGGATTAGTTGGTACATGCTGGAGCTATTAAAGAGAAAGAATGTGCATGCATGTGAAGCAAAAAGAAAGGAAAGAAAAGAAATGAAGTCAATTCCAGTTTATTTTCGGTAGTCAACTTGCAAGGCCCACAAAGTACACTTGTACTACTCAGATGGGAAAACATTCTTCATAAAAGTTGTTCCAATGGGTGTCTATTATGACATACCCAAATTTGAGCCTCATTGGATACATATTGAAACCTCAGACCTTCCTACACCAAGCCCGGTTCAGAAGAATCGTTTTTTCCAGCAACCAAAAGAAAACCCACATGGGTTGGTAGTAAAAGGCAGCCACAATTGAACACCTTTGAAATCCCATGTAAAGAAAGCTGTAGGTGCAGCAAAAGATGTATGGGATGGAATTGATTCCAACCACACTAACATAGACAAGATGAAGTGTGAGTTATGGATTGTATTAAAAGAGGAATGGTGGTGTTGGAATTCATCATGATGTTCCTCCCTCTTAGCCCTATAAATAGAGAAGTCTTCAAGCTTCATAAAACACCCCCAAAGGGGGGAGCACTCAAACACTTCTCTAGAGCTCCCCTCCCTTCTCTCCCTCAAATTCATTTAGTTTCTCTTTCTAGTTTTCAATTGTTGTAATGAAATCTTTGTGCTGAAATTCTCCTCAAGTTTTTCTTAGTTCCACGTTACTTTTCATTGTTATGTAAATTCTTTTCTTTAGTTTCAAGTTTGATTAGTTTCCAAGTTTCAATTATGGTTTTTGTTCTTATTCATTATGCTTATAAGTTAATATGCTAGTTTGAATGATTGATCTCCATTTAGGCTTGCATGTTAGCTATCTTGGTTTGAATTAAGAGTAGACACCATGCTTTAATTCAAATTGAACTATGAATAAGAAGAGTATGTATGGACATTCGACAACAGGGATTAGATACATACTTGGTTGTTTAAAATTTCTTCTATGCTTAATGGATTCCTAATGGTTTAAGTTAGACAACAGATGATCAAATTAGGGAATTAGGAATACAAGGTTAGGACCAAACCCCATGGCTTAATCATACTTTAGCTAGAATCAATCCGTTAATCTAATTGAACTTGGGAACTTATCTGCTTGAGTTATTTTCTTTTCTTTCTTTCTTGTTTTATTTATTTTCTTTCTTGTTTTTTTGTTTTGTGTAGGAAAACTGAATTGGATTATTCAATCACCAATCCCTGTGGAATCGACCTCGCACTTACATATGCTATACTACCGAACGGCTCGTGCACTTGCGAGTATCACAAGTTGAGGATGCGCATGGTAGGCCAAAAATAACGTATGCTTAGAGCTTTCTAGGAGAGTGACCTGCCCCTAGAGTGGTTGCCACACTCGCCATCGTGAACTTTGCAGGATACCTCAAGTGTTTGAGGGTACTTTATGCATGTGAGATGAGGGCTAACGTATGATCTGTGAATAAGCTTATTGCCTTGCGTGTAGTATCTCGCGGCTTTCTGCTGGACCTTCCTAGCTTCAGACTTGTCCTTTGGCAGATTTCCATTTGCCAAGTAGTCGATGATGAGGTCTTGCCAGTTGGGGTCCTTATCAATCTGCATTGATTCTACTTGTTCTATCTCTTCGATGCTTGGCTGGTCAAGGTGCTTGACCTAGATGGAGCGTCCTGAACTAGTTGTCCAATGTTGATCCTAAGCCTTCCAATGCATCTACATGATTGTTTTTTGTTCGGGGAAATTGTTGGAGAGTGAAAGTATGGAATTCCTTCAAAAGTACTTGGACTTTGTCGAGGTACCTGGATCATTCTCGGGTGTTTTGCCATGTACTCGCTTGAAGCTTGATTTGTGATCAGCTGGGAGTTTGAGTAGATGGTCAATTTCTTGATCGGCAACTCTTTTGCTAAGCGCAGTCCAACGAGCAATGCCTCATATTCTGCTTCATTATTTGAAGCTGGAAAGCCCAATGTGATGGCTTGTTCAAAAAAAGTTCCATATGGGGTGATTATGATGATGCCTTTTCCAGCTCTCTTGTGATTCTCCATTTACACGCAACTATCACATGTCTTTGGGCAGGTCCGAATCAGCGGAGGAGGTATCGTCTACTCTAGAACTTTCCTTGTTTTTTATGACCAACTTCTCTTCTTTGGTTTAGGGAGTAAACTCAACAACAAAATCTGCTAAAACTTAGGCTTTAATAGCAGTCTTCGGCCAGTAGAAAAGGATGTACTAACTAGGTTTGATAGCCCATTTCATGAGTCGTAGAAAAAAATATCGAGGCTTTGAAGAATCGATCTCAAAGAAAATTATGTCATGACGATTATTCGGTGAGCTTGGTAGTAGGGTCTTAACTTTCTCGCGGAACTACAAGGGACAAAATAAGCCTCTCCATTTTTGAATAGTGAGTCTTTGCATCAATGAGGGCTTTGATATGTAGAATACCAGAGGTTGTGCCCCCAACTCTTCTCGAATGAGAGCTGAGCAAACTGTTGAGTTGGACACTGCTAGGTAGATGAACAAATCTTCGCCTGGTACGAGTTTTGAGAGTAGGGGAGGTGAGGTGAGGTAGGTCTTCAATTACCCATTTAAACAGATTCTAATCCATATCCTATAGCTTGGGAGATGCTAAGGTGATGAAGATAAAGTGGAGAGGTTGAGCTCAACACGAAAGAAGTGGCGTGTCCTGAGGTAAAACTTGCTGAATTGCAAGTGTTTAAAAAATGATTAGTATTCAAAGAAAAAAAAAGTCAAAAGAAAAATCAAAAGAGACTTAAAATTGGGCCAATAAAGAAGTATGCAATTCGAAAGATCAAAAGTTCGAAATCATTCGAAGTGAAGTAGAGCAAAAGCACAAAATCCTGGATGCCAAGCACCAAATTCGACAGGAAGAGCCAACTATGTATTCCGAAGGTTTGCATTAAGAAGCCTTGGCATGTCTCAAGTTCTAGTCTTTCCTTCCCTTTCTTGTATAGCCCATAGCCGAGCCTTATGTTACAACCTTAGTAAAGACCTATCGGATCTTTTGGAACCTCTTGCTTGGATGTGAAGGTATGTACCTACGTCTTTAGTATTTAATTCTTGTTTCCCTATACAAAAACTCTATTCGCATATGCTTGATAAGAGTGTAAACCTAGATTCTATGTGAAAATAAGAGAGATTTCTTTTGAGGCCTAGAGTTGAGACGAATTCTATCCTTAACATTTAGGTATGGTTGCCTTTAAGCCAATGTATTTTGAGGGTTGGCTTTACACTTCACACGTGGTGCATTTACTTGAATGACATAATTTTAGTCTTGAGTTAGTGGTTTCCGCATACATTGGTTTTTCATTAGTTTTTTTAAAGTGGTATTTTAAAGTTTTTGTTTTCGCAGAAAAGCGTTTGTGGGTATCATAACTGCTAAACCCTTAAGAGACACAACTCCTCCTACTAGGGACACCTAGGGGTTTAAAAGCATGTGGCACATGCTAAGTTCCATCATGATTGACTACGAAAGTGGCCTAGATTAACTTCTTGTTTTGTTTTCTTAATTTGTTTTGTTTATGTTTTGCTCGAGGACTAGCAAAAGATAGGTTTGGGGGTATTTGATAACTCCATATTTGTGCTTATTTTCTATACCCTATTCCTATGATTTGCATTAGTTTCTTATGTGAAATTGGTTATTTTAATGTGTTTAGTGTGAGTTTTGTAGGAAATCATTCCTAAAGTTGAGTGGAGCTAAAAAGAGAAAAATATGGTGAAAAAGAGCAAAGAAGGCACAAATTTGGAATTAGCAGCTTGGAACTAAGAAACTGCCTATGCAGATGGTTCGAATTTACGGATTTAACTGTACGTGCTTAGGAAGAATTAGATAACGTACTTTATATGTTTGGAAAGTGTTGCATTCCTAAAAGGACACAAATTAATGTGCAAACAACCAATTAAAAATACCCGCAAGTGCACGAATCTAATGAAGTATAGATTATGTAAGTACGGGTTCGATCCCACGAAGAACTTGTCGGCTTCCTATAAGTTCTAATTTGAGTACGTAAAGAACACTTATTTGACACACCACAAATGCACAAATGCAAAATGGAAACTAAAAATGAGTAAAGAAGTGTAAAAGAAATGAAACAACACCAGAAAACTAAAGAAAAATACAAACAACATTTTCTATCACTCTTTTATCACCTATTTATCACCTGTGAACAAAGCCGTAAACAGTGAAAATGAACAGTGCAACCGATCGTGAACAGTGACGACCGGCCGTTTTTGACAGATTCATGTGTGACCGGTCGTTGTTTGGCAGATTCCTTTATCTGTTTTTCCAGTTTCTACCTCTGTCCAGTGTTTTGCATATAACATTCCAACCGTTTGTCCAAATTTCAAGTTCTTTATACGGTTGGATTCAGCACACAAAAACGAAGAACACAGTGCGGACCAAAAGTAAAAAACAGTTACGAAAATAAATAGAATTCAATAAAGAAAACACACACACACACAACACACTTGGGGGGGGGGGTTTGATTTGGTTCAAGTGACCTATTTCTATTGCATGAAAGTAAATGGACTTTGAATTTAACAAGAATGGCAGAGATGAGTTATCAAAATGTGAAAGTACCAAGTAACAAACACTAGGGTTTCGAATCCACCCTAAATAATTATACCCATGTTCATGGATACTCAAGTGATGAACTCTAAATGTGCTGATGAAGATGTTCGCAATCAAGACCAGTACTAGTGGCTCAAGACGCATTGATTCTCTCTAATATACGTAAAGTGCAGTGCTAGTGCTACAATGCTTGTGCCTTCCCTATAACTGAATCTAGGTGTGCTTAGTACTTTGATTCAATTACAAGAAATACTCATTAAGCTCAAAGAGAATATGAACACCACAAGAACCCTAATAGCATGATGTTTACATTATGCATTCAAGAAACCAATTCACATGGATGATTCTTACTTCATCCATTCATTGCTTAGGAAAACATGAAGATACACATAATCCCAACAATCTCAAGAAGAATGCTTTCAAAGATGGCCAACCAAGGAAAAACACACATCAATGATAGATTAATTTGGTGAATTGGAATTCATCAACAATATCTAGAAATTCATACACTCAAGCATCAAAACAATGGAGTAATCATGTTTAGGGCTTCAACCAAAGCCCTATAAAAATAAGAAGTTACATTGAAACTAAGAAAATACAAGAAACAAATAAAATGAAAGAAACTAAGAACAAAGAGGAGAAGGGGAATGCATCTTCAACCCCTTGGATCCTTGCCTCAAGGCTCCCCAAGGTTCTCTCTAATTGTTATGCCATTCTCCCCTCCCCTTGGTTGCTCCTTGCTCTCCTCCTTCTTGCTCTCTAGCTCCCAAAATATCTGCAAAGTTGTGGAATGATAGAATGCCCTGCCTTCCCACATTCAAAAGCCTCTCATACTTCAGATTGCACACCCATGTGCCTTTTGCCCATCAATTCCAGCTCATAGATATAATATAAAAGTATTGCTTTTGTTAAAGCCTTTGCCTTGTCCCCTTTGCCATGATGAAGCCTTGTCTTCACAAAGATGCCAATTGCCTCAGAAAATATCTCATTTACTAAGGTAATTTCTTGTTACCAAGTGTTATGGTAACAAGAAGAATCAAGATGACACAATGGACGTAAAAGCTGGCCAATTTCGGATTTCCAGAGCTGTGGTAACATGCTGGATTGCTTGGATAGGCAATACTTGTCCAATGGAGCTCAAATTTGGATATGTTGTAGTCCACATCCATTGGAACAAGTTTCATGAACATCTTCATCTCATCCGAGCACTAGAGCATGCTGATCCCAGGCCAAGAAGTTGACCTACGAAAATGAACAAAAACAGAATTTATAACCAATAATGCACTTTTAGCTCATTTTCATTCTAACCAAGGTAAAATCTAAGAAAACACAAAAAGGAAGTAAAAGGCTATAAAATTTCAAGAACTAACTCAAAAAGGAAGTAAAAATGAACCGAACAGAAACCTCTAGATGTCTAGTTTCTGGAAATTTTTACGGTTCATGATTTCGAGTTTTCTAGAGGAAGTTACATCAGTTTTAGTACTAGTGGATCAATGTTGGAATTATGCGCGAGTTTTGACAACTTAGCATCACAAGTTACCATTCTTGGTAAGCAAGCTTTTGGACGTCCTTGGGCAGTTAGGAGGCACTAAAATATTGTGTTAATTCAATTATAAGTTATCTATTTTGTTGGGATTGGTGGAGTTTGGTCTGGTCAAAGGAAGTGCATCAAAAGTCAAATCCTAATCACATTAGGAGAACAAATTCCCTATTCTAGATGGATTTAATTCCTATCTTTTCTTGACAGGACCCGCCCCCGGATTTCCTCGGAAATCGGGACGGATCCCGTCTATGATCTGACGTCCTACAGATGCAGGGCCCACTTACTAAAAACCGAGACTTTCTACCAAAATTTTGGCAGGGTCTCCCTTGTAAACAGGACAAATCCCAAATTTCAAACCTGTCAAAAACACAGATAATTACAACCCAACAGCCAGCATGCACTACACAAAGCATAGTGTTACAAACCATGGCCTCCAGCCTCAAAATACCAAATCCTAACAGGGCAATAACAGAGCATCTAACAGAATTTAACAAACCAGCAAAAATGAAGTTTTACGAATTTACATAGCACAGAGGCTCTGAGAAGGCTCAACTACTGAAGCTCGTGATAACCGGAGGACAAAATACGGCACTGCGGCTCATTCCAGTCAACTCCTGGCTGTGGGCGCAAAATAGAAAATTGTGAGTGGACAAAACAAAGTTTAGTTCAATTTAAACCAAAATAATATAACCCCACCATTAGAAAACCATGCATGAAACCAATGCAATAAATCCATCATGTTCATATATATATATATATAGTTTGCTCAAACCCGAGCTAAATCCGAAATCCAGTGAAACTATGAACCCATCCAGACCTTTCCTTACAAATCTCAAATCAAATCACATAAGTTCCTAATGGATGGAATGAAGATGATCCCCAAACCTTCCCAACAAGAGCATAACGCATAAAACCTTAGGTGATCAGTCAAAGGATGCAAAACAGCTCCATTAAAACGGTGAAGAAGAATTCATGAATGAAATCAAACTTTATAAACTCAAACCATGATACAAGACTAGCAAGATGTTTATTACAACTAATAACAGAAAAACAAAGTAAAACAAAGAAAATACAAGAAGAAAATAAAAGACAAAGGGAGGAGAAGAAGATAAGGACAACATGCTAGAGATTGAAAAGATTCATCTCCATGGCTGCCAGGAGGCCAAAGCCTCCCAGCTGCGCCTTCTCCCTTCTCTCCCTTTGTGACTCTCAACTTTCCCTCTCTTTGCGTACAATGGAAGTGTAAATTATGGAATGAATTTCTGGCTCTCTAAGCTCTATAGAGACTCCCTATTTATAGGCACAAGGGTTAGGTGAATCAGATTATACAATTAAGTTCACCAACCACACAAATTTCACCTAACACACTTGCGTTAGATAATCAGAAATGGTTGTTGCACTTCACCAACAAATCCCACCAGCAGCCATAGCTCATCATTATGTCAGCATGACCAAGCATCCATCAGCTCATCCTTATGTCAGCATGATGTGTATTTTCATGGGCTTACGAATTGGGCTTGGCTGAATCAAATGACAACTTTAAGATGTCCATTGTGAAGTTCAGAATGTCTCTGATCCAACCACACAAGTATTGGCCCAATCCATGCTCGGATGAAGAAGATAACGCTGAAATGAACGTCTACCTCAGTCTCCAGTTCTTGCACGTTTTGCACCATTTGGCCTTAACATGCTTTAATTGCATGAATTATGCTCTCTTGCTCTATTGGCCTACAAAACACACAAAGAGAGGCAAATAACTCAAAATTCTAAGAAACTAAGCAAAAGAAGTAAGTAAATATGGTACGTATATGTATGAAATTATGAGCTTAAGAGTACGGACGAAGAATCAAGACTCGTACGTATGGAACCGTCCTACGCGCGCAGACTAACCAATTAAGGGTCTACAGCGACACCCCGTTAAGGTATGCCCCGGGTTCCGACATATCCAAGTATCCCACATTTTCATTTCCATAATCCATTTACAAATCCAGGGGGAGGTACACGGGGTAGTGCTTATAGCACTTCAAACCGACAATCAATACTCACATCTTTCCACATCTCATAACAACAACCCCGTACTTCCCACTCGCAACCCAACAAGATAGGTACTAATTTCTCAAATATCATTTTTATATACTCAAGATACTTAAAATGTCAAAACCTAGAAATATCTCAAATACTTTAGGAAAATAATAGTTTCACTATAAAGTACAAGTGACTTGCGATAAATCCTTAAATTCTTATGCATGCAAATTCCAAGATAAAACCATGCTATTTATTTGAAAACAAAGTCCACTCACAAGTAATCCCAAGCTACGTGACCCTGAGAGGGTCCTGCCTGCTGTGAAGGCGGAGTCGGATTACCTATTTCAGAATATGAACACGATATTAAAATCCAACTCTTCAAAAAATGAGACTTTAAAGTAAAATCCTAATTTCCCGGGTTTCCCTTAAGTACTAGGAACGAGACGTCCCTAAGGTCCAATTAAAGGTTCCAAGCGCTGTAAAAGTCTCGGAAGACACTTGGTCAACCGGACGGTCAAAACTTTAAGTCAATGAATTCGGAACATCCGGGGCTCCGATTCACGATCCGCGAAGTCCTATACGATCCTAGGAATACCAGGAACAACATACATGAAATTGGGTTTGATCCAACGGTCCAAACACATTAAACCCGAAAATCACAGAATATGTCTAATTCGTTCGAGGCCCAAACGATATCCAAATTGAGATCCGTAAACTCCTACCCACTTGTGACAACACAAGGATCATTTTATGATAAAATGTGACCTCTGTTGGACTGGCCACGCGCTGCCGCGCGTGAGTGGCTTGATCACTGTTCAGGCGATCGGAAAAACTTAGAATCTTGGCTCCAAACTCCTACCCTAAGTAATACCCTTATTTGAGTCACTTTTGTTCTTGGGCTATGGCCAAAAAGTGGCCGGAAATTCAAATTGAAAACCGGCATATCCAAGGGTTCGAATTCGAGTTGCTAAAACTAAAAATCAGTCAAAACCTACCCAACAGCCAGCTAGAGCACGAAAATTTATCGAAAATCCATACCTCACTCGTCGGAAACGGTAGCCGGACGGCGGAGAACGAGCGGCGGCTGGAAGGTCCGCGATTTCCGGCGGCTTTTCTGCGTTTTTCGGCGAGTCTCGACGGTTCAGGAGCTGTGCTGGCTGGGGAAGAGAGAGGAGGAGGTGGCGGTTCGATCTTGGCTGGTCTCGCGGCCGGTGGTGCAGCGTGGCGGCGACGGTGGCTGCCTGGAAGTGGCAGCTGAAGCAAAAGTCAGGGGAGAGAGAGAGAGAGAGAAATGAAAAATTGAGGGAAAAATCTGATTTTAACAACACTGAATTTTTAAAATAATTTCAATTAGGCCCTCAATGATTTTTCGATCGTAACTTCTTCAATTCAAGTCCGAATTGAGCCTACCGCATGTCTACGGACTCGGCTCAATACAATCTTCCTAAAAATATCACCCGTTGATCCAAACTCTTCCCGGATAAAAATTGAATTTTTTGCCCCCACTTCAAGGGCAAAATAGGAAATTCCATATTTTAATTTAATGAAATCCAAACTTTATTAATATTTTGGGTCGGGATGTTACATTTCTCCAAAACCTAGAAGCTAGCCTATAAATACATCTTCTGTACCAGCTTTGAAGGGGGAGAACCCTAGCGTATTGTTCAATATCTCAAATCACCCAATTCACATACTTACTTTCTTAGCCGTTCATAGCCTTCAAGATTTGCCGGAGGAGGAGTTCAACTACAGTGGATTCGTCTAAGGGTTTTTCTATCTTAATTCAAATTTTCTATTCTATGTTCATAAGTATATTGTTTGTTTCTAAGATAACTATGGGTAACTAAATTCTTTGCTAGGGATCCAATGTAACCTAACATGGTGATTCTATGTTATTGAGTTAATACTTTATTTTTAATCAATTTATATTCCTTATTTTATTCATTATTATAATTGCGATCTTGATACTTGTAACTGGCCATTATAGGTATTTTGGATTGTCTAAGATAAGGTTGGGCGAGGGGTTCATCCCTAATCTTATATGCACTACGAATGAATGAGTTGTTGTTAAAGCAAGCACTACTACAAAAAGGGCAAAAGACGACCAGTAAACAACGACAGTAGATCAAAAAACCATCGTTGTTTTTTAAAAGACGACGGTAATATAAACCCGTCGTAGAAACATACTTTACACACCTAAAAAACCAGTACACGTATAGATATTTTTAAACCACGACGCACCAAATTAAAAAAGCGTCGTCTTATTACAAAGGTATTTTTTAGAGTTAAAATATGAACCTAAAAACAACGACTGCATCTATGAAATCACCGCCGTAGAAAGTAAAGACAACGATATAAAAATAAGACGCCGTGTTAATTAATTAAAAAACACGACCCAATTTTCTTAGTAAGCTACGCATAAATTCAAAGGAATCTACGACGGTTAATTACAAAAAAAAATCGCCGATTTAAATTAAGTTACCACGACTGTAAATATAAATTTATCGACTTTTTAATTATACTATACTACGACGGTATCCATAACTCTACTGTTGCATAATTGCACTAACCACGACGGTTTGTTAAATTAAAGACGTACAAATTTTTTACCATTATTCGTCTATCATTACCAGAATCAAACCATTATTCATTTTTTACCATTGTTCCTCATCATAATCAAACCATTATTCATTTTTTACCATTGTTCCTCATCATAATCGAACCAGAATGAACAAAGGCAATGTTTTAGAAGTGGGTGATATGCCAATTACTCTCACAAGGAGTTTGAGGGCAAGAAGCTTGTCTCAGCCGCCAAGGAAGGTCTCAAGCTTGATGAGAGTGAAGATGTGGCAAAGAAGAAGGAAGAGTTGAAGGAGAAGTTTGAGGGACTCTGCAAGCTTGTGAAGGATGTTTTGGGTGACAGAGTGGAAAAGGTTGTGGTGTCTGACCGTTGCTGACCGTGCCTGGACTACCAACATGGAAAGAATCATGAAGGCTCAGGCCTTGAGGGATAACAGAGCGGCTGGGTACATGTCGAGCAAGAAGACCATGGAGATCAACCCAAAGAACCCCATCATGGAGGAGCTGAGAAAGAGGGGTGATGCAGACCTTGTTCTCCTTCTCTGCAGAACGACAATTTTTAGATGATGTTTGCGTGTTTGTGTCTTTCAGATACACACACATCAACATCCAAACTGAAAAATGAAAGCGAGGTGAGACAGAGAGGTGATGTGCCTCCAGAGAGGTGAGAAAAAGTTGAAACCCTAATTGAAAAATGAAGACGAAAGAAAGACAGAAAACCCATTATTTATAAACAAATCTTATATACCACGTCGGTTTTTTTAAATTATCGACGTTTATATGATAACATAAACGTCGTATAAATAAATTAACAACGACGCTATATAAAAACGACATTGTAATTTTTTGGAAAATTAATTTATTGTGTAATTAAAAAACTTACACGTCGGTATGAGTAATTAAAACGACGTGGTATTAATTTTTCACGTCGTTATTATTGAATATAAGGTCGTTGGGTAAATTGGAAAATGACGATTCATCTTTTTGAAGAAAAATGCGTCGTGTAATTCGATTTAACAACGTCGTTTCATTAAAACATAGCGTCGTGTAAAGTAATATTATAGGACAGTGTTAACACTAGCGCCGTATAATGTTTCATACTAGGGCGCATACTATTAATAGCGTCGTTTTTATGAAACGGTTTTTTATTATTTTAAACTTTTCGCCTTCCTGACCCATACTTGCACTATTTCCAAACCCGAGAAAAACTTTCAAGCTTCTCTCATTTTTCATTTTCAAAGAACTGTTTCAAACTTTCAAGCTTATCTCCGAGAGAAAACTTTTCATCTTCCTCTCCTCTTCGTCTTCATCTCTGAATTGAAACAACAAACTCCAGGAGAAGACAGAAGGATTTTTGTTCCTGTTTTGCATGCGCATATCATTTTCGTTTTTTTAAATCTTTTTACAGATAAAATTTGCAGACAAAGACGGAAAGTTTCCAAGTTTGAACACTACTCTGGTTCTTTTACTTCAACTAAATAAGACGACGGTGGCTCGTTATTTATGTGGTTAGATTTATAGACCACGACGGTTCGTCAGTCACCCTAGCGTCGTGTGAAAGTGTTCTTCGTTGTTTTTTAAAATGATATTCTTTTTTTGTATTTGATTTTTAAGGATATATTCATCGCAAGTTTGATTTCTCTGAACAATGGTTTTTGTTTCGAAAATCTTTTTAATTATTTTTCTGTTGAAAATATATTACGTTTTTCCAAATTTGTTTTTGTGGTATAGACGACGGTATATTAATATTTACGTCATTTTATTTTCAATACCACGACGAATTTTTATTATTAACATCGTCGTAATATTTAATACTCTGTTTTTTTATTATATCATAAGACGTCGGTTGTTTATTATTGACGTCGTTGTAATATTTTATCACGTCGGTGGTTAATTACCGTTGTGAAAATTTATTATTACGTCGATTGTTTTGTTCTTACGTCGTTTGAAATATTATAATAAGTCGTAGTTTATAAATAATCGTCGTGTTTTTTCTTAATTTCACTGATATATTTTCACTTGCAGGTTTGATTTGTCTGTAACCATGGTTTCTCATGTTAGAAATGTGCCCTAAGAGCCAATACATTTGATGTAATTTCCTTAGAATACATTTCATATACGATATATAAAGGGCAAACTTATTTGTTATCTTTTACATCGTGTAAAGAAACAAATGTCCAAGGTATGCTAAATAAGAGATAAAGTAATCTAAAGAAGATTAGATTCGGAGACCTTTAATCTCTAACTGTAGCATCCCAAAATGTTCCTAATCATAGGTTATCAAATGGGCATTGATAAACCGTCAAGATTAGCACATATTATGTATGCTCAATTGGGAGGATGGTTAGTCTCAAACCACTTGTGTAGTTGACTCTAATACAAGTATGTGGGTGCTCATTAGTGAATGAGTACACTGAACGCGATCAACCGTAGTTCTCGTATGGAGTATTTATCTATATGTCAAACGAGAACTCATAGTTGCAATAATGCAAATTAGTCCTTAGACCTGAGGCATCATGGTTGTCCTGTGATGCGTTATTGATCTTTGATAGCTCTTAAAGGCAAGCCGTAAAAGATTTGTCTTAAGTGTTGTTGGGATCTCTTAATTCATCATAGGGGCATGTGAATGTACAATAAGGAATCTCTACTTTTGATAAAGAAGGAGAATGTTTCAAGATGTGATTCAGCAAATCTTTGGCCAAAGTATTTTGAGCTTGATTTAGAAAGTTGTTCTTAATCATGTTCTTTTGAATCACATGAGGTTGTAAATCATATTAGGGGTTTGGCATAATCAATCCGTACCCTAATAATATGATTTGAAACATTGTATAAGAGAAGGACCATATTGCATTGCAATTCCAACTGAATAGGTTCTTCATCTATTCTGGTTAGCTTGGGTAGCCTTGATATATTGCTAGATGTCACTCTTGGCTTGTGGAAGTCCTAGGATTGATTGTGATCGATCCAATAAAGGAAGAATTAAAAAGGGGTTTTAATTCCAGTTGGTTAGAAAGAGTTCTAATATTTTCCCACTGCCTTGCTAATTAGAACCTAATGGATCGCACACCTTAAATGGTTAACTTTGAATAATACAAATGAGAATGAGTAAATCAATTTGATTGATTTGATGTGGATGATTTACTACGTGTAAAAACGTATTTGGGCCTAAGTAATAGTTAACGGAAAGCCCAAATGGTTGGGTATCAAGCCCAAGGGCTTAAGACACCTAAATATTATGGTTTAAGTGTCATAAGGCCCAATTTTGGAAGCCCAATGGGGTTTGGCCGAAAATGGTTAAGTGAATGTGTATGGGAATTGTTTCCATAAGCTCATTAACACACAAACACAATCCAACATCAACCAAATAGGTTTGGGAGATCAAAGAGGGATAAAAGAGAGTTTTCAAGAGTGAAACACTTTCATCTTTCAAAGTGGTTTAGATTGAAACCAATCTTGAGAATCTTGCACTAGCATCCAAGTATTCTCAAGATACTTCTTCTCATCTCAAGGTTCCATTGGTGTGGAGACTTAGAGGCCATATACTTTTGTGGCTCACATGGAGGAGAAAGATCAAGGAGCAAAGATCAAAGATCAAAGAGGAGATTAACAAAGAGGAAATCATCAAGAGAAGACCAAACACAAATTGGTTCATATAATTGCTTCAAGGGTAATTAGATCTTATCCTTTTCTCTTGAATTTTCATTTATGAAAAACATATCAATGTTCATGGCTTAAGATACTTGGAAGAAAGTTTTGTTTTTGAATTTAAACAACCATTTTAGACTTCCGCTGCGATTAATTTGATTAAATGCATGTTTAATATTCAAATGAACTTTGGAAAAATATTTTGAAATTCCTACAATTGGTATCAGAGCCATAGGTCATGAACTTGATATGTTTTTGGGGTTTAGAGATGCATATATGGGTTGTGAATTCATTTAAAAGTATAATAGTTATACTTGATTTATTTTGATTTGATTGAATAAAAATCAAATGGAGTGAAAGGGGTTGTTTGGGATTTTGAATTTCCGGATTTATGTTTTGATGATTTATGCTCTCTTTGTATTCATAATTGTATGTATGAATATTAGAGCATAGTTGCATTAACACCATCATGATTTTAACTTCATGAAATATATGATATTAAGAGCATGAGATAGTTAAAATGGAATATGAATTTTTCCAGAAATTGCATGAACATTCATATTAGTTCATATGCATGTTCTTGGTGTTCTTGGTGTTCTTGTTATGGGATCTTTTTGATCCATAACTTAGGTGGCTAATTTTGATGATTGTGTTTAGTGGAATTTTCCACCAAAATAGGTCAAAAGATGATGATGATGTTTTATTATAAAATTAAAAGTTTTTCAAAAATGTTTCCACTTAATAAACATTTACCCACCACACTAAAATTAATAAGATTACTTTGGTGAGTGTGTGGGGCTATCTTGATGTAAATGATGGTGATTTGATATAAAATGCAAAAGTTGATCAAATTATTCCTATTACTAATTATTTACCTACCACACTAAAATTAATTTTGATTACTTTGGTGAGTGTGGTTGGCCTACCTAGTCACATTCATGATTATTCACTTAGTTGAAGGAATTATGATCACCACTTTGTAGTATACAAATGCATGCTTTAACCCCACACCCTAGTGGATCAACTTTGGATCCATTATTAATTGTTGAATAGTTTTGGATATAGTTGCAATATATGATAAGTGTAACTATGCCTAAAAGGTTTCTACAATTACATTTACTATTGTAGTAAAATGTTTTCACTCCATGGTAAATTTATTTTATTTGAATACGATTACAACTTGAATTAAACCCATATATATGTATGCAACCCAAGAGCATGTATTTACATTGCTAGTTTAATTGTTTAAAGCGTTTAAATAATTAAAGGATGGTTATGGACTTAGACCAAACAATTGAGCTATGTGATTGGCCGCTTATTGGATATGTATTCGATTTTGATTGGCTATGTAATAATGAAATGGCTTTCATCCCTAATTTATTTTTATGCGCGCGTAATTAAAATGAATCACCATCCAAGACCATGATCCAACATGGTGGCTCGTGTTGGATCAACAAGAAAGTCCATAATCATCCTACAAGCCCAATGCAATTGGAATGTTCGGTAATGATGATAATTAATCAATTAGTAGTATCATGTATTTCCACTATTTCAAGCAAATGGTTTCTAAAACATTTAGTGGGAGTATTATGTGCTACTAATATATTGCAATGGGAACCATTTAATGAGATTAGATAAGTAATTTTAATAGGATTAAAATTGGATTAAAATGAGACCAATTTAACTACCCTCAAAGCAATATTAAGTTGATAAGCGAAATGTCACTTTGAATGCTATTTTGTGCCTTCCACCGTGGTAGTCTCTTATTGGGTGGCACATTTACACCTTGTTGGACCTCAGTGAGGCAACATCCAGTACTTGTAACCATCCAAGGGAAGCCTATTACACATACTTGATGTAGTGCGGATAGATAACGAGTGTGGCCAACAAACTATTAGGTTAAGGTCATACTTGAAACCCTATACCCACAAGCATGGTGGGAATAACTTAACTAAGACGAACGAAACCAACAAACTGTTAGGTTGAGGTCTAGTTCTCTAGAGGCCATAGTGATGGGTATTCACATTAATGATGTGATTGGATAAGAGTATCCTCTCATTAGTATCATAGCAATCCAACAAACTGTTAGGTTGAGGAAAACTATGTGAAAGTGAGACTCTCATCCCCACTAAGAGTTTCAACGGAAACTCTTCGGATTTCAGGAGGGATATGAAATTTGCCAAAAATAGTGGGAGCTACCATCATGACTTAAAGACCCTAAGTCCTTGGTAGAAGATTAATCTAAATTAAAATCTATTTACGTTTTGCAGAATTTCATATTAACCATCACAAACCCAATCTCAAAGATACTTGACTCAAACGTCCAAGATGACACGAACTATCCGGTTTGATTGCACAAACACCAAGTTGTCCTATAATTGGATGAGATTGGTTGTGTATAAGAAAAACCCCACCACATACCCCTCTTGGTCCATATGCCATTGAAGAGGAGACATAGGCTTATAAGAAGCATGTGTTAGATGACAACTGAGGTAAAAGTTACATGTTGGCATCCATGAAAAGGTGAAGCTACTCCTAGCTTACAATACCATATGTGAACTTGTTATGACAAGAATGGTAAGTGGGTTCCCGGTTAATCAACATGAAATCAATGTAATATCATTACATAAGATATTGGAAAATGTGGATTTTTCTTTGATGTTGAAGTTCAACAAGATTCTTTCTTTCATCCCTATCATTAGTTAATCCCAATATGTTATGAACTATAATATGGGAAAGATGAATGATACCCTATATGAGCTACTCAATATAGCTATAGTAGCTTAAATGAATATCTCAAAAGATAAAGGGTTAAGAGGATAGTTGAAATTTTTAGAAGGGTTCTTCTTCTTCCGAATCCAAACAGAAGGTAAGGATAAAGGAAATAAGAAGAAAGGTTTTCTAAAAACCCAAGGAAGAAAGAATACAAAAGAAAGACAAGTAACTGAAAGGTATTTGTTTTTCACTATGGCAAGAATGGACATTGGAAGAGAAAATGCAAGAGATGTCTTGCAAGCCTCAAGAGAAAAACCTTTAGAAGGTCACTCTCTTGTTCTAAAATTAGTAATTACAGTTAAAGCTTCTAAACTGAATAGTTGATTCAGGAACTAGTCAACATATATGCAATTGTGTGCATGGACTAGTGGGAGTAGAAGACTTGGAAAATGAGAAATGGTGCTAACCGTGGGAAAGAGCACTAATGTAGTTGTCAATGCAATAGGCACCTAACATCTCAGACTACCCTCCGAAGAGGACCTGAATTTGAAATAATTGTTATTTCATTTCTGGATGTGTAAATAACTTAATATCCGTCTCTATATTTTTAAGAGATGGATTTGATGTTTTGTTTGACAAAATGCTTTGTTCTATTTCACATATCAATCAAATCGTTGCTTATGCAATTTTGATTGATGGTCTCTTTTCATTTTAGAAATGAATGGTAGCATTAATTGTATATGGATAAAGATGCAACTAGACCTGAGAGGCCTAGAGATGTGGATACATCAACTAAATTGTATACAAACACAGAGGGCGGTTATTCATACTTCATTACCTTTACCGATGATCATTCACGGTTAGGGTATTTATACTTAATGAAGCATAAATCTGAATTTTGAAAAGTTTCAGGAATTCAGAAATGAAGTTGAAAACCAAACAGGAAAGAGTATTAAAATCCTTAGATTCGATCGAGGATGTAAATACTTAAACACAGAGTTTCTTGATTACCTTAAGAAACATGGCATCTTATCACGATGGACTCCACCAGGAATTCCACAACATAATGGAGTTTCTAAAATGAGTTCCATCAGCTGTACTAATTTACCTATATCCTTTTAGGGATATGCACTTGAAACTGCAATTCATTTGCTAAATAGAGTGCCTTCCAAATCCATTCCACAAACTCCATTTGAAATGTGATTTGGGAAGAAACCAAGTCTTGATTAGATCAAGATTTGGGGTTGTCCAGCATATGTCAAAAGGCAAGATGCGGATAAACTAAATGCAGTCCCAGATCCACAACCTGTTGTAACACAGACTCCACGTAGTTCAAGTAGGGTTAGCAGAATGCCTAAAAGGTATTATGGTTTCCTTCATGACAACAAAGGAGAGTTGAATCTCCTAAGTGATTGTAAGGATATCGAAGAACCCTTCGAACTACAATGAGGCAATGTCAGACATTGACTCATAGAAATGGCTTGGAGCCATGAAATCCGAAATGGATTCTATGTATACCAACTAAGTCTGGACTCTAGTGATCCTCCTCCTGGTATTGTACCAATAGGGAATAAATGGATCTTTAAGAGGAAGATAGGCTCAGATGGGATAGTAGAAACCTACAAGCAAGGCTAGTAGCAAAGTGCTACAAGCAGAGAAAAAGGATTGACTATGAAGAAACCTTCTCTCTTGTCACTATGACAAAGTTTATTCGGATTTTTCTTCCAATAGATGCATACCATGATTATGAGATTTGTCAAAATGGATGTGAAGATGGCTTTTCTGAATGGCCACCTTCAGGAAGAAATATATAGATCGACCTGAAGGCTTCATTTCTAAAGTTGATAAGCATAAGGTATGCAAGCTACATAGATCCATTTATGGGTTGATGCAAGGTTCTTGGAGTTGAAACATCCTATTTGATGAAGTTGTCAAATAGTTTGACTTCATACAAAACATGGATGACAAATGAGTGTACAAAAGGTCAGTGGGAGTTTGGTAGTATTCCTAGTAATGTATGTATATGACATACTACTTATCGGAAACGATATAGGAATGATATCTTCAGTGAAGCTGTGACTCATTAAATCATTCTCAATGAAAGATTTTAGAGAAGCATCTTACATACTCGGAATAAAGATTTATCCTGATAGATCTAAGAGAGTAATTGGATTATCTCAATCCTTGTATACTGATAAGATGCTAAGGAGATTTCATATGGAACAGTCTATGAAAAGTTTACTTCTAGTATGACATGGACTTCACTTTTCTAAGAGAATGTGTCCAAAAACTCATTATGAGATACAATAGATGAGTAAAAATCTCTTATGCATATGCAATAGGGATTCTCATATGTGTCATAGCATGTACAAGACATGATATCGGTTATACGAGTATAACTAGAAGATATAAATCAAGCCCATGATTAGATCAATTGGGAGCAGTCAAGTATGTTCTTAAATCCTTAAGAAGGACTAAGGACATGTTCCTCATCTGGGGGGAACATCAGAGTAGCAAGTGGAAGCATTTACTGATTTGGATAATGTATCTAATATCAACAATTGCAAATCCACCTAAGGGTACGTCTTCATTTTGAATGGACACGTAGTTAGTTAGAGAACAACTGAAGTTGATTACATTGTCGCTTTAGAAGCTACAATAAAATCTGTTTGGATAAAAAAGGGTCATTACCGAACTGAATGTGGTTCTAACCATAATATCACAAGTACCTTTACTGTGTGATAATAATGGGGCGATAGCTCAAGCCAAGGAACCTAGGTCTCATCAGGAGATCCAAACACATAGAAAAATGTTACCATTAGATGGGGCATCTGCAAAACAACGTAACAGATCCACGCACTAAGCCGATGTCACAGTCACAACTGGATAGACATACAGAGATAATGGGTATGAGATACATGGCTATATGGCTCTAGTGCAAGTGGGAGATTGTTAGAAATGTGCCCTAAGAGCCAATACATTTGATGTAATTTCCTTAGAATACATTTCATATACGATATATAAAGGGCAAACTTATTTGTTATCTTTTACATCGTGTAAAGAAACAAATGTCCAAGGTATGCTAAATAAGAGATAAAGTAATCTAAAGAAGATTAGATTCGGAGACCTTTAATCTCTAACTGTAGCATCCCAAAATGTTCCTAATCATAGGTTATCAAATGGGCATTGATAAACCGTCAAGATTAGCACATATTATGTATGCTCAATTGGGAGGATGGTTAGTCTCAAACCACTTGTGTAGTTGACACTAATACAAGTATGTGGGTGCTCATTAGTGAATGAGTACACTGAACGCGATCAACCGTAGTTCTCGTATGGAGTATTTATCTATATGTCAAACGAGAACTCATAGTTGCAATAATGCAAATTAGTCCTTAGACCTGAGGCATCATGGTTGTCCTGTGATGCGTTATTGATCTTTGATAGCTCTTAAAGGCAAGCCGTAAAAGATTTGTCTTAAGTGTTGTTGGGATCTCTTAATTCATCATAGGGGCATGTGAATGTACAATAAGGAATCTCTACTTTTGATAAAGAAGGAGAATGTTTCAAGATGTGATTCAGTAAATCTTTGGCCAAAGTATTTTGAGCTTGATTTAGAAAGTTGTTCTTAATCATGTTCTTTTGAATCACATGAGGTTGTAAATCATATTAGGGGTTTGACATAATCAATCCGTACCCTAATAATATGATTTGAAACATTGTATAAGAGAATGACCATATTGCATTGCAATTCCAACTGAATAGGTTCTTCATCTATTCTGGTTAGCTTGGGTAGCCTTGATATATTGCTAGATGTCACTCTTGGCTTGTGGAAGTCCTAGGATTGATTGTGATCGATCCAAATAAAGGAAGAATTAAAAAGGGGTTTTAATTCCAGTTGGTTAGAAAGAGTTCTAATATTTTCCCACTGCCTTGCTAATTAGAACCTAATGGATCGCACACCTTAAATGGTTAACTTTGAATAATACAAATGAGAATGAGTAAATCAATTTGATTGATTTGATGTGGATGATTTACTACGTGTAAAAACGTATTTGGGCCTAAGTAATAGTTAACGGAAAGCCCAAATGGTTGGGTATCAAGCCCAAGGGCTTAAGACACCTAAATATTATGGTTTAAGTGTCATAAGGCCCAATTTTGGAAGCCCAATGGGGTTTGGCCGAAAATGGTTAAGTGAATGTGTATGGGAATTGTTTCCATAAGCTCATTAACACACAAACACAATCCAACATCAACCAAATAGGTTTGGGAGATCAAAGAGGGATAAAAGAGAGTTTTCAAGAGTGAAACACTTTCATCTTTCAAAGTGGTTTAGATTGAAACCAATCTTGAGAATCTTGCACTAGCATCCAAGTATTCTCAAGATACTTCTTCTCATCTCAAGGTTCCATTGGTGTGGAGACTTAGAGGCCATATACTTTTGTGGCTCACATGGAGGAGAAAGATCAAGGAGCAAAGATCAAAGATCAAAGAGGAGATTAACAAAGAGGAAATCATCAAGAGAAGACCAAACACAAATTGGTTCATATAATTGCTTCAAGGGTAATTAGATCTTATCCTTTTCTCTTGAATTTTCATTTATGAAAAACATATCAATGTTCATGGCTTAAGATACTTGGAAGAAAGTTTTGTTTTTGAATTTAAACAACCATCTTAGACTTCCGCTGCGATTAATTTGATTACATGCATGTTTAATATTCAAATGAACTTTGGAAAAATATTTTGAAATTCCTACATCTCAATCCCAAAGTAAGGAGTCTGGCTTGAAAAAAATGAATGTAAGGAGCTTAGAGTTGTAAATCCTCAAGCCAAGTCCTCGAAGAAGATGAAGTTTGTTTCATCTTCTGAGGGAGAACCAGCCAGCACGGCAACTATTTCTTGAGGAGCCAAAGTCAGGTCAGGGTATTGTTGTTTCGGATTCACTGCACCAAAAATAGATTCAGCTGCATCCTCAACTTGTGATACTCGCAAGTGCACGAGCCGTTTGGTAGTATAGCATATGTAAGTGCGAGGTCGATCCCACGAGGATTGGTGATTGAATGATCCAATTCATTTTCCCTACAAAAAAAAGAAATGGAAAAGAAAATAAATAAAACAAGAAAAAGGAAATAACTCAAGCAAATAAGTTCCCAAGTTCAATTAGATTAACGGATTGATTCTAGCTAAAGTATGATTAGGCCATGTGTTGCGTAGAATTCAGCTGCACCAAAATGAATTCAGCTGCATCCTCAACTTGTGAAACTCGCAAGTGCACGAGCCGTTGGTAGTTTCGCATATGTAAGTGCGAGGTCGATTCCACAGGGATTGGTGATTGAATGATCCAATTCAATTTTCCTACACAAAACAAAAATGAAAACAAAAGAAACAAAACAAGAAGAAAGAATGTACATTACAAGAAAAATAAATTACAACTAAGAAAACATTAAGGAAACTAAGAGAACTTTGAGGAAGAAAGAAAGTGTTTGAGAACTTTGAGGAGGGAGAAGAAAGTGTTTGAGAACTTGGAGAAGAGAAAGGTGTTCGGGAAGCTTTGAGGATTTTGGAAGAGAAAGGAAAGTGTTTGGGAAGCTTGAGGATTTTGGAAGAGAATGTGTTTGAGAGCATGGGAAATTTGGAAGAGAAAGGAAAGTATTTGGGAAGCTTGAGGATTTTGGAAGGGAATGTGTTTGAGAACTTTAAGAATCTTTGTGAACTTGGAGAATTGAGAACTTAGGGAAGGGAGAGAAAGGTGTTTGTGAAGTGTTTGAGACATGGAGACTTTGATGAAGGAATGGAGAAGTGTTTGGGAAGTGTTTGGAGAAGAGAGTGGGGAGAAGTAAGTGTTTGAGAATTAGTAAAAGGAAAATGAAAAGTGTTTGAGATTTAGTACAAGGATCTTGTTACAACAATTGAGAACTACAAATGGAAACTAAGAGAATTTGAGGGAGAGAAGGGAAGGGAGCTCTAGAGAAGTGCTTGAGAGCTCCCCCCCTTGGGGTGTGATTACAAGCTTAGAGAACTTCCCTATTTATAGGCTTAGGGGAGATGAAAATCTGAATATACAATTGAATTCACTAACCACACTAACTTCACCTAACACACAATTGCATTTGAAAACAATTCCTCTTGTCTTTAGGCTTAGTGTTGCATCATCCACTTCAACATCTTTTGGCTCATTGGGCTGCTGCAAAATTCCACTCAAAAATAGGTATTGAATATGCTTCACCAAACTTTCCCACAATCAACAACACTTCATCATGCATATGTCATGCATGACAATGCATTGCAGCCAGCTTGTGGGCTCGTTTTGGGCTTGTGTCTTTAGTCTGAAAAATCTGGAAAAATATGGATCTTGAAGCTCTTTGTCTTATCTTTCCAAGAATATGCAGCCCAACTCAAGGAAAAATCGGGAAGGCCTTCAAATGTGATTTTTGGCCCAGTAACGCAAATGCTGCCGAATTTGACCTTAAGTTGCCAAAACATGTATAACTTTCTCTAGAAGACTCGGAATCATGAACCGTAAAATTCTACAGAAAATAGACTTCCGTATCTTTCCAATAATGTATGGCTCATCATCTGGTTCTTCTTGACCAAGTACAGTCCAATCCGTGAAGTTGACTGATCTGCAGACACCGTTTTGAGCTAATTTGTCTCCAAATTGCAATTAGTGAGTCTCAAGCTTATTACACTGAAACAAACACAAAACTTATTAAAAGCACAAGTTTAACTCAAAAACATAACAAAATCATAAGTTAGAAGGGTACAAAATGATATGTAATTATGCACCGATCAAATACCCCCAAACCTAGATTTTGCTAGTCCTCGAGCGAAAACAAAAGGAAAACAAAGATAAAAACAAACAAGAAGTTAATTAGACCACTTTCGTAGGTAACTTGATTGCATTTAGCGTATGCAACAAGCCTTTAAACCTCTAGGCATCCCTAGTAGGAGGAGTTGTGTCTCCTGAGGGTTTAACAATTATCGATACCCACAAACGTTTTTCTAACTCTACAAAACAAAGAGGTTAGAAAACTTAATAAATTTGTTAGTCCTTTAAGCAAAATAACAAAAGCAGAAATAAAAGCAAAAACAAAAATAAAAATAAAAACAATCACAAAACACAAAAAATCAAAATAAAAACTCAAAACAACCTTTCCGAACATTTCTGAAGAGAAATGACTCATGCACATGACTCAAAAGTTTTAACAATAAAAACTCAATTTTAAACATTATTCACAAAGCGGCAAAGTTCAAAACACAACATGCTCAAAGTGTGGTAGTGTGATAGCCAAATGCAACAAATTCTCCAATCTTAGTTTTCACACAATTTCAAAACTCATACAAATCACAAATTCAACTTCAAATCTCACCAAAGTTGTCCTCTCACAAATGAATCACTCAGAAGAGGGTTATAATGCAACACTCAGTTATAAACATGAGATTAGAGTTAAACCATAAAGACTTAACTCGAATAGAAAGATGAAGAACTTGCATTAATATGATCTCAAGAAGGATGCCAAACACTTGAAAGTTGAAAAATGTATGCAATTCAACCACATGACATTTAAGATCAATTTAGGTCTTTAACATAGGTTGTAATGGGGCCAAGGGTGTAAGGTGAGTAAGAAATGAAGGGTATGGATAATACAAAGTCCAAGGAACTCAAAATATAAGAGCATAAAACAATTGTTTACAAGACTTTGAATCATCATGATTAGATTTTTTTCTTTTACATGATCAAAACTCCTTATACCTTCATTTACAATGATTTACTCCTTTATTGAACAACCACCAATTTATTTTGAAGGCCCAAAAATGGAAATTCAATCAACCACCACTTAATCACAACTTTTTTCTTTCACCAATTGTGTGAATATATATATATTTTTGAAATGTAACACCTCTTCCCAAACCTAGTATGAAAAACACATCCCAATTAAAGCTCATGAGTTCCTTAGAAAGGTAAATATTTGTTTTTCAGGCTAAGGCGAGGAAATATAATTGGTAAATGAAAGGTTAGCTTGAAAGGCACAAACGATCCAAAGAGGGCCTTAATATCATTTCTTAAATGTCATGAAATCAAATTGCATAAGAATGAATGACTTTTAAGTGTTCAACCAAATCAATGAATAATGAGATCAAACAACAACTTAGATGACAAGAAATTAAGAGTATGTGTATAACACTCATGAAATGAAGTACAAGGCTCAAAAGCTCATTTTATATGGTTGGTTATATAAGTCTAATTTATGCTTCATACAATTTTTTAGATCATGCAAATCCTTTAATTGGAAAATTATGAAACAAATGGCAAGTGCAAATGTTTCGAACATATCATGCTAGAACAATGCCAAATTTTATTTATTTATTTTTAAAATTAAATTTTTACTCTTTTTTTTATATAATTTTTTTTAAAATAAAATAAAATGAAATCCAATTTTCATTTAAGTCATGCAAATATTTATCACAATCTCATCATATGTGTTCGGAAAGTGACTCAAAAACAAAACAAAAATAAAAATAAAAGCAAGACTCAAAAATAAAATAAAAATAAAAATAAAAACAAGCAAATAAAACAATTTAAATTAAGGAAAAACCAAATTTACATGCTAAACTCTAATACCCCCAAACCTAGAAATGAACATTGTCCTCAATGTTTAAAAATTAGCCACAAACAATGTCATAACAAGAAATGAAAGGTACTAAAGTAAATAAAAATCATAAAACACACAAGAATTAAAATATACAAATAAAATACAATAATTACAAAAATAAAAATTACAAAACAAACGAACGAACGAAAAAAAAAAAAAATGAAACAGTAAACCCTAATCACACAATTCTGAAACCCAAAAAAATTTGAAGCCCAAAGCCCACAATTAAATTAACCCATCTTGAAACCCAAACAACAGTGAAAACCCGAAGCGCACAATGAAGTCCGAAGCCCACATGTTCAATTGATTATTATTATTATTATTATTATTATTATTTTAAAAGAACATGGGTCATGATGTCTCGGTTCAGTGTAAGGGACCAACTGAGAGGGCGAGACACGTGTCGACGCATAGAGGCGCCGCAGACTCCACAAGCACAAATTACGAGCTATGGAAAGGCACGAAGACGACTTTGCTGAACGCGTCCGTTCAGAAAAAGACACGTCGTGATAAATGAATTGGGTATGGTTGGAAAGCGAGAAGGTTGTGGGACTCAAGGGATGCTGGAGATTCAGAAAAATGCTCTGACGCTGCAATGGCTAGGGTTTAGCAAACTAAGTCTATAAGAAGAAGGGATGAAAAAACACAAACTCAGAAACACAAAAGAGAAAAGACGGAAAGAAGAAAAGCGAGTGAGAAATCAAATGGCCTCTAAATACCCATTTTCGTTGGATCTCAACCTAGCTCCACCGACTCAAACATGGGGCCAAGCAGTGGCACCAGTGTGGGTACCCTACTTTGCCTTCGCAAGGGGGCCTATGACTGTCAATGACTCAATACTCCTGGACAACGATGTTGCCATTGGAGTTGGCAGAAATTTAGTGACTCCTAAAGATATACGTGTGTTCGGGACAAGGGATGACAACCGGGTCACGAGTGATGCCCTGGCACTGAGCGTGCAGAGTACAGCATGTGTTGCAAGTTTAGGTCATCGCCTACTTGCGAAGTCCCATGAGGTAGAGATTCTGAAAGGTCAGTGAGCGCGGAGCGAAGTATGGTTGAAGAGTGGCAGAGTGCTATAAAAAGCTTGAAAAGGGAGAGGGCAAGGATAGTGGAGGTGAATCGACACCAGCTAGAAGTATTACGGGACGAGAATAAAAGCCTATCAAAGATGGTAGAGTTGTATTCTCGTGACATGAGAAAGGCAGCTGGAGGACCTAGACCGACCGGGTAAACGCAAGCAAGTAGATCGCGAGAGTAGTTACACTCAAGCTAAGATTGCGATCTTTGGGAGCTCAAGTGGTGAGCCCCAAGAGGCTGTGCGTGAAGCCCCTGAAAAGGACAGGTCAGAGGGCCAAACTCAAAGCTCCTATGGTCGAGACACCTAGCGCTCTGAAGAAATGATTTCTACTGCATTATTGTTGTTTCTATTTTATTTTATTTTATTTGGTTGTTTTTGTTTCGGAAATGAAAGAGTAAATTTGGAGAAGGAAAAAGAAAAGGAAAAAGAAAGCACACTTCCCAAATTTAAATCAAACAAAGACGACAACGGAAAAAAAAAGCACAGTTCCCTAACTAAAATAAAACAAAGATAGCCGAAAGGAAAAGGCAAAAACACAAAGCATTAGAAAATGAAAGTAACGGGCAAAAACATAAAACACCAGAAAACACGGAGGAAAAAAAAAGTAAAGTAAAGTAAAGGTGCTCCCCCTTGAAGCGATTAGGTCGAGCATGCCCGGAAATCCGAAATGGTGTTGGCTCTCTCTCATCAGCATATGCCTATTTAAACCACACCTCTCCAAGCGGATGATACCCAGCATTTCTTCCTGCAAACTCAAGGGAAAACATCAAAAAATTCATAAGCAAAACAAACGGCATCCTCATGCACTCACCTTGATGATCTCAACCTTGAGCTCTCACTTGCACCACCGAATGCCCAGATAAGGGCTCCGCCAAACTCTGTCTTCCCAAACTCCACATATCATCATGGTACGGCCTCAAACTTTGCTGAGGTAATACCGAACTTTTCTGAGGCAGTGCCGAACAGAGGCAGTGCTGCCTGGGCAGCATGATTGGCAGTAAACTCACATCGGCAGATCACCTGCATGTGGCACAGAGGTCCGAACAAGGCTGCAGTGGAGGAGTCCCATAATTTAACGGTGCTCCATGCGGTCTCGGTTACCAATTTAGGCATGCGATTGTTGGCGAGAACACGGGAGTGTGCCGCGCTGAGCGAGGAAGTAGCTTCCTTGAAGGCTATGGTGGCGGACTCCAGAAGCGGCTTTATTGTGCCAATGAGCACGTGGAAGCACTTGGAGAGAAAAAATGAGGACCATGTGGAGCTGCTGCAGATTCTGCAAGTGCGAGACAATAGAGGCATGCCATGAAGATGAAGATGAAGATGAAGATGATGAAGAAGATAAAAATGAAGAAGAAGTTGTTGTTATTGTTTTTTTATGTTTTTTTTTTTTTTTTTTTTTTTTTTTGTTTGTAATGCAGAATTTGAAGTGAAATAAAAATGTGTTTTAACACTTAGAAACTAACTAACCATACCACGTAAATAAATACATAGACTAACTTAACCAAACAAAAACAAAAGACTCAACAGAAAAGAAAACAAAGAAAATAAAAAAAAACTTAATTTAAAAACACACGAATATACAAACAACTCACGGATGACCAGTTAAGGGCCTCAGAAAACACAGCCAGGGGATCCGGGAAGGTTGGAGAGGTCACAATGGTCCCGCTTAAAACCCAAACTTCTTAGACACCGAAGGTGTCGCCTAAAGAACTCCTAGACACTGTATTAACGGAAGTGCTTACTGGAGTTACCATAAGTCAGCTCATATGAAAAATCTTTTTGAATTTTTGAATTTTGAATTTTTAGTTTTTAAGATAAGAAAAAAAAATAAAGATAAAATGAGACAACAAACCATAAATGAAAATGAACTAAGTACTCTAAACAAACTCAAACAAATGACATAAATTGTTGTACTAAAAGAAACAAACCAAGAAATAAACAGAATTTAAAGAAGAGAAAGGATTGAAATGCTCCCCCTTGAAGCGATTAGGTCGGGCGTGATGCAATTGGAGGTCGCGACTTCTCCCACTGCTCCACACTTCCCATTCTTATGATTGAGGTTGTCATCTCTCTCCATTTTTATGAAGCTGTCATAAATTGCTAGAACAAGCACAAACAAAAACTTGAAACGGAATTAAAAGGATTAGGAAATAAATAAAAAAGAACTAATAAATGAAAAGGAAAAATCAACACTTCCATGTTTCAAAGTAACAAGCAACAAAGTAAATCAAACTAGCTTATGGAGTTCGTTCTTTCTCAAATATGATTATCCATATGGTGTGTGGTTTTAATCAAGTATTCAGAAAAAGCATTTAGCTATGGTGTTTAGTCTAAACACAAATTCCGAACCCATTAAGAACAAGAAGAACAATAAAGATCCAAGTAGAATTTAAACATGCTGTTTGTCTTCAATATCTACCCATTCATTCACTAATCAGTCCAAGAGTCATATGGTGTTTATGTAAACTTGAACAAGATATTTAATTAAGAGCAAGTGAATGAAACCATAAACTAGAAATAATCAACATGCTACTTGAACCTTTTTTTTTTTTTTTTTGTGTTGTGTAAGCTGGGACTCAAACCCAGTTCTCTTGCTTGTCAGGCAATTGTCCTTGTCCGTTGGACTACAAACACAACTTGTCAATTAACGTCATTAACTTTAAAACATGAAACTGTCTAGTTATATACAAAAAACAAAAAATAAATAAAAAGTAGGAAAACCAAATAGAATCAAACAATGTTACCGATCCCCGGCAACGGCGCCAAAAACTTGTTGCGTAGAATTCAGCTGCACCAAAATGAATTCAGCTGCATCCTCAACTTGTGATACTCGCAAGTGCACGAGCCGTTGGTAGTTTAGCATATGTAAGTGCGAGGTCGATTCCACAGGGATTGGTGATTGAATGATCCAATTCAATTTTCCTACACAAAACAAAAATGAAAACAAAAGAAACAAAACAAGAAGAAAGAATGTACATTACAAGAAAAATAAATTACAACTAAGAAAACATTAAGGAAACTAAGAGAACTTTGAGGAAGAAAGAAAGTGTTTGAGAACTTTGAGGAGGGAGAAGAAAGTGTTTGAGAACTTGGAGAAGAGAAAGGTGTTCGGGAAGCTTTGAGGATTTTGGAAGAGAAAGGAAAGTGTTTGGGAAGCTTGAGGATTTTGGAAGAGAATGTGTTTGAGAGCATGGGAAATTTGGAAGAGAAAGGAAAGTATTTGGGAAGCTTGAGGATTTTGGAAGGGAATGTGTTTGAGAACTTTAAGAATCTTTGTGAACTTGGAGAATTGAGAACTTAGGGAAGGGAGAGAAAGGTGTTTGTGAAGTGTTTGAGACATGGAGACTTTGATGAAGGAATGGAGAAGTGTTTGGGAAGTGTTTGGAGAAGAGAGTGGGGAGAAGTAAGTGTTTGAGAATTAGTAAAAGGAAAATGAAAAGTGTTTGAGATTTAGTACAAGGATCTTGTTACAACAATTGAGAACTACAAATGGAAACTAAGAGAATTTGAGGGAGAGAAGGGAAGGGAGCTCTAGAGAAGTGCTTGAGAGCTCCCCCCCTTGGGGTGTGATTACAAGCTTAGAGAACTTCCCTATTTATAGGCTTAGGGGAGATGAAAATCTGAATATACAATTGAATTCACTAACCACACTAACTTCACCTAACACACAACACTTAATTCACCAACCTAACCTAACACACAATTGCATTTGAAAACAATTCCTCTTGTCTTTAGGCTTAGTGTTGCATCATCCACTTCAACATCTTTTGGCTCATTGGGCTGCTGCAAAATTCCACTCAAAAATAGGTATTGAATATGCTTCACCAAACTTTCCCACAATCAACAACACTTCATCATGCATATGTCATGCATTACAATGCATTGCAGCCAGCTTGTGGGCTCGTTTTGGGCTTGTGCCTCTAGTCTGAAAAATCTGGAAAAATATGGATCTTGAAGCTCTTTGTCTTATCTTTCCAAGCATATGCAGCCCAACTCAAGGAAAAATCGGGAAGGCCTTCAAATGTGATTTTTGGCCCAGTAACGCAGATGCTGCCGAATTTGACCTTAAGTTGCCAAAACATGTATAACTTTCTCTAGAAGACTCGGAATCATGAACCGTAAAATTCTACAGAAAATAGACTTCCGTATCTTTCCAATAATGTATGGCTCATCATCTGGTTCTTCTTGAGCAAATACAGTCCAATCCGTGAAGTTGACTGATCTGCAGACACCGTTTTGAGCTAATTTGTCTCCAAAATGTAATTAGTGAGTCTCAAGCTTATTACACTGAAACAAACACAAAACTTATTAAAAGCACAAGTTTAACTCAAAAACATAACCAAATCATAAGTTAGAAGGGTACAAAATGATATGTAAATATGCACCGATCACCATGGTGTCTGGTTCTAATCTTGTGTTCCTAATTCCCTAATTTGATCAGTTGTTGTCTAACCTAAAATTAAGCATTAGGAACCCATTAAGCATAGAAGAACATTTTAAACAACCAAGTATGTATCTAATCCATGTTGTCGAATGTCCATACATACTCTTCCTATTCATAGTTCAATTCGTATTAAAGCATGGTGTATACTCTTAATTCAAACCAAGATAGCTAACATGCAAACCTAAATGGTGATCAATCATTCAAACTAGCATATTAACTTATAAGCATAATGAATAAGAACAAAAACCATAATTGAAACTTGGAAACTAATTAAACTTGAATACTTAAGAAAGAATGTACATTACAAATAAAATTAAAGTAAGACTTGAAAACTTGAAGGAAAATTTAGTAAAATCATTTTATTACAACAATTGACAACTTGAAAGGAAACTAAGAGAATTTGAGGGAGAGAAGGGAAGAGAGCTCTAGAGAAGTGTTTGAGAGCTCCCCCCCTTGGGGTGTGTTTTGAAGCTTGAAGGCTTCTCTATTTATAGGGATAAGAGGGAGGAACAATATGCTGCTGCACAAGCTTTCTTCACATGGGTTCAAAGGTGATCAGTTTTGCTGCCAACCCATGTGGTTGCCTTTTGGTTGCTGAAAAAATGAGTTTTTTGAACCAGCCTTGGTGTAGGAAGGCCAGAGGTTTCAAAACGTATCCAATGGGGCTCAAATTTGGATATGTTATACTAAACACCCATTGGAACAACTTCTATGAAGAAAGTATTCCCATCGGAGCAGTAGAAGTGTGCATTTTGGACCTTGAAAGTTGGCTTCCGAACAGAGACTGGAATTGACTTCATTTCATTTCGTTTCTTTCTTTTTGCTTCACATGTGTTGAGGCCCAAAAATCCATGGTTCGGCCCGAATAAATTCCTAGCCCAAAGCGATATATTATTGAGAAAAGACTCGATTCGGAGCACGCAAAGTCTGCCATGCACGAGTTATACTTCGCATGCCATGCCAAATAAAAAATCCATCATGCTAGAAACCGAGACTAAAATTATAAAAATGCATTTAGCCCTGCAAATCCATGATAATTATCTCATTAAGCGTCATAATTAAAAGCATGCCAAGCAACATGCCATGCCAAGTGGGAAGTCATTATTTCACACCCTAATTGCACTGCAAGCTTAAGTGGGCCCAAGCCACTCAAATGCCCGGGGCTTGCTTGAGTGGGTTGTGGCATGGATGGTAACAGGTTATCGTGGGGCCCATCGATGGTTCGAGAAATGGAAGTCTCGGGTCACTTGGGGGCCTCGGGACTCAAGCCCATTTTCTTAGGCCCAAACATGGGTAAGCACAAGAAAGGAGAAGGACCATTGCCTCAACCAAAATAGCCCATTAACCCAATTGGAATAAACTAGCCAAAATAGCCCATTAACCCAACTAGAATAGCCCAACCAAAATAAGCTCATTGCCCCAAGCCAACTAAAAAACCCAACACTTGATCAAAATATCCCATCCATTGGATGAATCATGTGGTGGACTTAAAAAGCCTATGAAATTAGAATAAAAGGGCAACATCATACCTGGCACTCAGTTTGGGGACAAAACCACAAGACAACGTTGGAAGTCTACACATGGGTGGCTGTTGGGAACTAGTTCCAAGTATAAGAATTCAAGAAACCAAGGGATTTTGGCACGCAAGGGAGGATGATACCCCTTAAACCAACGGGTACAACCACTTTCTTTCCTTCATCAGACTTGGCCATGGAAAGAGGAAGAAAGAGGAGGAAGAGGATGAGTGAAAAGGGGAAGCTCCCTTCTGAGGCCGCCGCTGGAAAAAGCTTGGAGCACCCAAAATCTCTGATTTTGTGGGATTGGGCAGAACTGACCTTGCCACCAGGAGGTAAGTCAAGAAGGAAGAGAAGAAAGGAAGAAGAAAGCCTAGCTAAGTTAGGAAGAAACCATTAGGGTTTCTTGTTAAGCTCATAATTTCATACATATACGTACCCTATTTACTTACTTCTTTTGCTTAGTTTCTTAGAATTTTGAGTTATTTGCCTCTCTTTGTGTGTTTTGTAGGCCAATAGAGCAAGAGAGCATAATTCATGCAATTAAAGCATGTTAAGGCCAATGAAGCAATATGGTGCAAAAACGTGCAAAAACTGGAGACTGAGATAGACGTTCATTTCAGCGTTATCTTCTTCATCCGAGCTTGGATTGGGCCAATACATGTGTGGTTGGATCAGAGACATTCCGAACTTCACAATGGACATCTTAAAGTTGTCATTTGATTCAGCCAAGCCCAATTCGTAAGCCCTTGAAGCTACACATCATGCTGACATAAGGATGAGCTGATGGATGCTTGGTCATGCTGACATAATGATGAGCTATGGCTGCTGGTGGGATTTGTTGGTGAAGTGCAACAACCATTTCTGATTATCTAATGCAAGTGTGTTAGGTGAACTTAATTGTATAATCTGATTCACCTAACTTCTATGCCTATAAATAGGGAGTCTCTAGAGAGCTTAGAGAGCCAGAATTTCATTCCATAATTTACACTTCCATTGTACACAAAGAGAGGGAAAGTTGAGAGTCACAAAGGGAGAGAAGGGAGAAGGCAGCAGGTCTTACGCGAACCAAAACTCAAACGATTGAAAACCCAACCCAAATGAAGTTAACACACTTTGAAACCTAACAACGGTGAAAACCCGACCCACAAAACACACTTTTGTTATTATTTTTATTTTTATTTTTATTTTATGAAACGTGAAGTGGGAGTGCAAAGGCGGGATTTATGAAAAGAAAGAGTGTGGTCCCTGCTGCCTCGGTTCCTAGGAAGTGATAGGCAAAAGGAGTGAGGGATGTGTCGGCGCGCAAAGGCTGCTTTCACATCCCCCAAGCCAGAATTATTGGCATCTTTGGTGAAGCGGGACGACTTTTTCACTTTGAAGGTGGTGAAAGGTGAAAATGCAATTAAGGGGAGTTGGGAAACGGGTGCGGCGACATATAGAGATAAGCCGTAAGGGCCGCACAGAACTCAGAATCGTAACGGCTAGGGTTTAGCAGACTAAGTCTATAAAAGGTAAAAAGAAAGGGTAAAAAAAAAAACACAAACTCAAAAACACACAAAAGAGAAAAGAAGGAAAAAAAGAAAAAAAAAACGAGTGAGAAATCAAATGGCCTCTAACTACCCATTTTTGTTGGATCTTAACCTAGCTCCACCGACTCTAGACATGGGGTCAAGCAGCGGCACCAGTATGGATGCCCTACTTTGCCTCCGCAAGGGGGCTTGTGACAGTAGCTGACTCAATACTCCTGGACAACGATGTTGCTATTGGAGTGGGCAGAAATTTAGTGACTCCTAAAGATATACGTGTGTTTGGGACAAGGGATGACAACCGGGTCACGAGTAATGTCATGGCACTGAGCGTGCAGAGTGCAGCATGTGTTGCAAGTTTGGGTCATCGCCTACTTGCAAAGTCCCATGAGGTAGAGGTGCTGAAAGGTCAGTTGCGGCGGAGCGAAGTATGGTTGAAGAGTGTTAGACTGCTATAAAAAGCTTGAAAAGGGAGAGGGCAAGGATAGTGGAGGTGAATCGACACCAGCTAGAAGTATTGCGGGACGAGAATAAAAACCTATCAAAGATGGTAGAGTTGTATTCTCGCGACATGCGAAAGCAGCTGGAGGACCTAGACCGACCGGGTAAACGCAAGCAAGCAGAATCGCGAGAGTAGTTACGCTCAAGCTAAGATTGCGATCTTTGGGAGCTCAAGTGGTTATTTTGTTTTGGAAATAAAAAAGTAAGGTTGCAAAAGGAAAAAGAAAGAGACAAAGAAAGCACACTTCCCAACTGAAATCAAACAAAGACGACAAACATAAAAGAAAACACAGTTTCATAACTAAAATAAAACAGAAATGATAGCCAAAAGGGAAAGGCAAAAATATAAAGCACTAGAAAATGAAAGTAACGGGCAAAAACATAAAACACCAGAAAAACACGAAAAAAAGAAAAGTAAAGTGAAAGTAAAATTGCTCCCCCATTAAGCGATTAGGTTGGGCATGCCCGGGAAATCCGAAGTGGTGTTGGCTCTCTCTCATCAACATATGTCTATTTAAACCACGTCTCTGCAAATGGATGATACCCAGCATTTCTTCCTGCAAACTCAAAGAAAAACATCAAAAAAAATTCAGAAGCAAAACAAATGGCATCCTCATGCACTCACCTTGATGATCTCAACCTTGAGCTGTCCTTTGCACCACCAAATGCCCAGATAAGGGCTCCTCCAACCCCTGCCTTCCCAAACTCTTCATATCATCACGACACGGCCTCAAACTTTGCTGAGGCAATACCGATCTGTGCAGAGGCAAGGCCGATCAGAGCAGTGCTCCTGAGAGGTATGATTGGCAGCAAGCTCAGACCGGCAGATCATTGGCATATAACGCACAGGATCTAACAAGGAGGCAGTGGATGAGTCCCACACTTTTACCGCGCTCCAAGCGGTCTCGGCCACAAATCTGGGCTTGCGCCTACTAGCAAGAACACGAGAGTGTGGAGCTTTGAGCGAGGAGGTGGCTTCCTTGAAGGCTATAGTGGCGGACTTGCAGAAGCGGCTTTACTGTACCAATCAGTATGTGGAAGAACCTTTTATCACCATTTGGACAGATTCATTTTTCTGTTTTTCAGCTTCGACCTCTGTTAAGTTTTTAGCCTATAACTTTCAAACCGTAAGTCCAAATGTCACGTTCTTTATATGGTTGGATTCAGCACAGAAAAACAAAGAACTCCAGGTAGACCAAAAGGCAAAAACAATTACGAAAATAAACAGAATTCAAAGAAGAGAAAGGATTGAAATGCTCCCTCTTGAAGCGATTAGGTCGAGCATGGATGCACTTGGAGGTCGCGACTTCTCCCACTACTCCACACTTCCCATTCTTATGATTGAGGTTGCCATCTCTCTCCAATTTTATTAAGCTGTCATAAATTGCTAAAACCAACACACAAACTTGAAATGGAATTAAAAGGATTAGGAATGAACAATAGAGAATTAAGTAGACTTTAAACATTATAAATAAAAAGAAAAATCAACACACATCCATTTCCATGCTTCAAAGCAACAAGCACCAATGGGTTATGTAAGCTGGGACTTAAACCCCAGTTCTCTTGCTTGTTGGGCAATTGTCCTTTTCTGTTGGACTACAAACATAACTTGTCCATTAACGTCATTAACTTTATAACAAGATATTGTCTAGAAAAACATGAAAATAAAAAATAAAAATAAAACAAGTAGGGAAAATAAATAGAACCAAACTATGTTGCCAATCCCCGGTAACGACGCCAAAAACTTGTTGTTTCGGATTCACTGCACCAAAAATAGATTCAGTTGCATCCTCAACTTGTGATACTCGCAAGTGCACGAGCCGTTTGGTAGTATAGCATATGTAAGTGCGAGGTCGATCCCACGAGGATTGGTGATTGAATGATCCAATTCATTTTCCCTACAAAAAACAGAAATGGAAAAGAAAATAAATAAAACAAGAAAAAGGAAATAACTCAAGCAAATAAGTTCCCAAGTTCAATTAGATTAACGGATTGATTCTAGCTAAAGTATGATTAGGCCATGGTGTCTGGTTCTAACCTTGTGTTCCTAATTCCCTAATTTGATCATTTGTTGTCTAACCTAAAATTAAGCATTAGGAACCCATTAAGCATAGAAGAACATTTTAAACAACCAAGTATGTATCTAATCCCTGTTGTCGAATGTCCATACATACTCTTCCTATTCATAGTTCAATTCGAATTAAAGCATGGTGTCTACTCTTAATTCAAACCAAGATAGCTAACATGCAAGCCTAAATGGTAATCAATCATTCAAACTAGCATATTAACTTATAAGCATAATGAATAAGAACAAAAACCATAATTGAAACTTGGAAACTAATTAAACTTGAATACTTAAGAAAGAATGTACATTACAAATAAAATTAAAGTAGGACTTGAAAACTTGAAGGAAAATTTAGTAAAATCATTTTATTACAACAATTGACAACTTGAAAGGAAACTAAGAGAATTTGAGGGAGAGAAGGGAAGGGAGCTCTAGAGAAGTGTTTGAGAGCTCCCCCCCTTGGGGTGTGTTTTGAAGCTTGAAGGCTTCTCAATTTATAGGGATAAGAGGGAGGAACAACATGATGAATTCCCACACCATCCTTCATCTTTTGCTGCTGCACAAGCTTTCTTCACATGGGTTCAAAGGTGATCAATTTTGCTGCCAACCCATGTGGTTGCCTTTTGCTGCCAACCCATGTGGTTGCCTTTTGGTTGCTGAAAAAATGAGTTTTCTGAACCAGGCTTGGTGTAGGAAGGCCAGAGGTTTCAAAACTTATCCAATGGGGCTTAAATTTGGATATGTTGTACTAGACACCCATTGGAACAACTTCTATGAAGAAAGTATTCCCATCAGAGCAGTAGAAGTGTGCGTGCATGCCGAACAGAGACTAGAATTGACTTCATTTCATTTCATTTCTTTCTTTTTGCTTCACATGCATGCACATGCTTCTCTTCAATAGCTCAAAAGCTGATCTCCAGCTCTAAAGTGATCTGCCAATTTAATTCCCATGTTCAAAGGCTGAAGCAAAAATGCCTCTCATCATTCCTCTTCCTCTCTCTCTCCTTTCTCTTTGCTTCACATGCATGCACATACTTTCTCTATAATAGCTCAAGCATTGATCGGTGCATATTTACATATCATTTTGTACCCTTCTAACTTATGATTTAGTTATGTTTTTGAGTTAAACTTGTGCTTTTAATAAGTTTTGTGCTTGTTTCAGTGTTATAAGCTTGAGACTCACTAATTGCATTTTGGAGACAAGTTAGCTCAAAACGGTGTCTGCAGATCAGTCAACTTCACGGATTGGACTGTACTTACTCAAGAAGAATCAGATAATGAGCCATACATCATTGGAAAGATACGGAAGTCTAGTTTCTGTAGAATTTTACGGTTCATGATTCCGAGTCTTCTAGAGAAAGTTATACATGTTTTGGCAACTTAAGGTCAAATTCGGCAGCATCTGCGTTACTGGGCCAAAAATCACATTTGAAGGCCTTCCGGATTTTTCCTTGAGTTGGGCTGCATATGCTTGGAAAGATAAGACAAAGAGCTTCAAGATCCATATTTTTCCAGAATTTTATGGATGGAGAAACAAGCCCAAAACGAGCCCAAAAGAAGACTGCAATGCATTGTCATGCATGACATATGCATGAGGTGTTATTGATTGTGGGGAAGTTAGGTGAAGCATATTCAATTCCTATAATTGAGTGGAATTTTGCAGCAACCAAATGAATTGAAAGATGTTGAAGTGGGAGTTGCAACACTAAGCCTAAAGACAAGAGGAATTGTTTTCAAATGTAATAGTGTGTTAGGTGAATTAAGTGTTGTAAGTTGGTGAAGTGAGTGTGGTAGGTAAACCTATTGTATAATTCAGATTTTCACTTCCCCTAGGCCTATAAATAGGGAAGTTCTCTAAGTTTGTAATCACACCCCAAGGGGGGAGCTCTCAAACACTTCTCTAGAGCTCCCTTCCCTTCTCTCCCTCAAATTCTCTTAGTTTCCCTTTGTAGTTCTCAATTGTTGTAATATGATCTTTTTACTAAATCTTCAAACACTTCCCAAACATTTCTCTATTCTCTTCAAAAGTCTCCATGTTCTTGAAACACTTCTTAAACACATTCTCTTCCAAACATTCTCCAATTCCTCAAACACATGTCTCTTATCTTCCAAAATCCTCAAAGCTCTCAAACACATTTTCTTCCAAAAGTCTCCAAATCTCTCAAACACTTCTCCAAGTTCTCAAACACTCTCTTCCAAATTCCCCAAGTTCTCAAACATGTTCTTCCAAAATTCTCTAGTTTCTCAAACACATTCTCTTTCAAAGTTCTCCATGTTCTTGAACACTTCCCAAACATTCCTCCCTTCTCTTTCTCAAACACATCTCTACAAGTTCACAAAAGTCTCCATGTTCTCAAATACTTCTCCTTCCTCTTCCAAATTCTCAAGTTCTCAAACACCTTTCTCTTTCTCTTCCAAAATCCTCAAGCTCTCAAACACTCTCTCTTCCAAATTCTCAACTTCTCAAATGTTGTACAAATCCTTTTTGCTTCTTTTGTTTTCATTTCTGTTTTGTGTAGGAAAACTGAATTAGATCATTCAATCACCAATCCCTGTGGAATCGACCTCACACTTACATATGCTATACTACCGAACGGCTCGTGCACTTGCGAGTATCACAAGTTGAGGATGCAGTTGAACCCATTTTGGTGCAGCTGAATCTACGCAACAAGTTTTTGGCGCTGAATCGGTAACATTATTTGATTCTATTTGGTTTTCCTACTTTTTATTATTTTTATTTTTTGTATATAACTAGACAGTTTCATGTTTTAAAGTTAATGACGTTAATTGACAAGTTGTGTTTGTAGTCCAACGGACAAGGACAATTGCTTGACAAGCAAGAGAACTGGGTTTGAGTCCCAGCTTACACAACACAAAAAGAAAAAGGTTCAAGTAGCATGTTGGTTATTTCTAGTTTATGGTTTCATTCACTTGTTCTTAATTAAATATCTTGTCCAAGTTTACATAAACACCATATGACTCTTGGACTGATTAGTGAATGAATGGGTAGATATTGAAGACAAACACCATGTTTAAATTCTACTTGGTTCTTTATTGTTCTTCTTGTTCTTAATGGGTTTGGAATTTGTGTTTAGACTAAACACCATAGCTAAATACTTTTTCTGAATACTTGATTAAAACCACACACCATATGGATAATCATATTTGAGAAAGAACGAACTCCATAAGCTAGTTTGATTTACTTTGTTGCTTGTTACTTTGAAACATGGAAGTGTTGATTTTTCCTTTTCGTTTTTTTAGTTCTTTTTTATTTATTTCCTAATCCTTTTAATTCCGTTTCAAGTTTTTGTGTGTGCTTGTTCTAGCAATTTAAATAGCTCAATAAAAAGGGAGAAAGAAGGCAATTTCAAAAATGGGAAGTGTGGAGCAGTGGGAGAAGTCGCGACCTCCAATTGCATCACGCTCGACCTAATCGCTTCAAGGGGGAGCATTTCAATCCTTTCTCTTCTTTAAATTCTGTTTATTTCTTGGTTTGTTTCTTTTAGTACAACAATTTATGTCATTTGTTTGAGTTTGTTTAGAGTACTTAGTTCATTTTCATTTATGGTTTGTTGTCTCATTTTATCTTAATTTTTTTTCTTATCTTAAAAACTAAAAATTCAAAATTCAAAAATTCAAAAATATTTTTCATATGAGCTGACTTATGGTAACCCCAGGAAGCACTTCCGTCAATACAGTGTCTAGGAGTTCTTTAGGCGACACCTTCGGTGTTTAAGAAGTTTGGGTTTTAAGCGGGACCATTGTGACCCCTACAACCTTCCCGGATCCCCTGGCTGTGTTTTCTGAGGCCTTTAACTGGTCATCCGTGAGTTGCTTGTATATTTGTGTGTTTTTAAATTAAGTTTTTTTTTATTTACTTTTATTTTATTTTATTTTTGTTTGTTTTATTTTCTGTTGAGTTTTTGCTTTTGTTTTTGTTTTGTTAAGTTAGTTTATGTATTTATTTACGTGGTTTGGGTGGTTAGTTTATTTCTGAGTGTTAAAAAAAAAAACTTTATTTCACTTAAAAAAAAACAAAACAAAACAAAAAAACAAAAAAAACAAAAAAACATTCAAGTGAATTAAAAAAAAAAAACAACATCATCATCATTTTCTTCTTCTTCTTCTTCATCTTCATCTTCATCTTCTTCATCTTCATCATCTTCATCTTCATGGCATGCCTATATTCTCTCTTACTTGCAGAATTTGCAGCAGCTCCACATGGTCCTCATTTTTTCTCTCCAGTGCTTCCACGTGCTGATTGGCACAGGAGAGCCGCTTCTGGAGGTCCGCCACCGTAGCCTTCAAGGAAGCTACTTCCTCACTCAGCGCGGCACACTCCCGTGTCCTCGCCATTAATCGCATGCCCAAATTGGTAGCCGAGACCGTGTTGCGTAGATTTCAGCTGCACCAAAATGGATTCAGCTGCATCCTCAACTTGTGATACTCGCAAGTGCACGAGCCGTTGGTAGTTTAGCATATGTAAGTGCGAGGTCGATTCCACAGGGATTGGTGATTGAATGATCCAACTCAGTTTTCCTACACAAAACAGAAATGGAAACAAGAGAAACAAAACAAGAAGAAAGAAAAGAACTAAGACAACATGATGAGGTTCAGAATGTCTCTGATCCAACCACACAAGTATTGGCACAATCCAAGCTCGGATGAAGAAGATAACGCTGAAATGAACGTCTACCTCAGTCTCCAGTTCTTGCACATTTTTGCACCATATTGCTTCATTGGCCTTAACATGCTTTAATTGCATGAATTATGCTCTCTTGCTCTATTGGCCTACAAAACACACAAAGAGAGGCAAATAACTCAAAATTCTAAGAAACTAAGCAAAAGAAGTAAGTAAATAGGGTACGTATATGTATGAAATTATGAGCTTAACACACCCCCAAACTTAGATTTTGCTAGTCCTCGAGCAAAACAAAAGAAAAACAAAGATAAAAACAAAACAAGAAGTTAACTAGACCACTTTCGTAGGTAACTCGATTGCATTGAGCGTATGCAACAAGCCTTTAAACCTCTAGGCATCCCTAGTAGGAGGAGTTGTGTCTCCTGAGGGTTTAACAATATTACGATACCCACAAACGTTTTACTGACTCTACAAAACAAAATGGTTAGAAAACTTAATAGATTTGTTAGTCCTTAAGCAAAACAAAAACTAAACAAAGACGTTAACCTTCCAACCGGACAAAAATGTTAAACTTCATAGACATGGCTCAACAAGGAACAAAACAAGCACTAAGGAAGTTCTAAACATTATTCAAGTGCTACCACAATCTCACACAAATCATGTTGAAGGTGTGTGTGTGAAGTAGCCATGAAGATACAACTCATGCTTCTCAAACAACGATATGAATTCCTGCAAGAATGAGCACAAGTTTGCCAAGCTAAACAAAGATCAGTAGGACTTTACTTATGGATGTAATGGGGTTATGGTATGGTTAGAAAAAGAATGGATATGAAAACACAAAGTCTAAGGAACAAAGTAGAGCATAATATGTAAACAAGATCATGGACGTTTGAAATGTAAGGCACAGAAATTAAAAAGCTCACAACACCAGATTTTGCAATTGAATCACTTCACAATTTGATTTTGACATTTACACACTTTGTATAATATTTGGCCCAATTTTGCGGCTCTTCACCCTAGATCACCTTGATTTCTCCTTATATCACCCTAGGGTCGTGACTACATTGGCCACACTTCTTTTCTCTTTTTGTTTTTGTTTTTTTTTTTAATAGCTCATTTATTGCCTTGAATACATTACAATCAGAAATACAAACACGCTCTACAAGTCCCTTAGATGGTAGGATGTTTAATGGATGATAAGGTGATAGAAAGAAATGGCTAAGTGTTTGGGGACAAAAGAGTTTACAATGGAATATGTATTGTAGGGGTTGATGGAGGAAAAAGAAAGAGGCTTAATAAAGATGGCCTAAATCATATCTTAGTTATAACTTAACATTCCAGTGAATCACACAAGCAAAAATGCATACAATTGGGTAAGACATGCAAGAGTTGTATAATCATGGCTAAAGTGCATAGAAAAGCTCAAGCATAATTATGTGAGACTTAGCTAGCAAAAGAATAAGATTCAGACCTAACACAATGCTTATCGAATTCCTAAGAGCCATATTAGAAGTTAGACTCAAGATTTATCATTGGTGTGGGAAGGAAAACTGAAAATGACTCAAAGAAAAAGAAACAGAAAAAGAAAACGTGAGGTTTCAAATTGCTGTTTTGCTCAATTTCAACATCTAATCTGTTTTGACATGTAACTTTCAAACCACTTGGTCAAATTTAATGTTCTTTATGTCGTTGGATTCAACATGAAAAAATGAAGAAAACAGCGCGGACCAAACTTTCAAAACAGAAGCAGAAAATAAAAATTGTAGCAATGAAGAAGCCTACGTTTTCAAACACAAACACAAAAACTAAAAAAAAAAAACTTTCCTCGCCCCCAAACTTAAATGAAGCATTGTCCTCAATGTTTGAATCCATGTAAAGCATGCAATGCACATGAAATCCAGGGTAAAGGAATGAAATGAAAGAAATAAAATAAAGAGAGTTTAGAACTTCCCCTTGAAGACAATGAGAGGGAAATGCACATAGTATGACAGCACATGTTCTTCTTTGAGTATTTGGGTCAGCTGCTCAACATGTTTCTCCCACATCAAGGAAAAGAAAACCCTAACAAAAACAAAACAGAAAATGAGAAAAAACTAAGCATGAGTAGCAATTATTATACAAATGAAAGAGATATGATCGGAATGCTCCCTTTGAAGTGATTAGCTGGAGAGTGGTTGGCCATAGCAGCTGAAGGTCGACTTCTCCGCTGCTCCATTCTCCATGTTTCTATGGATTGGGTTGTCTCCTCTCTTTCCCTCTTTCTTATTGAGCTACTTCAGAAATGCTTAAAGAAAGACAAGGAAACTTGAAACAGATTTTTAGATTAATTGGATTAGGAAACCAGAACATAAATGAAAAGGATAAACTAAACTAAAACATCAAGATTAGGGATTCAACTTCACCACAAACATCTAATTCCATGCTTCAAAGTAAATCAAACTAGCTTATGGAGTTCGTTCTTTCTCAAATATGAGTATCCATTCGGTGTGTGGTTGTAATCAAGTATTCAGAACAAGTATTTAGCTATGGTGTTTAGTCTAAACACAAATTCCAAACCCATTAAGAACAAGAAGAACAATAAAGAACCAAGTAGAATTTAAACATGGTGTTTGTCTTCAATATCTACCCATCCATTCACTAATCGGTCCAAGAGTCATATGGTGTTTATGTAAACTTGAACAAGATATTTAATTAAGAACAAGTGAATGAAACCAGAAACTAGAAATAATCAACATGCTACTTGAACCCTTTCTTTGGTGTTGTGTAAGCTGGGACTCAAACCCAGTTCTCTTGCTTGTCAGGCAATTGTCCTTGTCTGTTGGACTACAAACACAACTTATCAATTAACCTCATTAACTTTAAAACATGAAACTGTCTAGTTATAAAAAAGATAAAAATAAATAAAAAGTAGGAAAACCAAATAGAATCAAGCAATGTTACCAATCCCCGGCAACGGCGCCAAAAACTTGTTGCGTAGATTTCAGCTGCACCAAAATGGATTCAGCTGCATCCTCAACTTGTGATACTCGCAAGTGCACGAGCCGTTGGTAGTTTAGCATATGTAAGTGCGAGGTCGATTCCACAGGGATTGGTGATTGAATGATCCAACTCAGTTTTCCTACACAAAACAGAAATGGAAACAAGAGAAACAAAACAAGAAGAAAGAAAAGAACTAAGACAACATGATGAGGTTCAGAATGTCTCTGATCCAACCACACAAGTATTGGCCCAATCCAAGCTCGGATGAAGTAGATAACGCTGAAATGAACGTCTACCTCAGTCTCCAGTTCTTGCACATTTTTGCACCATATTGCTTCATTGGCCTTAACATGCTTTAATTGCATGAATTATGCTCTCTTGCTCTATTGGCCTACAAAACACACAAAGAGAGGCAAATAACTCAAAATTCTAAGAAACTAAGCAAAAGAAGTAAGTAAATAGGGTACGTATATGTATGAAATTATGAGCTTAACAGACCGCATGGAGCACCGTTAAATTGTTGGACTCCCCCACTGCAGCCTTGTTGGACCTCTGTGCCACATGCAGGTGATCTGCCGATGTGAGTTTACTACCAATCATGCTGCCCAGCAACACTGCTCTGTTCGGCATTACCTCAGAAAAGTTCGGTATTACCTCAGCAAAGTTTGAGGCCGTGCCGTGATGATTTGTGGAGTTTGGGAAGACAGGAGTTGGAGGAGAAAGGTCACGTCGTGATAAATGAGTTGGGTGTGGTTGGAAAGCGAGAAGGTTGTGGGACTCAAGGGATGCTGGAGATTCAGAAAATGCTCACGCTGCAATGGCTAGGGTTGTCAAAGACTATGTCTATAAGAAGGAAAAATAAGGGAAAACACACAAACTCAAAAACACAAAAGAGAAAAGAAGCAAGAAAAAGAAAAAAAAAAGTGAGAAATCAAATGGCCTCTTCCTACCCATTTTCGTTGGATCTCAACCTAGCTCCACCGACTCAGACATGGGGCCAAGCAGCGGCACCAGGATGGGTACCCTACTTTGCCTCCGCAAGGGGGCCTGTGACTGTCAATGACTCAATACTCCTGGACAACGATGTTGCCATTGGAGTTGGCAGAAATTTAGTGACTCCTAAAGATATACGTGTGTTCGGGACAAGGGATGACAACTGGGTCACGAGTGATGCCCTAGCACTGAGCGTGCAAAGTACAGCATGTGTTGCAAGTTTGGGTCATCGCCTACTGCGAAGTCCCATGAGGTAGAGATTCTGAAAGGTCAGTTCAGCGGCGGAGCGAAGTATGGTTGAAGAGTGTCAGAGTGCTATAAAAAGCTTGAAAAGGGAGAGGGCAAAGATAGTGGAGGTGAATCGACACCAGCTAGAAGTACTACGGGACGAGAATAAAAGCCTATCAAAGATGGTAGAGTTGTATTCTCGTGACATGAGAAGCAGCTGGAGGACCTAGACCGACCGGGTAAACGCAAGCAAGCAGATCGCGAGAGTAGTTATGCTCAAGCTAAGATTGCGATCTTTGGGAGCTCAAGTGGTAAGCCCCAAGAGCGTGAAGTCCCGGAAGAGGACAGCCAGAGGGCCAAACTCAAACCTCCTATGGTCGAGACACCTAGCGTTGTGAAGAAATGATTTCTCCTGTTTTTATTTTTTTAGTTGTTTTTGTTTTTGTTATTTTTGTTTCAGAAATAAAAGAGTAAAGTTGCAGAAGGAAAAAGAAAGAGACAAAGAAAACACACTTCCCAAACTTAAATCAAACAAAGACGACAAACGGAAAAGAAAGCACACTTCTCAAACTAAAATAAGACAAAGGTGATAGCCGAAAGGGAAAAACACAAAACACTAGAAAATGAAAGTAACGGGAAAAAACATAAAACACCCGAAAACACGGAAAAAAAAAAAAAGTAAAGTAAAGTGAAAGTTAATGTGCTCCCCCTTGAAGCGATTAGGTCAGACATGCCCGGGAAATCCGAAGTGGTGTTGGCTCTCTCTCATCAGCATATGCCTATTTCAACCACATCTCTGCAAGCGGATGATACCCAGAATTTCTTCCTGCAAACTCAAGGAAAAACATCAAAAAATTCAGAAGCAAAACAAATGGCATCCTCATGCACTCACCTTGATGATCTCAACCTTGAGCTCTCACTTGCACCACCGAATGCCCAGAATAAGGGCTCGTCCAAACCCTGTCTTCCCAAACTCCACATATCATCACGGCACGGCCTCAAACTTTGCTGAGGCAATACCGAACTTTGCTGAGGTAATGCCGAACAGAGGCAGTGCTGCTAGGCAGCATGATTGGCAATAAACTCACATCGGCAGATCACCTGCATGTGGCACAGAGGTCCGACAAGGCTGCGGTGGAGGAGTCCCCCAATTTAACGGTGGTCCATGCGGTCTCGGCTACCAATTTGGGCATGCGATTAATGGCGAGGACACGGGAGTGTGCAGCGCTGAGCGAGGAAGTAGCTTCCTTGAAGGCTATGGTGGCGGACCTCCAGAAGCGGCTCTCCTTGCCAATCAGCACGTGGAAGCACTGGAGAGAAAAAATGAGGACCATGTGGAGCTGCTGCAGATTCTGCAAGTGCGAGACAATAGAGGCATGCCATGAAGATGAAGATGAAGATGCAGATGAAGATGAAGATGAAGATGAAGAAGAAGTTGTTTGTTATTGTTTTTTTTTTTTTTTTTTTTTTTTTAATGTTTTTTATGTTTTTGTTTTTGTTTTTGTTTTGTTTTTGTTTTTGTTTTGTTTGTAATGCAGAATTTGAAGTGAAATAAAAATGTGTTTTAACACTTAGAAACTAACTAACCATACCACGTAAATAAATACATAGACTAACTTAACCAAACAAAAACAAAAGACTCAACAGAAAAAAAAACAAAGAAAAAAAAAAAAAACTTAATTTAAAAACACTCGAATATACAAACAACTCACGGATGACCAGTTAAGGGCCTCAGAAAACACAGCCAGGGGATCCGGGGAAGGTTGGAGGGGTCACAATGGTCCCGCTTAAAACCCAAACTTCTTAGACACCGAAGGTGTCGCCTAAAGAACTCCTAGACACTGTATTGACGGAAGTGCTTACTGGAGTTACCATAAGTCAGCTCATATGAAAAATCTTTTTGAATTTTTGAATTTTGAATTTTTAGTTTTTAAGATAAGAAAAAAAAATTAAGATAAAATGAGACAACAAACCATAAATGAAAATGAACTAAGTACTCTAAACAAACTCAAACATAAATTGTTGTACTAAAAGAAACAAACCAAGAAATAAACAGAATTTAAAGAAGAGAAGGGATTGAAATGCTCCCCCTTGAAGCGATTAGGTCGAGCGTGATGCAATTGGAGGTCGCGACTTCTCCCACTGCTCCACACTTCCCATTCTTATGATTGAGGTTGCCATCTCTCTCCATTTTTATTAAGCTGTCATAAATTGCTAAAACAAACACACAAACTTGAAATGGAATTAAAAGGAATAGGAAATAAATTAAAAAAAACTAAAAAAATGAAAAGGAAAAATCAACACTTCCATGTTTCAAAGTAACAAGCAACAAAGTAAATCAAACTAGTTTATGGAGTTCGTTCTTTCTCAAATATGATTATCCATATGGTGTGTGGTTTTAATCAAGTATTCAGAAAAAGCATTTAGCTATGGTGTTTAGTCTAAACACAAATTCCGAACCCATTAAGAATAAGAAGAACAATAAGGAACCAAGTAGAATTTAAACATGGTGTTTGTCTTCAATATCTACCCATTCATTCACTAATCAGTCCAAGAGTCATATGGTGTTTATGTAAACTTGAACAAGATATTTAATTAAGAGCAAGTGAATGAAACCATAAACTAGAAATAACCAACATGCTACTTGAACCTTTTTCTTGTGTTGTGTAAGCTGGGACTCAAACCCAGTTCTCTTGCTTGTCAGGCAATTGTCCTTGTCCCTTGGACTACAAACACAACTTGTCAATTAACGTCATTAACTTTAAAACATGAAACTGTCTAGTTATATACAAAAAATAAAAATAATAAAAAGTAGGAAAACCAAATAGAATCAAACAATGTTACCGATCCCCGGCAACGGAGCCAAAAACTTGTTGTGTAGATTTAGCTGCACCAAAATGGATTCAGCTGCATCATCAACTTGTGATACTCGCAAGTGCACGAACCGTTGGTAGTTTAGCGTATGTAAGTGCGAGGTCGATTCCACAGGGATTGGTGATTGAATAATCCAGTTCAATTTTCCTACACAAAACAAAAATGAAAACAAAAGAAACAAAATAATAAGAAAGAATGTACATTACAAGAAAAATAAATTACAACTTAGAGAACATTAAAGAGAGCATTTGAGGAAGGAAGGAAAGTGTTTGAGAGATTTGGAGAATTTTGGAAGAGAAGGGAAATGTGGAAGAGAGTAGAGAAGTGTTTGGAAAGCTTGAGGATTTTGAAAGAGAAAGTGTTTGAGAACTTTGAGAATTTGGAAGAACATGTGTTTGAAAGCTTTAGAGAATTTGATGAAGGAAATGGGAGAAGTGTTTGGGAAGTGTTTGGAGAAGAGAGTGTTTGAAGAATTTAGAAGAAGAGAAAGGAAAAGTGTTTGAGATTTAATACAAAGAAAATTTAGTAGAATGATCTTATTACAACAATTGAGAACTACAAATGGAAACTAAGAGAATTTGAGGGAGAGAAGGGAAAGGAGCTCTAGAGAAGTGTTTGAGAGCTCCCCCCCTTGGGGTGTGATTACAAGCTTAGAGAACTTCCCTATTTATAGGCCTAAGGAAGTTGAAAAATCTGATTTATACAATTGAATTATCTAAACACACTAACTTCACCGAACACACTACACTTAATTCACCAACTTAACCTAACACACAATTGCATTTGAAAACAATTCCTCTTGTCTTTAGGCTTAGTGTTGCACCCCCACTTCAACATCTTTCAATTCATTTGGTTGCTGCAAAATTCCACTCAATTATAGGAATTGAATATGCTTCACCAAACTTTCCCACAATCAACAACACTTCATCATGCATATGTCATGCATGACAATGCATTGAAGCCAGCTTGTGGGCTCGTTTTGGGCTTGTTTCTCCATCCATAAAATTCTGGAAAAATATGGATCTTGAAGCTCTTTGTCTTATCTTTCCAAGCATATGCAGCCCAACTCAAGGAAAAATCCGGAAGGCCTTCAAATGTGATTTTTGGCCCAGTAACGCAGATGCTGCCGAATTTGACCTTAAGTTGCCAAAACATGTATAACTTTCTCTAGAAGACTCGGAATCATGAACCGTAAAATTCTACAGAAAATACACTTCCGTAGCTTTCCAATGATGTATGGCTCATTATCTGGTTCTTCTTGAGCAAGTACATTCCAATCCGTGAAGTTGACTGATCTGCAGACACCATTTTAAGCTAACTTGTCTCCAAAATGCAATTAGTGAGTCTCAAGCTTATTACACTGAAACAAACACAAAACTTATTAAAAGCACAAGTTTAACTCAAAAACATAACTAAATCATAAGTTAGAAGGGTATAAAATGATATGTAAATATGCACTGATTCAGGTCTTGTGGGCATAGCTTCGGTAGGGATTGGGTCTTTGCAGCTGGTGAGCCCTAGGGCTTTGGTAAGGTGGAGTGTGGGCTTTTGGAGCTGGGGAGCCTAGTTTTAGTGAGCAACATGGGCCTTCGGCAGGGGCCTGGATTTGGGCCTTATGAGCTTTAGCACGGGCCGTGAAGAAAAGTGAAACCACAAGGGTTTAGGAAGGAGAAGAGTGCAGCCGCAAGGGTTTGGGAAGGAGAAAAGTGTGAGTCCCCCTTGTGCCGAGTAGAAGGATTCTATACAGCTCCTTTGTGTGTTCCTAGCTTTGGCAGCACAGGCCTTGCCGAATAGCAAGGATTATGTGGAAGAGGTTTTCATCTCGAGGCCGTCTCTGATTTGTCTCGGTCCTTGCCAAAGGATCTTCGATTAGAGGACTGTGAGGGCTCGGATCCCCCCAGTACCGTGATTGCAAGGAGAAAAGAATAGGAGTTCCATTTAGGTTCCACTTAGCTTGTTTATATTATCTTATGGAATTCTTGGTTATTATTTTGATAATGGAAATCAAGGAATATATGAGTACGGGATACTTGATTCGGTGGGTTGTGAAAGTGAGCCTTGGGCTCGGCTATGATTACTAAGAAGTGAGTGGACTTTGTTCTCAAATAATATTCATTATTTTCAAGGATAGAAAAATATGCATATTGAGTCCTTTGACTTTAAGTTGTTATATGTTTTGAAGTAGAAATATAATATGATTACAAGAGTATTGGATTTATTTTCGTATATTTGCGAGATGTGACTATTCTGAATGAATTTGTGCTATTTTTTAGTATGGTTATTTATATTTAGATATGTGTTGTTGTACATGGGGTTGTTGAAAAGGGTTTATGAAAATATGGATTGGTTGTGGTTTATGTTAGTTTGAGTGATATTAGCACTACCTTATGTACCTCCCCAGTTATGGAAGTTATGCTTGAGTTTATTATCTATACTATGAATAGGTATTTTGGAAAAATTGCATTAAGGAAGGGAATATACCCACCATCATAAGGGTTACGAACTCCACCATCATAAGGGAATATACCCACCATCATAATATTTATATAAGGGTTACGAACTCCACCATCATATGTACCTTCCCTGGTCACTATACCCACCCGGGCGTTGGATTTTCTGACGTGTGAGCTTCCATGGTTACGGATTCTGGAATTGATGGATACTTGGAAATTGTGTATATGGTTTGGATATGTTGGAACCCGGGCACCCTTGATGGGGTGTTTCGTAGACCCTTGACTGGTGATCAGTTCATAATTGTATATCATTTTGTACCCTTCTAACTTATAATTTGGTTATGTTTTTGAGTTAAACTTGTGCTTTTAATCCTTTTTGTGTTTATCTTTCAGTTAATTGATATTTAGGTAATAATGATGGCTTTGGATAGGAAATGATGCAATCCAAGCATGTGAAGGCTTGATTTGGATGAAGGGAAGAAGAGCTTAAAGACAAACTCATTTTTTTGCTACAGCTCCCTGCCAGTCCAGTTTCGTAGGTCATATTGCAAGCTTTGTTTCAGCAACCTACACAGCTCGGATGAGGCAGCATTCTTCATGAAAGTTGTTCCAATGGGTGTATACTATAACATATCCACAATTCAGCCCCATTGGATAAATGTGGAGTCCGTTACCTAGCAAACACCGAACCATACTCAGGATGGAGTTTTGTCAGCGAGCAAAACGAGTTAGCAATTTGTTTTGGCCTTAACTTTTTCATCCGAGCTTGGATTGGGCCAATACTTGTGTGGTTGGATCATACACATTCTGAACTTCAATTTGGAGTGCTTAAAGTCTTCATTTGCTTAAGAGAAGCCCAATTCGTAAGCCCTTGAAGTTGCTGGTCATGCTGACTTGCAGATGAGCTCATTGCTTGCTTGGTCATGCTGACATGAGGATGAGCTATTGGTTTCTGGATGGAAGCTTGGTCATGCTGACATGAAGATGAGCTAGGGCTGCTGGTGGGATTTATTGGTGAAGTGCATCAACAATTTTCTAATACAAGTGCATCAACCAATTCAGATTTTCTAATTCAAGTGCATCAACCAATTCAAATTTTATAATAAAAGTGTTGTATGCATTAGCCATTTTGAATTCAGATTTTCACTTCCCTTAGGCCTATAAATAGGGAAGTTCTCTAAGCTTGTAAACACACCCCAAGGGGGGAGCTCTCAAACACTTCTCTAGAGCTCCCTTCCCTTCTCTCCCTCAAATTCTCTTAGTTTCATTTTCTAGTTTTCAATTGTTGTAATGAAATATTTGTGCTGAAATTCTCCTTAAGTTTTTCTTTGTTCCACTTTACTTTTCATTATGTAAATTCTTTTCTTTAGTTTCAAGTTTGATTAGTTTCCAAGTTTCAATTATGGTTCATGTTCTTATTCATTATGCTTATAAGTTAACATGCTTATTTGAATGATTGATCACCATTTAGGTTTGGATGTTAGCTATCTTGGTTTGAATTAAGAGTATACACCATGCTTTAATTCGAATTGAACTATGAATAGGAAGAGTATGTATGGACATTCGACAACAGGGATTAGATACATGCTTGGTTGTTTAAATTGTTCTTCTATGCTTAATGGGTTCCTAATGCTTAATTTTAGGTTAGACAACAAATGATCAAATTAGGGAATTAGGAACACAAGATTAGGACCAAACACCATGGCCTAATCATACATTAGCTAGAATCAATCCATTAATCTAATTGAACTTGGGAACTTATCTACTTGAGTTAGTTATTTTCTTTCTTCCTTGTTTTATTTATTTCCTTTTGTTTTCATTTATGTTTTGTGTAGGAAAACTGAATTGGATTATTCAATCACCAATCCCTGTGGAATCGACCTCGCACTTACATATGTTAAACTACCAACGGCTCGTGCACTTGCGAGTATCACAAGTTGAGGATGCAGTTGAATCAATTTTGGTGCAGCTGAAATCTACGCAACAAGTTTTTGGCGCCGTTGCCGGGGATTGGCAACATAGTTTGGTTCTATTTCTTTTCCCTACTTGTTTTATTTTTATCTTCATTTTCATGTTTTTCTTGACAGTTTCATGTTTTAAAGTTAATGACGTTAATTGACAAGTTGTGTTTGTAGTCCAACGGACAAGGACAATTGCCTGACAAGCAAGAGAACTGGGTTTGAGTCTCAGCTTACACAACACAAAAAATAGAAAAAGGTTCAAGTAGCATGTTGGTTATTTCTTGTTTATGGTTTCATTCACTTGTTCTTAATTAAATATCTTGTCCAAGTTTACATAAACACCATATGACTCTTGGACTGATTAGTGAATGAATGGGTAGATATTGAAGACAAACACCATATTTAAATTCTACTTGGTTCTTTATTGTTCTTCTTGTTCTTAATGGGTTCGGAATTTGTGTTTAGACTAAACACCATAGCTAAATGCTTTTTCTGAATACTTGATTAAAACCACACACCATATGGATAATCATATTTGAGAAAGAACGAACTTCATAAACTAGTTTGATTTCCTTTGTTGCTTGTTACTTTGAAACATGGAAGTGTTGGTTTTTCCTTTTCATTTTTAGTTTTTTTTATAAATTTATTTCCTAATCCTTTTAAATTCCGTTTCAAGTTTTTGTGTGCTTGTTCTAGCAATATTTGATAGCTTAATAAAAATGGAGAGAGATGGCAACCTCAATCACAAGAATGGGAAGTGTGGAGCAATGGGAGAAGTCGCGACCTCCAAGTGCATCCATGCTCGACCTAATCGCTTCAAGGGGGAGCATTTCAATCCTTTCTCTTCTTTAAATTCTGTTTATTTCTTGGTTTGTTTCTTTTAGTACAACAATTTATGTCATTTGTTTGAGTTTGTTTAGAGTACTTAGTTCATTTTCATTTATGGTTTGTTGTCTCATTTTATCTTAATTTTTTTTTCTTATCTTAAAAACTAAAAATTCAAAATTCAAAAATTCAAAAAGATTTTTCATATGAGCTGACTTATGGTAACTCCAGGAAGCACTTCCGTCAGGAGGAGAGTGTCTAGGAGTTCTTTAGGCGACACCTTCGGTGTCTAAGAAGTTTGGGTTTTAAGCGGGACCATTGTGACCCCTCCAACCTTCCCGGATCCCCTGGCTGTGTTTTTCTGAGGCCCTTAACTGGTCATCCGTGAGTTGCTTGTATATTCATGTGTTTTTAAATTAAGTTTTTTTTTTTAATTCCTTTGTTTTCTTTTTTGTTTAGTCTTTGTTTTTGTTTTGTTTTTGTTTTTTGTTTTGTTAAGTTACTTTTTGTATTTATTTTATTTAGTCGTTATTTTTATTTTGTTTTTTTATTTTATTTTTGTTTTTATGGTATGATTAGTTAGTTTATTTCTGAGTGTTAGAAACACATTTTTATTTCAAACACTGCATTAAAAACAAAAAAAAACAAACAAACATTCAAGTAAATTAAAAAACAAAAAAAAACAAACTTCTTCTTCTTCTTCTTCATCTTCTTCATCTTCATCATCATCATGGCTTACCTCTATTGTCTCGTACTTGTAGGATCTGCAGTAGTTCTACATGGTCATCATTTTTCCTCTCCAGTGCTTCTACATGCTGAGTGGCACAGGAGAGCCGCTTCTGGAGGTCCGCCACCATAGCCTTCAAGGAACCCACTTCCTCGCTCAGAGCGGCACACTCCCGTGTCCTCGCCAGTAGTCGCATGCCCAAATTGGTAGCCGAGACCGCTTGGAGCACAGTTAAATTGTGGGACTCATCCACCGCCATCTTGTTAGACCTACGTGCCACATGCAGGTGATCCCGCTGGAGTTAGTTTACTGCCAATCAATGTTCCCAGGCAGCACTGACCCTGTTCGGCATTGCCTTAGAAAGGTTCGGTATTGCCTCAGCAAAGTTTGAGGCAGTGCCGTGATGATATGAAGAGTTTGGGAAGACAGAGGTTGGAGGAGCCCTTATCTGGGCATTTGGTGGTGCAAGGGATAGCTCAAGGTTGATATCATCAAGGTGAGTGCATGAAGATGCCATTTGTTTTGCTTCTGAATTTTTTGATGTTTTTCCTTGAGTTTGCAGGAAGAAATGCTGGGTATCATCTCTTCTTGCATATGCTGGTTTAAATAGGTACCTCCCCATGGATCCTGATACTTGGAAACAGTTGACATGGATACTTGGATACATGGATATGGATACGTGGATATGTCGGAACCCGGGCACCTTTGACAGTGTGTTACCGTAGACCCTTGACTGGGTAGTCTGTGCGCGTGGGACTTGTCACAAGCGTACGAGTCTTGAGGATTCCGCTGTATGTGCTGGCTGAGAGTTAGTCCCCTAGTTGGACGGCTCGTTCCCTGGCCACATGGTTGTTGAGGATTCCTCCATGTGGTCTAGTTAAATGATCCCCGTATTGGATTGTTGTCCCCTAGTACATGATGATGGTGAGAGGTGGGTGTATATATATATATATATATATATATATATATATTGTTGATGCAAAAAAGTGGTTCGGCACTTTTGGGCTCAACCTAGTGATGTCTAGGCCTTCAGAATGCTTTGGGCCTCGGTGGAGCGTGCGATCTCGCAAGACGAGAAATGCTCGGTAAGACCTAGGGCACCGGTGTGGTACCTGCCGAAGGCTCTCCGATGCTTAAGTAAGTTCGGATATAGTAAATAAAACTGACATATCAATAGGCAGGTATGCCGTAAGTTCTTATTACCTCCACTTTAGGGCTGTTACCCTCCTTTATAGGCCTTGGCTGTGAGCATGCCACGTGTCCCGGATAAGGGAGTTTCCCTAGTCGCTGGATCGGTAGGCTAGGTGCCGAAGGCTCCCACACCTATGCCCTATCTTGTCCACGTGCCTTGTTCCTATAGTCTATTTATTTTGGTATAAACAGGAGTCCCACAAGTTCTCATCTGAGAGTTCTCGGATGGGGACTTGATATTTTGGTATATATAATTATTCATTTATAGGCATACATAATACATATATGTATATGTGGATTCGTTTCTGGGTTGAGATTCGTGAGATTGTGCTTCGTAAGTACTTTGTACATGTATAAATGTTTAAGTCGTGGATTGGAAAGTATTGTTCGACAACATATGCCTTGGTTAGGGTATGGTTGCGGGGTTGAACTGACATATGGGAAGGAATTGATAATGTGTTCAGTATGTGTCTTGTCGGATTTGAAGTTGTAGATGAATCTGAAATTTATCGTTGGTTCTGATTAAATTATCGTATATCATCTGAAATCGTAATTTGTAGAGATATGAACTACGTGTGGCTTGATCCCTCACCCAAGGGTACGTAGGTAGCCTGGGGTATCACTGTTCGGTTCACAATTGTATATCATTTTGTACCCTTCTAGCTTATGATTTAGTTATGTTTTCGGGTTAACCTTGTGCTTTTAACCTCTTTTGTGTTTGTCATTCAGTTTATTGAGCTCTAGGTATCACTTGAGGCATTCTAAAGTAAAATGGTGAAAACAATGTGTAAAAACTGAAGATTGAGTTACAAATTCATTTCGGACATATCTTTTTCATATGAGCTTGGATTGGGCCAATTCACGTGTGCTTGGAAAGAACACATTCTGAACCTCAAGATAGATAGCTCAAAGTCGACATTTGATTGATCCAAGTCCAATCCGTGAGCCCATCAAAATACACATCATGTTGACTTGCAAATGAGCTCATTGCTTGCTTGGTCATGATGAACTAGGCATGAGCTATTGTTTCTGGTTGGAAGCTTGGTCATGCTGACATGAAGATGAGCTATGGCTGCTGGTGGGATTTGTTGGTGAAGTGCAGCAACCAATTCTGATTTTCTAATACAAGTGTTGTATGCATTAGCCATATTGAATTCAGATTTATCACTCCCTTCTCCCTATAAATACCTCTTCCATTCCTCATTCAAGGTGTGCAAATCCTGGGATTCACAACCCCACAATTCAGTCATCCTTCACTCCATCCTACCTCAAACACTTCCATCATTTTCCCAAACATATTCAGAAATTATCCTCAAACACTCTCACAATTCCAAACACTCCAGCAATCAACCAAAAGCTCTAAACAGCCTCAAATCACCAAAACAACTCCAGCAAACCTCTCTTCTATTTCCCTACGAATTTCATCTTTCTCAGCCAGCACCACTCACTCAAACTCATCTCAAATCACCTCCATATCCTTCATACATCCGTCTAGACGTGAGGAAGCTCTTGGAGAAGCATTAGACGTGGAGAAGCACTTGGAGAAGCCTTGGACTCCACAAGAACTTCAAAAAAGGGGTTTTTTCTACTCTTGTTGCATTCATTATGTTTTCTCATTTCTGTTCAAGTCTCTTTTCCATTATGAGTAGCTAAATCCATAACTAGGGCTTCGATGTAACCTAACATGAATATTCTGGGTTCATAAATTTCAAGTTTCAAGTTTGATTCATTATTCATGTTCTTATTCATTACGCTCATAAGTTAATATGCTTGTTTGAATGATTGATCACCATAAAAGCTTGCATGTTAGCTATCTTGGTTTGAATTAAGAGTAGACACCATGCTTTAATTCAAATTGAACTATGAATAGGAAGAGTGTGTATGAGAATTCAACAATCTGGATTAGATACATACTTGGTTGTTTAAAATATTCTTCTATGCTTAATGGATTCCTAATGCTTAATTTAGGTTAGACAACAAATGATCAAATTAGGGAATTAGGAATACAAGGTTAGGACCAGACACTATGGCTTAATCATACATTAGCTAGAATAAATCTTTGAATCTGAATTAGACTTGTTACTTAAATCCTTATAACCCAAAATTGAATTGTTATGGTGAATCGAATACCCTAGCCTCCAAATCTATTTTTCAACCTTCAAAATCACTCTTTGTTGCATTTGTTTACTTGCTTTCCTTCGCAATTTCAGTTTGTTCAGTTCTTTTCACAAGCACAAGCATTCTCACTTCAATTTCCAATTTCATTTGCTTCTGTCTCAAACTAATCTCACTTTAAATTCTGTTTTAGACTTAACTTCTTAACTTCTTGAATTCGGTAATCTAAGTACATAACTAATTTGAACTTCTCAGTCTTGCTATACTCCTGATTGGCACGTACACTTGCGAGTTAATATAAATTAACAACAATCACCTAGGTGAAACCGCGAAATAAACTATATTTAAGAGGTTTGACCGATACTGTGTAATAACCCGAACCTAAATTAATATTTAATTATTAATTTATTCAGGTAAAAGACAATTTTACCCCGTAATATTTTATTGGTATAAAAGTTGACTTCTTGATCGAGAAAGAATTTGGAAATTTCAATTGGACCGCTATGTAGGGCATGTCGAGATGAGTCCGTAGACACGTAGTGGGCTCAAATCGGAGTTGTAACGAAAAAGATACGATAAAAAATAGGCCAGTGGCATAACCGTAATTTTTACAAAAATTATTTTTTAAAACCAGATTTCTCTCTCTCTCTCTCTCTCTCTCTCTCTCTCCCTCTCGCGAAACAGGCTGGCCACGCTTGGCCAGGACTGGGCTGCTCTGGCCACGCCAGGCCTTGGAACCGGTCGGAAAATGACCAGCATGGTCCGGCGAACACTTCTGGGCTGAAGCCCCGCCACGAGCCGCCACGAGCCGGAGAAGATCGGTTTTCCTTCTAACTTTCAGATGCCGTTTATGGTCGCTCTGGCGACGAAATTCATCGATCCAGGTATGGTTTCTCACCTACTCTTCGAGCTCCAGTTGATGGTTGGGTAGGATTTGATTGATTTCTAACCTAGATAATTCGAATTGTGACTTAGGTTTTGGCTGATTTTCCAATCAAAATTTCGGCCACTTTCCGTCTGAATTGGACGTTGCCGTACTTGAATAAAGTGTTCCACTCGTCTATTAGTAGCTATAGTTGGAAGGGTGGCCCTCGATTTGGAGATTTTCCGGCCATCGGTATCGCTTAGGACACTCACGCGCTGCCGACACGTGGGCACTGGAGCAGAGGCGCATTGTATTCCAATGTGATCTCCTGATTGTCATGAGCGTGTAAGTGTGCTCGGATTTCGATTTGAATATCATTTGAACTTCAAACAGATTTATGCCTATTATACGTTATTTGGGTTCGATGTGTTCGGACCGTTGGATTTCAATTGAATTCACGTATGTTGGTCCCTGTATTTTTAGGATAGTGTAGGAATTCGCGGATCGTAAATCGGAGCCCTGGATGTTCCGATTCAATAGTTTAAAGTTTGCGTTTTATGATAACCGTCCAATCGTGCGATCGTGAGCGATCCGACCGTTCGATTTGGACCAAACTTGCAAGGTAGGTTTAGAAAATTGTGTGGAATCTATAGGGACTTTCTGATCGAGAATTCAAGATCGTGGGCCCAGCGGGCCCAGTTGACCATGTTTAGGCAGTTTGACCACTCGAGTGACCGTGGGTCTTTCGAGGTAGTTTTACTCTTCGAGAAGTATTAGAACGAACTTGTAAACGAGTCCTGAGCGGAAGTTGAGTCATTCTGATCATGTTAGGAGTAGAGGATTGTTTTATAGTACCTTATAGAAATTCTTGGATATTACATTCGTAATTAAAGGTTATTACTTTTGTTAATGGATATTATTATGGATTTATATATTACATCCGAGGCCTGCAAGGAGGTAACTAACAAGATATCGGAATTGAGGAATCTTATTGGAATTGACGGCATATCAGAGGAATTGACGGAATATGAATGGGGGTACACCTAGGTGGAGAGTAAATGAGATGTTTAACCTAAATTTAGTGATTTTATATCGGTATTTATGGGTAAAAGCCTAATGCATAGTTTTCAATGTGTGAGACAAGGGTTGAGGATTTCTAAGTTTTAAAAGAGTTCATACAATTCATAACTATTTTCTTGAATAATACATTTGTTATTTCCTAAGAAAGAGGGAAGCGGGTTTTTATGTAAACTGTTGATAATGACATTTAGATTTCGTGTAGTTAATGCTATTTTGATAAATTTCTCATTTTCCTATTTATATGTAATAAGTTAATTATATATCTATTTATATATATATATGTATTTATAAACGAGCTTAATGTGAGCTTCGAAGGAAAGGTTAAAAGTGTCTTTTGGAGCTTGTTTGTTTATTTGTTATTTTTATTTTTATTTTTTATTATATATATATAATAATATAAGCCAATAATATATAATTGATTTAGGTATTTGAGGAAGTTCAAACGAGTGGCTTACTTATGTTCTGGAAAGTTTTACATCGGAGTTTGTGAATGTTATTGAGCATATCATTAACATGAGAACTTGGATTGATTTGCAATTACAGTGAAAGATTACAATTAACAGGTTACACAGGTGCAATATAAAAAGAGAAAGGACTACGTGTGGCTGTTTGTGCCTAATAAATCTCGGCTGTAAACTGGCCGAAAGTGACAAGACCCGACCCAAATTCCACTTTGAAATCTGAGCCGAACCCTGTGTGTTAGAAATGTGCCCTAAGAGCCAATACATTTGATGTAATCTCCTTAGAATACATTTCGTATATGATATATAAATGGCAAACTTATTTTGTTATCTTTTACATCGTATAAAGAAACAAATGTCCAGGGTATGCTAAATAAGAGATAAAGTAATCTAAAGAAGATTAGATTCATGAGACCTTTAATCTCTAACTGTACTATCCCAAAATGTTCCTAATCATAGGTTATCAAATGGACATTGATAAACCGTCAAGATTAGCACATATTATGTATGCTCAATTGGGAGGATGGTTACTCTCAAACCATTTGTGTAGTTGACACTAATACAAGTATGTGGGTGCTCATTAGTGAATGAGTACACTGAACGCGATCAACCGTAGTTCTCATATGGAGTATTTATCTATATGTCAAACGAGAACTCATAGTTGCAATAATGCAAATTAGTCCTTAGACCTGAGGCATCATGGTTGTCCTGTGATGCGTTATTGATCTTTGATAGCTCTTAAAGGCAAGCCGTAAAAGATTTTTCTTAAGTGTTGTTGGGATCTCTTAATTCATCATAGGGGCATGTGAATGTACAATAAGGAATCTCTACTTTCGATAAAGAAGGAGAATGTTTCAAGATGTGATTCAGGAAATCTTCGGCCAAAGTATTTTGAGCTTAATTTAGAAAGTTGTTCTTAATCATGTTCTTTTGAATCACATGAGGTTGTAAATCATATTAGGGGTTTGACATAATTAATCTGTAGCCTAATAATATGATTTGAAACATTGTATAAGAGAAGGACCGTATTGCATTGCAATTCCAACTGAATAGGTTCTTCATCTATTCTAGTTAGCTTGGGTAGCCTTGATATATTGCTAAATGTCACTCTTGGCTTGTGGAAGTCCTAGGATTGATTGTGATCGATCCAAATAAAGGAAGAATTAAAAAGGGGTTTCAATTCCAGTTGGTTAGAAAAAGTTCTTATATTTTCCCACTGCCTTGCTAATTAGAACCTAATGGATCGCACACCTTAAATGGTTAACTTTGAGTAATACAAATGAGAATGAGGAAATCAATTTGATTGATTTTATGTGCATGATTTACTACATGTAAAAACGTATTTGGGCCTCGGTAATAGTTAACGGAAAGCCCAAATGCTTGGGTATCAAGCCCAAGGGCTTAAGACACCTAAATATTATGGTTTAAGTGTCATAAGGCCCAATTTTGGAAGCCCAACGGGTTTTGGCCGAAAATGCTTAAGTAAATGTGTATGGGAATTGTTTCCATAAGCTCATTAACACACAAACACAATCCAACATCAACCGAATGGGTTTGGGAGATCAAAGAGAGATCAAAGAAAGTTTTCAAGAGTGAAAAATACTTTCATCTTTCAAAGTGGTTTAGATTGAAACCAATCTTGAGAATCTTGCACTAGCATCCAAGTATTCTCAAGATACTTCTTCTCATCTCAAGGTTCCATTGGTGTGGAGACTTAGATGCCATATACTTTTGTGGCTCACATGGAGGAGAAAGATCAAGGAGCAAAGATCAAAGATCAAAGAGGAGATCAACAAAGAGGAAATCATCAAGAGAAAACCAAACGCAAATTGGTGTATATAATTGCTTCAAGGGTAATTAGATCTTATCCTTTCTCTTGAATTTTCATTTATGAAAAACATATCAATGTTCATGGCTTAAGATACTTGGAAGAAGTTTTGTTTTTGAATTTAAACAACCACCATAGACTTCCCTGCTGCGATTAATTTGATTAAATGCATGTTTATTATTCAAATGAACTTTGGAAACTTGGTCCCATGCTTCATTTAATGAAGTAACGCCTTGACTAGCAAACCCACTAGCCGCAAAAAGGCATTTAATGCACCAGGGAAGAAGGGAAGTGACTAAAGTCAGGATTTGGTGATAGAAATCAGAGTGGTTAGGCGCAAACATTCTTACAAATATTCTTACAACTTAAGGTCAGATCACCAACCACCAGGCCAGGGCATTAAATGCGTTCCTACGGCCAGGGGTGCAAAATCCACGATTAGGGCGGCAGGAATTTACCAGGATTTATGGGGTCACACCACCATGCTTCACGATCCCAAATGTCGATTGGACTACCCACTTGCTCTGATCAGGCTCCACCATGCAGATTTTCAGCCTCGATTGCTACTCCAGAGCTCTTCCTATAAATACCAGGATCGAGCTACATTCAAAGGTTCAAACACCAAACCAAAAGCCTCCCACGGAGCAAATTATATTTTCCTGTAATGTACTTTCAATACCTTTACTTGCTTTCCTAGGAGTACTGAAAGATTGTAAGGAAAATCCATCCATCAATATATCATATGTTGCGTAGATTCAGCTGCACCAAAATGGATTCAGCTGCATCCTCAACTTGTGATACTCGCAAGTGCACGAGCCGTTGGTAGTTTAGCATATGTAAGTGCGAGGTCGATTCCACAGGGATTGGTGATTGAATAATCCAATTCAGTTTTCCTACACAAAACAGAAATGAAAACAAGAGAAACAAAACAAGAAGAAAGAAAAGAACTAAGACAAGATGGTGAGGTTTTAGAATCCACCCTAATTGTTCTAATCATGTTATGGCAGCAAGTAAACAAATTGATTCACTCATGAAGATGCTCACAATAAGTCCATGGTGTTTGGATCAAATTGTATTGAACATCACAAGGACCCCAAGCATGGTGTTTACATTAGGAGACCTAGAAACCAAATCACATAAGTTGCTAATGGATGGAATGAAGATGATCCCCAAACCTTCCCAACAAGAGCATAACGCATAAAACCTTAGGTGATCAGTCAAAGGATGCAAAACAGCTCCATTAAAACAGTGAAGACGAATTCATGAATGAAATCAAACTTTATAAACTCAAACCATGATACAAGACTAGCAAGATGTTTATTACAACTAATAACAGAAAAACAAAGTAAAACAAAGAAAATACAAGAAGAAAATAAAAGACAAAGGGAGGAGAAGAAGATAAGGACAGCATGCTAGAGATGGAAAAGAATCATCTCCATGGCTGCCAGGAGGCCAAAGCCTCCCAGCTGCTGCCTTCTCCCTTCTCTCCCTTTGTGACTCTCAACTTTCCCTCTCTTTGTGTACAATGGAAATGTAAATGATGGATATCAGGATATTGCTTGATGAAAGTGTTTGGAATGGAAGTGGTATTTATAGGGAGAGGGAAGTGAGAAATCTGAATTGAATATGGCAATGACCTAACACACTTGCATTAGATAATCAGAAATGGTTACTCCACTAAATCCCACTAGCAGCCCTAGCTCATCCTCATGTCAGCATGACCAAGCTTCCATTCAGAAACCAATAGCTCATGCCTAGCTCATCATGACCAAGCATGCAATGAGCTCATCTTCCTGTCAGCATGATGTGTATTTCCATGGGCTCACGAATTGGGTTGGGCTGAATCAAATGATGACTTTAAGATGTCCAATTTGAAGTTCAGAATTCCATTGATCCAACCACACAAGTATTGGCCCCATCCAAGTTCGGATGAAGAAGATAAGTCCAAAATGAACTTCTAACTCAGGCTCCAGCTTTTGCTCGTTTTTGCACCATTTTGCTTCAAATGCCTTAAGTTGTATTCCTCTCATACTCTCATGCTCTATTGGCCTACAAAACACACAAAGAGAGGCAAATAACTTAGAAATCTAAGAAACTAAGCAAAATGAGTAAGTAAATTGGGCATGTATATGTATGAAAATATGAGCTTAACACACCCCCAAACTTAGATTTTGCTAGTCCTCGAGCAAAACAAAAGGAAAACGAAGAAAAACAAAACAAAATAAGAAGTTAACTAGACCACTTTCGTAGGTAACTCGATTGCATTGAGCGTATGCAACAAGCCTTTAAACCTCTAGGCATCCCTAGTAGGAGGAGTTGTGTCTCCTGAGGGTTTAACAGATTATCGAATACCCACAAACGTTTTACCTGACTCTACAAAACAAAGTAGTCAAAAACTTAATAGATTTGTTAGTCTAAACAAAACAAAAAACAAAAACAAAACAAAAACAAAAATGTTAACCTTCCAACCGAACAGAAATTTTAAACTTCATAGACATGGCTCAACAAGGAACAAAACAAGCACTAAGGAAGTTCTAAACATTATTCAAGTGCTACCACAATCTCACAAAAATCATGCTCAAGGTGTGTGTGTGAATTAGCTATGAAGATACAACTCATGCTTCTCAAACAACGATATGAATTCCTGCAAGAATGAACACAAGTTTGCCAAGCTAAACCAAAATCAATAGGACTTTACTTGTGGATGTAATGGGGTTATGATAATGGTTAGACAAAGAATGGATATGGAAACACAAGGTCTAAAGAACAAAGTAGAGCATGACATGTAAACAAGATCATTGACATTTGAAATGTAAGGCACAAAAATTGAAGAGCTCACAACACCAGATTTTGCAATTGAATCACTTCACAATTTGAATTTGACATTTACACACTTTGTATAATATTTGGCCCAATTTTGCGGCTCTTTACCCTAGATCACCTTGATTTCTCCTTATATCACCCTAGGGTCGTGACTACATTGGCCACACTTCTTTTCTCTTTTTCTTTTGATTTTTTTTTATAGCTCATTTATTGCCTTGAATACATTACAATCTCAAATACAATCATACTCTACATGTCCCCTAGATGATAAGGTGATAGAAAGAAATGGCTAAGTGTTTGAGCACAAAAGGGTTTACAATGGAATATGTATTGTATGGGTTGATGGAGGAAAAAGAAAGAGGCTTAACAAAGATGGCCTAAATCATATCTTAGTTATAAACTTAACATTCCAGTGAATCACACAAGCAAAAATGCATACAATTGTGTAAGACATGCAAGAGTTGTATAATCATGGCTAAAGTGCATAGAAAGCTCAAACATAATTATGTGAGACTTAGCTAGCAAAAGAATAAGATTCAGACCTAACACAATGCTTATCAAATTCCTAAGAGCCATATTAGAAGTTAGACACAAGATTTATCATTGGTGTGGGAAGGAAAACTGAAAATGACTCAAAGAAAAACGTGAGGTTTCAAATTGCTGTTCTGCTCTAGTTTCAACATATAATCTGTTTTGACATGTAACTTTCAAACCACTTGGTCAATTTTAACGTTCTTTATGTCGTTGGATTCAGCATGAAAAAATGAAGAACACAACGCGGACCAAACTTTCAAAACAGAAGTAGAAAATAAAATTTTTGTAGCAATGAAGAAGCCTACGTTTTCAAACACAAACACAAAAACTAAAAAAAAAACTTCCTGCACCCCCAAACTTAAATGAAGCATTGTCCTCAATGTTTGAATCCATGTAAAGCATGCAATGGACATAAAATCAAGGGTAAAGGAATGAAATGAAAGAAATAAAGAAATAGAGGGTTTAGAACTTCCCCTTGAAGACAATGAGAGGGTAATACACATAGTATGGCAGCACATGTTCTTCTTTGAGTATTTGGGTCAGCTACTCATCATGTTTCTCCCACATCAAGGAAAAGAAAACCCTAACAAAAACAAAATAGAAAATGAGACACAACTAAGAATGAGTAGCAGTTATTATACAAATGAAAGAGATATGATCGGAATGCTTCCCTTTGAAGTGATAGCTGGAGCGTGGTTGGCCATAGCAGCTAGAGGTCGACTTCTCCGCTACTCCATACTCCATGTTTCTATGGATTGGGTTGTCTCCTCTCTCTCCCTTTTTCTTATTGAGCTACTTCAGAAATGCTTAAAAGAAAGACAAGGAAACTTGAAACAGAATTTCAGATTTGTTTGATTAGGAAACCATAACTTAAATGAAAAGGATAAACTAAACTAAAACATCAAGATTAGGGATTCAACTTCACCACAAACATCTAATTCCATGCTTCAAAGTAACAAGCATCAAAGTAAATCAAACTAGCTTATGGAGTTCGTTCTTTCTCAAATATGATTATCCATATGGTGTGTGGTTTTAATCAAGTATTCAGAAAAAGCATTTAGCTATGGTGTTTAGTCTAAACACAAATTCCAAACCCATTAAGAACAAGAAGAACAATAAAGAACCAAGTAGAATTTTAACATGGTGTTTGTCTTCAATATCTACCCATCTATTCACTAATCAGTCCAAGAGTCATATGGTGTTTATGTAAACTTGGACAAGATATTTAATTAAGAACAAGTGAATGAAACCAAAAACTAGAAATAATCAACATGCTACTTGAACCCTTTCTTTGGTGTTGTGTAAGCTGGGACTCAAACCCAGTTCTCTTGCTTGTCAGGCAATTGTCCTTGTCCGTTGGACTACAAACACAACTTATCAATTAACCTCATTAACTTTAAAACATGAAACTGCCCAGTTATAAAAAAAAATAAAGTAGGAAAACCAAATAGAATCAAGCAATGTTACCAATCCCCGGCAACGACGCCAAAAACTTGTTGCGTAGATTCAGCTGCACCAAAATGGATTCAGCTGCATCCTCAACTTGTGATACTCGCAAGTGCACGAGCCGTTGGTAGTTTAGCATATGTAAGTGCGAGGTCGATTCCACAGGGATTGGTGATTGAATAATCCAATTCAGTTTTCCTACACAAAACAGAAATGAAAACAAGAGAAACAAAACAAGAAGAAAGAAAAGAACTAAGACAAGATGGTGAGGTTTTAGAATCCACCCTAATTGTTCTAATCATGTTATGGCAGCAAGTAAACAAATTGATTCACTCATGAAGATGCTCACAATAAGTCCATGGTGTTTGGATCAAATTGTATTGAACATCACAAGGACCCCAAGCATGGTGTTTACATTAGGAGACCTAGAAACCAAATCACATAAGTTGCTAATGGATGGAATGAAGATGATCCCCAAACCTTCCCAACAAGAGCATAACGCATAAAACCTTAGGTGATCAGTCAAAGGATGCAAAACAGCTCCATTAAAACAGTGAAGACGAATTCATGAATGAAATCAAACTTTATAAACTCAAACCATGATACAAGACTAGCAAGATGTTTATTACAACTAATAACAGAAAAACAAAGTAAAACAAAGAAAATACAAGAAGAAAATAAAAGACAAAGGGAGGAGAAGAAGATAAGGACAGCATGCTAGAGATGGAAAAGAATCATCTCCATGGCTGCCAGGAGGCCAAAGCCTCCCAGCTGCTGCCTTCTCCCTTCTCTCCCTTTGTGACTCTCAACTTTCCCTCTCTTTGTGTACAATGGAAATGTAAATGATGGATATCAGGATATTGCTTGATGAAAGTGTTTGGAATGGAAGTGGTATTTATAGGGAGAGGGAAGTGAGAAATCTGAATTGAATATGGCAATGACCTAACACACTTGCATTAGATAATCAGAAATGGTTACTCCACTAAATCCCACTAGCAGCCCTAGCTCATCCTCATGTCAGCATGACCAAGCTTCCATTCAGAAACCAATAGCTCATGCCTAGCTCATCATGACCAAGCATGCAATGAGCTCATCTTCCTGTCAGCATGATGTGTATTTCCATGGGCTCACGAATTGGGTTGGGCTGAATCAAATGATGACTTTAAGATGTCCAATTTGAAGTTCAGAATTCCATTGATCCAACCACACAAGTATTGGCCCCATCCAAGTTCGGATGAAGAAGATAAGTCCGAAATGAACTTCTAACTCAGGCTCCAGTTTTTGCTCGTTTTTGCACCATTTTGCTTCAAATGCCTTAAGTTGTATTCCTCTCATACTCTCATGCTCTATTGGCCTACAAAACACACAAAGAGAGGCAAATAACTTAGAAATCTAAGAAACTAAGCAAAATGAGTAAGTAAATTGGGCATGTATATGTATGAAAATATGAGCTTAACATCATACGACCCCTATTTTAAAGGCGTCGGAGCACCATCTCTGTTACTCTCTCATCCACCCCAGATATCATATGACCGTTATTCTCCGAGCAACGCGCCGGAGCACTGCCCAAAACCCACCGTCAACACCACCACCAAACGGCCTTGTAGCTTAGGTCGTGAACCTGACGGCCGAGATCAGTTCCTCTCTCGGCCACAATCATTTGAATAGAAGTCGAACCCAAACAGGCGCACCACTTAACCATTTTATCCAAACCACATCACCATCTCGACGCACGGTAGACTGTGCCTGGCATGCTCGCACAACCGCACGGCATCCAAAAGAAGGACGTCACATATTGACGCATATCACCTCGGCCCGAAGCACCACGTCGTGAGATTTGCGCAGCCAACAGTGGCTTGATCCCTTGTTAAGTGTACGTAGGCAACCTAGAGTTAATAGGTGCAGCCGCGAGACCAAGTGATTGAAAAACTGTCAGTTAAGTTATCTTCAAACCTATTATTGTACTGGTGTTGTTCTAAAAATTGGGATCAAATTCCGTTAATAGAATTATCTGTTTGATTTAATGAGGCCTGAAGCCAAATGATGTGATGCTTGGTTGCATGAACTCTATTTTTGTGCGTGCTGAACGTTTCATATTTTAAAATCATGTTTTATACAGGTAGAATTTTGGGAAACGAGCAAATTATAAGGGAACTTCTAAGGGCATTTTGGTCAAGAGTGCCGGCATCTGCCAGGTGTCGGGCACGCACAGGGTTCGGCTCAAAATCCAAAGTGGAATTTGGGTCGGGTCCTGCCATACTAAGTATGTGAATGGATTTTGAGGTGATTATTGGATTTGAATCTTGTTTAATTATTTCGGTGGTATCGATAAAGTTGTTTGAGATCATTAATTGCATTGTTTATGTATTATCGACTTAAGAACATAGTTGGTTCTGTTTCGAATTATTTGAAGGCCGGAGGCCTATTATGTAATTGCATGTTGTTAACTTGTGCATGCTACCAGTTGGTCTTTTGAAAATGTGTTTTTAGCAGGTTGAAAAATTTGGGAAAAGTCCAATTTTCAGGGGAGACTCTGTTGAAATTTCGCAGAGAGTCTCAGTTCTTAGTAAGTAGGCCCGGCATCGATTTGATGTTGGAAATATGACGGGATTCTACCTGGGTTCCGAGGAATCTGAAGCGGGTCCTGTCAGCATGATTTTTTGGAACAAATGAGGCTGCATTCTACATCTCTCTCGAAAATAAGAAATGGGATATAACGAATTTGGGATAAAGAAATTGCTGGACAGATTTTACTCTATCTATTTCTCGCAAGTGCACGAACCAATTATAGTATAGGAATGCAAGCACGAGGTCGTTCCACAGAGACTTGGATGAAAAACACTTATTACTACTACTTAGACTCACAAGTAACCCTAAGACTAAACAGAATTTAAATGAAGTTGTTTTGAGTTTGTTGAAATGAAAACTGGAAAAAAGGAAATGCAAAGTAACAAGTGACTAGCAAGTAGATGTTTTAGAAAGTTGAGAGACAAAGGAGACAAGCACTATGGTTTCAACTTCACCACGAGAATCCAATTTCAAGCTACAAGTTAACAATCACCTAAGTTGATTACAATTTCTGGAGTTCGTTCTTTCTTATGTATGATTATCCATATGGTGTTTGGTTTTAATCAAGTACTCAGAAAACACAACTTAGCTATGGTGTTTAGTCTAAGTTATGAATCTGAATCCATTAAGCTTAAGAAGAACACAAAGGAACCAAGAACACATTTAAACATGGTGTTTGTCCTAAATGCATTACTCACTCATTCACTAATCGGTTCATGAGTCATATGGTGTTTATGTAAACTTGAACTAGATAACCAACATACATGTGTTCATAGTGGCCAGTTATTTAAACATGCATAAAGATTCAACTAAGAACAAGTGAATGAGACCAGAAAATTAGAAGTAATCAACAAAGGGTAACATTAACTTGAAAACATGAAATTGTCTTGTCATGTTACATTGAAACCCTAGTTATGGTGATTAGTTACACTCCATTAATGGAAAATACATTTGAATCATAAATAACATGGAGAGAGTAAGAAAAACCCGTGAAGAACAAATTATGTTGTTGAAGAGCTTCTCACAACTTCCACCATGTATGCTGCAACCAGAGATGAAGAGTGGTGTAGATGGTGTGGATTGCGTTTGGGAATTGATGGGATGGTGGAGGATGGAGTGATCTGTGGGAGAAGTGTATGAGGTTGTGGTTGGTGTGTAGGAATTTCAAAATATTTTTCCAAAGTTCATTTGAATATTAAACATGCATTTAATCAAATTAATCGCAGCGAAAGTCTAAGGTGGTTGTTTAAATTCAAAAACAAAACTTTCTTCCAAGTATCTTAAGCCATGAACATTGATATGTTTTTCATAAATGAAAATTCAAGAGAAATGATAAGATCTAATTACCCTTGAAGCAATTATATGAACCAATTTGTGTTTGGTCTTCTCTTGATGATTTCCTCTTTGATCTTTGATCTTTGCTCCTTGATCTTTCTCCTCCATGTGAGCCACAAAAGTATATGGCCTCTAAGTCTCCACACCAATGGAACCTTGAGATGAGAAGAAGTATCTTGAGAATACTTGGATGCTAGTGCAAGATTCTCAAGATTGGTTTCAATCTAAACCACTTAGAAAGATGAAAGTGTTTCACTCTTGAAAACTCTCTTTTATCTATCTTTGATCTCCCAAACCCATTTGGTTGATGTTGGATTGTGTTTGTTTGTTAATGAGCTTATGGAAACAATTCCCATACACATTCACTTAACCATTTTCGGCCAAAACCTATTGGGCTTCCAAAATTGGGCCTTATGACACTTAAACCATAATATTTATGTGTCTTAAGCCCTTGGGCTTGATACCCAACCATTTGGACTTTCCTTAACTATTACCGAGACCCAAATACGTTTTTACACGTAGTAAATCATCCACATCAAATCAATCAAATTGATTTCCTCATTCTCATTTGTATTACTCAAAGTTAACCATTTAAGGTGTGCGATCCATTAGGTTCTAATTAGCAAGGCAGTGGGAAAATATTAGAACTCTTTCTAACCAACTGGAATTAAAACCTCTTTTTAATTCTTCCTTTATTTGGATCGATCACAATCAATCCTAGGACTTCCACAAGCCAAGAGTGACATCTAGCAATATATCAAGGCTACCCAAGCTAACCAGAATAGATAAAGAACCTATTCAGTTGGAATTGCAATGCAATACGGTCCTTCTCTTATACAATGTTTCAAATCATATTATTAGGGTACGGATTGTTTATGTCAAACCCCTAATATGATTTATAACCTCATGTGATTCAAAAGAACATGATTAAGAACAACTTTCTATATCAAGCTCAAAATACTTTGGCCAAAGATTTACTGAATCACATCTTGAAACATTCTCCTTCTTTATCGAAAGTAGAGATTCCTTATTGTACATTCACATGCCCCTATGATGAATTAAGACATCCCAACAACACTTAAGACAAATCTTTTACGGCTTGCCTTTAACAGCTATCAAAGATCAATAACGCATCACAGGACAACCATGATGCCTCAGGTCTAAGGACTAATTTGCATTATTGCAACTATGAGTTCTCATTTGACATGTAGATAAATACTCCATATGAGAACTACGGTTGATCGCGTTCAGTGTACTCATTCACTAATGAGCACCCACATACTTGTATTAGTGTCAACCACACAAATGGTTTGAGACTAACCATCCTCCCAATTGAGCATACATAATATGTGCTAATCTTGACGGTTTATCAATGCCCATTTGATAACCTATGATTAGGAACATTTTGGGATGCTACAATTAGAGATTAACGGTCTCTCAAATCTAATCTTCTTTAGATTACTTTATCTCTTATTTAGCATACCTTGGACATTTGTTTCTTTACACGATGTAAAAGATAACAAATAAGTTTGCCCTTTATATATCATATATGAAATGTATTCTAAGGAGATTACATCAAATGTATTGGCTCTTAGGGCACATTTCTAACAATCTCCGACTTGCACTAGAGCCATGTAGCCATGTATCGCATACCCATTATCTCTGTATGTCTATCCAGTTGTGACTGTGACATAGGCTTAGTGCGTGGATCTGTTACGTTGTTCGCAGATGCCCCATCTGATGGTAACGTTTTTCTATGTGTTTGGATCTCTCTGATGAGACCTAGGTTCCTTGGCTTGAGCTATCGCCCCATTATTATCACACAGTAAAGGTACTTGTGACATTATGGTTAGAACCACATTCAGTTCGGTAATGAACCCTTTTTATCCAAACAGATTTTATTGTAGCTTCTAAAGCGACAATGTAATCAACTTCAGTTGTTCTCTAACTAACTACGTCCATTCAAAATGAAGACGTACCCTTAGGTGGATTTGCAATTGTTGATATTAGATACATTATCCGAATCAGTAAATGCTTCCACTTGCTACTCTGATGTTCCTTCCAAATGAGGAACATGTCCTTAGTCCTTCTTAAGGATTTAAGAACATACTTGACTGCTCCCAATTGATCCAATCATGGGCTTGATTTATATCTTCTAGTTATACTCGTATAACCAATATCATGTCTTGTACATGCTATGACATATATGAGAATCCCTATTGCATATGCATAAGAGATTTTACTCAACTGATGTAACTCATAATGAGTTTTTGGACACATGTTCTTAGAAAAGTGAAGTCCATGTCGTCCTGGAAATAAACTTTTCTTAGACTGTTCCATATGAAATCTCCTTAGTATCTTATCAGCATACAAGGATTGAGATAATCCAATTATTCTCACAGATATCTTATCAGCATACAAGGATTGAGATAATCCAATTATTCTCTTAGATCTATCAGGATAAATCTTTATCTCAAGTATGTAAGATGCTTCTTTAAAATCTTTCATTAAGAATGATTTTAATGTGTCACAGCTTCACTGAAGATATCATTCATATATCATTTCCGATAAGTAGTATGTCATATACATACATTACTAGGAATACTACCAAACTCCCACTGACCTTTTGTGCACTCATTTGTCATCCATGTTTTGTATGAAGTCAAACGATTTGACAACTTCATCAAATAGGATGTTTCAACTCCAAGAACCTTGCATCAACCCATAAATGGATCTATGTAGCTTGCATACCTTATGCTTATCAACTTTAGAAATGAAGCCTTCAGGTCGATCTATATATTTCTTCCTGAAGGTGGCCATTCAAAAAGCTGATCGGTGCATATTTACATATCATTTTGTACCCTTCTAATTTATGATTTGGTTATGTTTTTGAGTTAAACTTGTGCTTTTAATAAGTTTTGTGTTTGTTTCAGTGTTATAAGCTTGAGACTCACTAATTGCATTTTGGAGACAAGTTAGCTCAAAACGGTGTCTGCAGATCAGTCAACTTCACGGATTGGACTGTGCTTACTCAAGAAGAACCAGATAATGAGCCATACGTCATTGGAAAGCTACGGAAGTCTAGTTTTTGTAGAATTTTACGGTTCATGATTCCGAGTCTTCTAGAGAAAGTTATACATGTTTTGGCAACTTAAGGTCAAATTCGGCAGCATCTGCGTTACTGGGCCAAAAATCACATTTGAAGGCCTTCCCGATTTGTCCTTGAGTTGGGCTGCATATGCTTGGAAAGATAAGACAAAGAGATTCAAGATCCATATTTTTCCAGATTTTTCAGAATGGAGTCACAAGCCCAAAACGAGCCCACAAGCTGGCTGCAATGCATTGTCATGCATGACATATGCATGATGAAGTGTTGTTGATTGTGGGAAAGTTTGGTGAAGCATATTCAATTCCTATAATTGAGTGGAATTTTTCAGCAACCAAATGAATTGAAAGATGTTGAAGTGGATGATGCAACACTAAGCCTAAAGACAAGAGGAATTGTTTTCAAATGCAATTGTGTGTTAGGTTAGGTTGGTGAATTAAGTGTTGTGTGTTAGGTGAAGTTAGTGTGGTTAGTGAATTCAATTGTATATTCAGATTTTCATTTCCCCTAAGCCTATAAATAGGGAAGTTCTCTAAGCTTGTAATCACACCCCAAGGGGGGAGCTCTCAAACACTTCTCTAGAGCTCCCTTCCCTTCTCTCCCTCAAATTCTCTTAGTTTCCCTTTGTAGTTCTCAATTGTTGTAATAAGATCATTCTACTAAATTTTCTTTGTACTAAATTTCAAACACTTCACAAACACCTTTCTCTTCCTTCCCTAAATTCTCAAATTCTCCAAGTTCACAAACATCCTCCAAGTTCTCAACCGCTCTCTTCCAAATTCACAAAGTTCCCAAACACCACTTCATTTCTTCTAAAAGTCTCAAAAATCTCTCAAACACTTCTCCCTTCTCTAAAGCTCCCAAACACTTCTCAAACACTTTCTTCTCCCTCCTCAAAGTTCTCAAACACTTCCTTTCTTCCTCAAAGTTCTCTTAGTTTCCTTAATGTTTTCTTAGTTGTAATTTATTTTTATTGTAATGTACATTCTTTCTTCTTGTTTTGTTTCTTTTGTTTTCATTTTTGTTTTGTGTAGGAAACTGAATTGGATCATTCAATCACCAATCCCTGTGGAATCGACCTCGCACTTACATATGCTATACTACCGAACGGCTCGTGCACTTGCGAGTATCACAAGTTGAGGATGCAGCTGAATCCATTTGGTGCAGCTGAAATCTACGCAACAAGTTTTTGGCGCCGTTGCCGGGGATCGGTAACATTGTTTGATTCTATTTGGTTTTCCTACTTTTTATTATTTTTATTTTTTGTATATAACTAGACAGTTTCATGTTTTAAAGTTAATGACGTTAATTGACAAGTTGTGTTTGTAGTCCAACTGACAAGGACAATTGTCTGACAAGCAAGAGAACTGGGTTTGAGTCCCAAGCTTACACAACACAAAAAAAAGGTTCAAGTAGCATGTTGATTATTGCTAGTTTATGGTTTCATTCACTTGTTCTTAATTAAATATCTTGTTCAAGTTTACATAAACACCATATGACTCTTGGACTGATTAGTGAATGAATGGGTAGATATTGAAGACAAACACCATGTTTAAATTCTACTTGGTTCTTTATTGTTCTTCTTGTTCTTAATGGGTTCGGAATTTGTGTTTAGACTAAACACCATAGCTAAATGTTTTTTCTGAATACTTGATTAAAACCACACACCATATGGATAATCATATTTGAGAAAGAACGAACTTCATAAACTAGTTTAATTTACTTTGTTGCTTGTTGCTTTGAAGCATGAAATTGGATGTGTGTTGATTTTCCTTTTATTTCCTAACCCTTTTAATTCCATTTCAAGTTTGTGTGTTTGTTTTAGCAATTTATGACAGCTTAATAAAAATGGAGAGAGATGGCAACCTCAATCATAAGAATGGGAAGTGTGGAGCAGTGGGAGAAGTCGCGACCTCCAAATGCATCCATACTCGACCTAATCGCTTCAAGGGGGAGCATTTCAATCCTTTCTCTTCTTTAAATTCTGTTTATTTCTTGGTTTGTTTCTTTTAGTACAACAATTTATGTCATTTGTTTGAGTTTGTTTAGAGTACTTAGTTCATTTTCATTTATGGTTTGTTGTCTCATTTTATCTTAATTTTTTTTTTCTTCTCTTAAAAACTAAAAATTCAAAATTCAAAAATTCAAAAAGATTTTTCATATGAGCTGACTTATGGTAACTCCAGGAAGCACTTCCGTCAATACAGTGTCTAGGAGTTCTTTAGGCGACACCTTCGGTGTCTAAGAAGTTTGGGTTTTAAGCGGGACCATTGTGACCCCTCCAACCTTCCCGGATCCCCTGGCTGTGTTTTTCTGAGGCCCTTAACTGGTCATCCGTGAGTTGCTTGTATATTCGTGTGTTTTTAAATCAAGTTTTTTTTTAATACTTATTTATTATTATTTCCTTTGTTTTCTTTTTTGTATAGTCTTTGTTTTTGTTTTGTTTTGTTTTGTTAAGTTAGTCTATGTATTTATTTACGTGGTATGGTTAGTTAGTTTCTAAGTGTTAAAACATATTTTTATTTCACTTCAAACTCTGCATTACAAACAAAAACAAAAATAAAAACAAAAACATAAAAAAACATAAAAAACAAAACAACAATAACAGCAACTTCTTCTTCATTTTCATCTTCTTCTTCATCTTTATCTTCATGGCATGCCTCTATTCTCTCTTACTTGCAGAATTTGCAGCAGCTCCACATGGTCTTCATTTTTCTCTCAGTGCTTCCACGTGCTGATTGGCACAGGAGAGCCGCTTCTGGAGGTCCGCTACTATAGCCTTCAAGGAAGCTACTTCCTCGCTCAGCGCGGCACACTCTCGTGTTCTCGCCAACAATCGCATGCCTAAATTGGTAGCCGAGACCGCATGGAGCACCGTTAAATTGTGGGACTCCTCCACTGCAGCCTTGTTGGACCTCTGTGCCACATGCAGGTGATCTGCCGATGTGAGTTTATTGCCAATCATGCTGCCCAGGAGCACTGCTCTGTTCGGCACTGCCTCAGAAAAGTTCGGTATTACCTCAGCAAAATTTGAGGCCGTACCGTGATGATATGTGGAGTTTGGGAAGACAGGGTTTGGACGAGCCCTTATTTGCGCATTCGGTGGCGCAAGGGACAATTCAAGGTTAAGATCATCAAGGTGAGTGCAAGAGGATGTCATTGTTTTGTTTTTGGATTTTTTTGATGTTTTTCTCTGAATTTGCAGGAAGAAATGCGGGGTACTCTTCTACATCACCGAGATGTGTTTAAATAGATTTATGCAGACGAGGGAGCCAAAAGCACTTCGGATCTCGAGGGTGCTATCTTGTGCTCTTTTCTCTCGGATCCCTTCATTTCCGGCGCAAATTGCGAGCGCGTTTTTTAAAAAGGGAGCATGTCTACACTTTCACTTACTTTTGCCTCCCTGTTTTTCTGATGTTTGTGTTTTTTTTATTTTTCAGTTGTTATTTTATTTTATTTATTATGTTTTTTTTTTCAATTGTTTTCTTCTTGTTTGTCAGGTTTCTCAAGAATGTAATTGCAAGAATAGACAAAATTAAAGATGCATCTTGGACACCTGGTGCAAGAATCCCAACTCTTCTTTTAAATTCTTGTTTGAATTGTTTTTTTTATTTCAGTTGTTATTTATTTATTTATTTATTTTGTTTTTATTTAATTAGGTAGTACAATTTAAAACTCATAGGATCTTCTTTGAATGAGCTAAATTTTTGGTAACTCCAGTGAGCAACCGCAGTCTATACAGTGTCTAGGAGTTCTTTAGGCGGCACCTTCGGTGTCTAAGAAGTTCGGGTTTTAAGCGGGACCATTGTGACCCCTCCAACCTTCCCGGAACCCCTGGCTGTGTTTTTCTGAGGCCCTTAACTGGTCATCCTTAAGTTTTCTCTTAAAAGAACAAGCTGTTATTTGTGTGTTTTCTTAAACTATTAAATAAATAAATTTTATAATATAAAAAAAAAAATCATTTTTGGGTCTTCGTGTTTTTGTTTGATTGTCGTTCTTTAAAATTAGGGTCAATCGTTTCTTTGAGATAACATAATGTTTTTATTTCCCAATTTTATATAATTAAAAAAAGAAAAAAAAGACGAATACACTCAAAAATTAAATAATAAATAGAAACAGTAGAAATCATTTTTTCACGCGCTTGGTGTCTCGACCATAGGAGCTTTGAGTTTGGCCCTCTCGACTGTCCTCTTCGGGGCTTCCCGCACAGTCTCTTGGGGCTCACCACTTGAGCTCCCAAAGATCGCAATCTTAGCTTGAGCATAACTACTCTCGCGATCTGCTTGCTTGCGTTTACCCGGTCGGTCTAGGTCCTCCAGCTCTTTCTCATGTCACGAGAATACAACTCTACCATCTTTGTTAGGTTTTTATTCTCGTCTCGTAATACTTCTAGCTGGTGTCGATTCACCTCCACTATCCTTGCCCTCTCCCTTTTCAAGCGTTTTATAGCACTCTGACACTCTTCAACCATACTTCGCTCCGCCGCTCACTGACCTTTCAGAATCTCTACCTCATGGGACTTCGCAGTAGGCGATGACCCAAACTTGCAACACATGCTGTACTCTCCACGCTCAGTGCCAGGGCATCACTCGTGACCCGGTTGTCATCCCTTGTCCCGAACACACGTATATCTTTAGGAGTTACTAAATTTCTGCCAACTCCAATGGCAACATCGTTGTCCAGGAGTATTGAGTCATTGACAGGTCACAGGCCCCCTTGCGGAGGCAAAGTAGGGCACCCATACCTGGTGCCTCCTGCTTGGCCCCATGTCTGAGTTGGTGGAGCTAGGTTGAGATCCAACGAAAAGGGGTAGGAAGAAGCCATTTGATTTCTCACTTTTTCTTTTTCTTTTTCTTCTTTCTCTTTCTCTTTTGTGTGTTTTTGAGTTTGTGTTTTTCCCATTCTTTTTTTTTCTTATAGATGTAGTCTTTGACAAACCCTAGCTATTACAGCGTCTAACCATTTTCTGAATCTCCAGCATTCCTTGAGTCCCACAACCTTCTCGCTTTCCAACCATACCCAACTCATTTATCACAACGTGACCTTTCTGAACGGACGCGTTCAGGAAAGTCATCACGACTTTGTATGGCCCCGTAATTTCTGCTTGTGGAGTCTGCGGCGCCTCTATGCGTCGACACGTGTCTCGCTCTGCGAAACATCAAGGACCACATTTTCTCTTTTCTGAAATCCCGCTTTGTGCTCATAATTCACGTTTCATTTTTTTTTTTAAAACAATAAAAAACGTGTGGGCTTCGGATTTCATTTTGGGTCGGGTTTCACCATAGTTTGGGTTTCAAAGTGGGTTAAATTAACCGTGGTTTGTGTTTCGAAATTGTGGGCTTTGGGCTTCAAAAATTTTGGGTTTTAGCTTGTGTAAGACTGTCTGTTTAGGGCTTACCTGTTTTGAGTGTTTTGTTTCTTTTTATTTGTTTGTTTATTTTGTAATTTTTTTTTTTTGTAATTATTTTATTTTATTTTATTTTTGTGTGTTTTGTAATTTCTATTTGCTTTAATACCTTTACTTTGTTGTTATGACATTGCTTGTGGCTAATTTTTAAACATTGAGGACAATGTTCATTTCTAGGTTTGGGGGTATTGAAGTTTAGCAAATAAATTTGGTTTTTCATAAATTTTTTTTAAAAAAAATTATATATATATATATAAAAAATTAAAAAATTTTAAGTGCTTGTTTTTCTTTTATTTTGAGTTTTGTTTTGTTTTGTTTTTTAGTCACTTTCCGAACACATATGATGAGATTGTGATAAATGTTGCATGACTTAAATGAAAATTGGATTTCATTTTATTTTATTAAAAAAAATTTATAAAAAAAAGAGAGTAAAAATTTAAATTGAAAATAAATAAATAAATTTGGCATTGTTCTAGCATGATATGCTTGAAACTTTCTTTACACTTGCCATTTGTTTCATAATTTTCCAATTGAAGGATTTGCATGATCTAAAGAATTGTATGAAGCATAAATTAGACTTATATAACCAACCATATAAAGTGAGCTTTTGAGCCTTGTACTTCAATTCATGAGTGTTATATACACATACTCTTAATTTCTTGTCATCTAAGTTGTTGTTTGATCTCATTATTCATTGATTTGGTTGAACACTTAAAAGTCATTCTTATGCAATTTGATTTCATGACATTTATGAAATGATATTAAGGCCCTCTTTGGATCGTTTGTGTCTTTTAAGCTAACCTTATGCATGCTTAAGCATGATTTTCCATTGTTAACCATTTTGAGCCTACATGTAAACCTTTTCTTTCATTTAACCAATTATATTTCCTCGCCTTAGCCTGAAAAATAAATATTTACCTTTCTAAGGAACTCATGAGCTTTAATTGGGATGTGTTTTTCATACTAGGTTTGGGAAGAGGTGTTACATTTCAAAAAATATATATATATATTCACACAATTGGTGAAAGAAAAGAGTAAAGTTGTGATTAAGTGGTGGTTGATTGAAAATTCATTTTTGGGCCTTCAAAATAAATTGGTGGTTGTTCAATAAAGGAGTGAATTATTGTAAATGAAGGTATAAGGAGTTTTGATCATGTAAAAGAAAAAATCTAATCGTGATGATTCGAAGTCTTATAAACAATTGTTTTATGCTCTTATATTTTGAGTTCCTTGGACTTTGTTTTATCCATACCCTTCATTTCTTACTCACCTTACACCTTTGGCCCCATTACAACCTATGTTAAAGACCTAAATTGATCTTAAATGTCATGTGGTTGAATTGCATACATTTTTCTACTTTTAAGTGTTTGGCATCCTTCTTGAGATCATATTAATGCAAGTTCTTCATCTTTCTATTTCGAGTTAAGTCCTTATGGTTTAACTCTAATCTCATGTTTATAACTGAGTGTTGCATTATAGCCCTCTTTCGAGTGATTCATTTGTGAGAGGACAACTTTGGTGAGATTTGAAGTTGAACTTGTGCTTTGTATGATTTTTGAAATTGTGTGAAAACTAAGATTGGGAAATTTGTTGCATTTGGCTATAACACTACCACACTTTGAGCATGTTGTGTTTTGAACTTTGCCACCTTGTGAATAATGTCTAAAATATAGCTTTTATTGTTAAAACGTTTAAGTCATGTGCATGAGTCATTTCTCTTCAGAAACGTTCGGGAAGATTGTTTTGAGTTTTTTGTTTTGTTTTGTTTTGTTTTTTTATATATATTTATATTTTTTGTTTTTGTGTTTGTTTGTTTATTATTATTATTATTATTATTATTATTTTACTTTTTTTTCGTTTTGCTTAAGGACTAACAAATCTAATAAGTTTTCTAACCATTTTGTTTTGTAGAGTTAGAAAAACGTTTGTGGGTATTGTATTTGTTAAACCCTCAGGAGAAACAACTCCTCCTACTAGGGATGCCTAGAGGTTTAAAGGCTTGTTGCATACGCTAAATGCAATCGAGTTACCTACGAAAGTGGTCTAGTTAACTTCTTGTTTTATTTTTATCTTTGTTTTCCGTTTGTTTTGCTCGAGGACTAGCAAAATCTAGGTTTGGGGGTATTTGATCGGTGCATATTTACATATCATTTTGTACCCTTCTAATTTATGATTTGGTTATGTTTTTTAGTTAAACTTGTGCTTTTAATAAGTTTTGTGTTTGTTTCAGTGTTATAAGCTTGAGACTCACTAATTGCATTTTGGAGACAAGTTAGCTCAAAACGGTGTCTGCAGATCAGTCAACTTCACGGATTGGACTGTGCTTACTCAAGAAGAACCAGATAATGAGCCATACGTCATTGGAAAGCTACGGAAGTCTAGTTTTTGTAGAATTTTACGGTTCATGATTCCGAGTCTTCTAGAGAAAGTTATACATGTTTTGGCAACTTAAGGTCAAATTCGGCAGCATCTGCGTTACTGGGCCAAAAATCACATTTGAAGGCCTTCCCGATTTGTCCTTGAGTTGGGCTACATATGCTTGGAAAGATAAGACAAAGAGCTTCAAGATCCATATTTTTCCAGATTTTTCAGAATGGAGTCACAAGCCCAAAACGAGCCCACAAGCTGGCTGCAATGCATTGTCATGCATGACATATGCATGATGAAGTGTTGTTGATTGTAGGAAAGTTTGGTGAAGCATATTCAATTCCTATAATTGAGTGGAATTTTTCAGCAACCAAATGAATTGAAAGATGTTGAAGTGGATGATGCAACACTAAGCCTAAAGACAAGAGGAATTGTTTTCAAATGCAATTGTGTGTTAGGTTAGGTTGGTGAATTAAGTGTTGTGTGTTAGGTGAAGTTAGTGTGGTTAGTGAATTCAATTGTATATTCAGATTTTCATTTCCCCTAAGCCTATAAATAGGGAAGTTCTCTAAGCTTGTAATCACACCCCAAGGGGGGGAGCTCTCAAACACTTCTCTAGAGCTCCCTTCCCTTCTCTCCCTCAAATTCTCTTAGTTTCCCTTTGTAGTTCTCAATTGTTGTAATAAGATCATTCTACTAAATTTTCTTTGTACTAAATTTCAAACACTTCACAAACACCTTTCTCTTCCTTCCCTAAATTCTCAAATTCTCCAAGTTCACAAACATCCTCCAAGTTCTCAACCGCTCTCTTCCAAATTCACAAAGTTCCCAAACACCACTTCATTTCTTCTAAAAGTCTCAAAAATCTCTCAAACACTTCTCCCTTCTCTAAAGCTCCCAAACACTTCTCAAACACTTTCTTCTCCCTCCTCAAAGTTCTCAAACACTTCCTTTCTTCCTCAAAGTTCTCTTAGTTTCCTTAATGTTTTCTTAGTTGTAATTTATTTTTATTGTAATGTACATTCTTTCTTCTTGTTTTGTTTCTTTTGTTTTCATTTTTGTTTTGTGTAGGAAACTGAATTGGATCATTCAATCACCAATCCCTGTGGAATCGACCTCGCACTTACATATGCTATACTACCGAACGGCTCGTGCACTTGCGAGTATCACAAGTTGAGGATGCAGCTGAATCCATTTGGTGCAGCTGAAATCTACGCAACAAAAGCCGTCTTCACATCCATTTTGACAAATCTCATAATCATGGTATGCATCTATTGCAAGAAAAATCCGAATAAACTGTCATAGTGACAAGAGAGAAGGTTTCTTCATAGTCAATCCTTTTTCTCTACTTGTAGCCCTTTGCTACTAGCCTTGCTTGTAGGTTTCTACTATCCCATCTGAGCCTATCTTCCTCTTAAAGATCCATTTATTCCCTATTGGTACAATACCAGGAAGAGGATCAACTAGAGTCTAGACTTTGTTGGTATACGTAGAATCCATTTCGGATTTCATGGCTCCAAGCCATTTCTATGAGTCAATGTCTGACATTGCCTCATTATAGTTCGAAGGGTCTTCGATATCTTTACAATCACTTAGGAGATTCAACTCTCCTTTGTTGTCATGAAGGAAACCATAATTCCTTTTAGGCATTCTGCTAACCTTTCTTGAACTACGTGGAGTCTGTGTTACAACAGGTTTGTGGATCTGGGATTGCACTTAGTTCAGTGTTGATTTCTAGCTCATTGGACAATTCCATGAGTTCTATCTCATGTCCCCTTTTCCCATCAAGAGTGTATTCTCTTTTTAGGAAGGTAGTTGACCTTGCGACAAACAACTTTTGCTTGTTGATATGATAGAAGTAATATCCCATAGTTTCCTTGGGATACCCTATAAATCTACACTTCACTAACCTTGCATTTAGTTTATCCACATCTTGCCTTTACATATGCTGGACAACCCCAAATCTTGATCTAATCAAGACTTGGTTTCTTCCCAAATCACATTTCAAATGGAGTTTGTGGAATGGATTTGGAAGGCACTCTATTTAGCAAATGAATTGCAGTTTCAAGTGCATATCCCTAAAAGAATATAGGTAAATTAGTACAGCTCATGGAACTCATTTTAGAAACTCCATTATGTTGTGGAATTCCTGGTGGAGTCCATCGTGATAAGATGCCATGTTCCTTAAGGTAATCAAGAAACTCTGTGCTTAAGTATTCACATCCTCGATTCGAATCTAAGGATTTTAATACTCTTGCTTGTTTGGTTTTCAACTTCATTTCTGAATTCCTGAAACTTTTCAAAATTCAGATTTATGCTTCATTAAGTATAAATACTCTAACCGTGAATGATCATCGGTAAAGGTAATGAAGTATGAATAACCGCCCTCTGTGTTTGTATACAAAAATCCACAAACATCTTAGTGAATTAATCCCAACAGTTCTGTAACTCTTTCTCCTTTACCAGTGAAAGGAGACTTGGTCATTTTTCCATGTAGACAAGATTCACAAGTGATGAGCACAAAATAAATACAAGTTTTATCCTTAAATTTATATTTGTTAGTATTTTCTTTTGTATTATGTAAATTTATTAGAGTATTTGTATTGGCTATTTTCAATCTTTGTTTTTATATTTAATGAGTAGTTGTATGTAGATATTAAGTGTCTTCCACCAATGGCATGAGGAGGAGGAGGAATAAGCAATGTGTTGCAAAAAGAGAGGAAGAACTCAATTTGGATTTGATGACTTTGCCTTTTACAGCTCATGCTGTACAGTCCATTTGCAGACCTGAAAAACGAATTTTCCCATTCTCAAATGAATAAATATCCTTCATGACACTTGTTCAATAAGATGTCGACTAAAACATATCCAAAAATTGGAATAATTGGATAAAACCTCAATCCACAGGCTGTCAAACACCAAGACAGATTCATGACTTTGCCTTTTACAGCTCATGCTGTACAGTCCATTTGAAGACCTGAAAAACGAATTTTCCCATGCTCAAATGAATAAATATCCTTCATGACACTTGTTCAATAAGATGTCGACTAAAACATATCCAAAAATTGGAGTAATTGGATAAAAACTCAATCCACAGGCTGTCAAACACCAAGACAGGTTCTAGAAGACAGCTTGCATATGCAGCTGGAATGAAAGGGACTTCATGCTTCTATAAATAGGCAACAACTAGAGAGAAAGTGTGCAGAAATTCAAGAGTGATACACAGCAGAAGGAAAGAAAGTAAGAGAGAAAGAGAGAGAGAAAGTGAGAAAGAAAGAGAACAAGGATGGAAAGGAAAGAACCGAGAGCTAATAACTCTCTTAAAATTGTTCTTCACCTTTCTTAGTTCTCATTTAATTCATGTATTTTAGTTTCTTTGTTTTGTTTTAATTCTTAATTATGTCTAGCTAAAATACTTAACTAAGGTTGGATGAAACACCATTATTAAATAAAGTTCTAGTTTTTATCTTCAATTCTCAAATATTGTGGTGTTCAATGATTATAATTTTCACTTCACATGATTAATAGATTAATCTTCTTTTCACCACTTCTATCATGTATTGTGACATATAACATGTATTTGTGGTAGTTAAGAGTTTGGATTAATCTATTAATTTATCCTTGGTTTATATTTCTAGTTTATAAATTTCTTTGATATTTTGTTATTCAAATAAACTTTTTCACATAGGATGCTTAGGAAACTTTGATCCTTTGTAGTTAAATAATTTTGTTTATATATTATGCTTAGAATTTGTACTTATGAAGGGAAGGAAAATTTACTTATGATCTAAAGTACAAGCTTAATTGATAAATCTTGAGAAAGCAGTAGATTGATTTCTAGATTGCTACTCCATGGGAATTGAAAGATAAATAATTAGGATCTTATGGAATAATGGTGTGGATTCTAATACCTTAGTTATTTTTTCTCATAAATTTAAATCTTAATTTCAGTTTATTGTCATTTCCATATTTGTTTCATGCTTTATTTAATTTTCTTTATCAACAAACAAATCACCATTTGAATCAACTAGGTTGGCAATGAAATTAACTTGAGTATAATTGGTTTTCTATCTTTACACAGCAATCCCTTGGGTACGATCTCGCTCTTACACGTTTATGCTATATTCGATTCGTGCGCTTGCGAATTTATAAATTTTAAAAGACACCGCTTTTGGTGACAACAACAAGTAGGCATAGGAACATGATCAAGTGATCCAAAAGGTTCCATCGTTTGCCATCCAGTGAATTCTATCTTGGCTAATGCATCCAAGTTTAAGGTGTCACAATTTAGTTGATGTATCCACATCTCTAGGCCTCTCAGGTCTAGTTGCATCTTTATCATATACAGTTCATGCTACCATTCATTTCTAAAATGAAAAGAGACTATCAATCAAAATTGCATAAGCAACGATTTGATTGATATGTGAAATAGAACAAAACATTTTGTCAAACAAAACATCAAATCCATCTCTTAAAAATATAGAAACAGATATTAAGTTCTTTACACATCCAGAAATGAAATAACAATTATTTCAAATTCAGGTCTTCTTCGGAGGGTAGTCTAGAGATGTTAGGTGCCTATTGCATTGACAACTACATTAGTGCTATTTCTCACGGTTAGCACCATTTCTCATTTTACAAGTCTTCTACTCCCACTAGCCCATGCACACAATTGCATATATATTGACTAGCTCCTGAATCAACTATTCAGTTTAGAAGCTTTAACTGTAATTACTAATTTTAGAACAAGAGAGTGACCTTCTAAAGGTTTTTCTCTTGAGGCTTGCAAGACATCTCTTGCAATTTCTCTTCTTTTCGGTTCACAATTGTATACCATTTTATACCCTTATAGCTTATGATTTAGTTATGTTTTTGAGTTAACCTTGTGCTTTTAACCTCTTTTGTGTTTGTTATTCAATTTATTGAGCTCTAGGTATCACTTGAGGCATTTGAAGTAAAATGGTGAAAATAAAGTGTAAAAACTGGAGACTGAGTTACAAGTTCATTTCGGACTTATCTTCTTCATCCGAACTTGGATTGGGCCAATACTTATGTGGTTGGATCAATGACATTCTGAACGTGAAGATGGACTGCTCAAAGTCGACATTTTATTGCTCCAAGCCCAATCCGTGAGCCCAAGAAGTTACACATCATGCTGACTTGCAGATGAGCTCATTGCTTGCTTGGTCATGCCTGACATGAGGATGAGCTCTTGGTTTCTGAATGGAAGCTTGGTCATGCTGACATGAGGATGACCTATGTCATGCTGGTGGGAATTGTTGGTGAAGTGCAACAACCATTTCTGATTATCTAATGCAAGTGTGTTAGGTGATTGCTATATTCAATTCTGATTTCTCACCTCCATTCCCCTATAAATACATCTTCAATTCCAGATTCAAAGTGTGCAAGCCTGGGATTCACAACCCCACAATTCAGCCATCCTTCATTCCATCCTCCCTCAAACACTTCCCATTATTTTCCCAAACAACAAATCCTGGGATTCACAACCCCACAATTCACTCCAGCCCTCCTCAAACACTCTCAAATCACCAACACACTCCAGCAATCAACCAAAAGCTCTAAACAGCCCCATCTCACCAAAACAGCTCCAGCAAACCTCTCTTCCATTTCCCTACGAATTTCATCTATCTCAACCATCACCACTCACTTAAACTCATCCCAAATCACCTCCATATCCTTCATACATCTTTCTAGAAGTGGGGAAGCTCTTGGATAAGCATTAGAAGTGGAGAAGCACTTGGAGAAGCCTTGGACACCACAAGAACTTCATAAAAGGGGTTTTTCTACTCTTATTGCATTCATTATGTTTTCTCATTTCTGTTCAAGTCTCTTTCCTATTATGAGTAGCTAAATCCATCACTAGGGCTTCGATGTAACCTAACATGAATATTCTGGGTTTATAAAGTTCAAGTTTCAAGTTTGATTCGTGATTCATGTTCTTATTCATTTTGCATACCTGCCTATATGCTGATCAGAATGTCTAGCTACCATTTTGATTTGTGTATCTTGGTTTGAATTAAGAGTATACACCCTACTTTAATTCGAATTGAACTATGAATAGGAAGAGTATGTATGGACATTCGACAACAGGGATTAGATACATACTTGGTTGTTTAAAATGTTCTTCTATGCTTAATGGGTTCCTAATGCTTAATTTTAGGTTAGACAACAAATGATCAAATTAGGGAATTAGGAACACAAGGTTAGGACCAAACACCATGGCTTAATCATACTTTAGCTAGAATCAATCTTTGAATATGAATTAGACTTGTTACTTGACTCCTTATAACCCAGAGTTCAATTGTTATGGTGAATCGAATGCCCTAGTCTCCAAATCCGTTTTCCAGCCCTTCAAAATCACTCTTTGTTACACTTGTTTATTTGCTTTCATTTGCAATTTCAGTTTGCTCACTTCCTTTCACAATCACAATCACTCTCACTTTAATTTCTGTTTTAGACTTAACTTCCTAACTTCTTGAATTCGGTAATCTAAGTACATAACTAATTTGAACTTCTCAGTCCTCGTGGGTACGACCTCGTTCTTGTCTTTGCTATACTACTGATTGGCACGTACACTTGCTAGTTAACATAATTAAACAACAAGTTTTTGGCGCCGTTGCCGGGGGACTGAACGAAAGTTCTTCCCTGGTTATGTGCCCAAGGTTACCCTATTCTTTTTAGTGTTTCTAATTAATCCAATTTTCTGTTTCAGGTAGTTTATGTCTAACAGGCCATTCCTTGAACAAGTGAGGTCTTCGTTCCAACGTTCCAGGATCTTTAACGCAGGACCATCATTGCAACCAAATCGTGTGAGCTCTGAAATTCAAAATCGTCTAGAAAGGGAGTTGTCAACTGCAAAAGAGCAAGCTCTTGCTACATTTACAAGTCTTGCTCTCCACACTGAACTTCCTGGTTCTTCACCTTCAAATTCGGAAGCAAGTTCAGACCAAGAAGAAGAAGAAATGATGGCTGCCATTGAGTTCATGGGAGACCTTGATATCCCAACCATTCCAGCATCCCCTTCAAGCATTTCGCTGCCCACTGTAGCTCGAAACTATGAGCTTAAATCTTCTCATCTTAATATGTTACCTTCCTTTTATGGTTTACCTAATGAAGATCCATTAACCCATATAAAGGATATTTTTAATGTTGTGAGCTCTTTTCCCTTGACAGGAGTGACAGAAGATCAACTTCGAATGAGAGTGTTTCCATACACTTTGAAGGATAAGGCGAAGTATTGGTTGAATTCTTTGAAGCCTGGATCACTCACTACATGGGCTGCCATTCAAAAGAAGTTCTTGGAGAAATACTTCTCCACGCAAAAGACCGACATGCTTAGGGACAAGATCTTGTTATTTGCACAGCAAGATGATGAATCGTTTTGTGAAGCATGGGAGAGATTCAATGGGCTGCTCAATCAATGTCCTCATCATGGGATTCCATTGATGCTCCAAATGCGTATGTTTTATAAAGGACTAACCCCTTCTAGTCATAATATTGTCACAAACTTTGCAGGTGGTTCTTATAAGACCAAGACTCCGGAAGAAACATATGAACTCTTTGAGGAGATAGCAATGGAGACCCAACATACGGATACAAGAGGTAAACGTGTTGTTAGTGGTTTTAATGACTCTTCTAGTGTGCAGATTTCAAAACTGGAACAAAAGCTAGATGCTCTTCTTGCATTGAACTCAAGAAACCCTCCGAAGGAAGTGTGTAGCATCTGCGAAACTCATGACCATGCTACCATAGCTTGTCCACTTGGGGCTGGATATCCAGAATTTGTGCAAGAGCAAGCTAAGTTGGTAAATTCCTACAACCAAGGTCCAAGAAATGATCCATACTCTCAAAGTTATAATCCAGGTTGGAGGAATCATCCAAACTTTTCATGGAGAAATACCCAGAATCAAGAAAATCCCCCTTCATTCCAAAGGCCACAACAATCATCATCATCTTTGGAAGATATAGTGAAGCAGATGGCAATCAACCAATCCAATTTTCAGCAAACTACACAAGCTGCCCTCTCCAAATTGGAAGTCCAATTAGGCCAATTAGCTGCTGAAGTAACTCAAAGAGAGCTTGGGAAAAGGCCAAGCCAAACTGAGATCAATCCAAAGAACCATGAAGTCAAGGCCATTCATGTGCTCAGATCAGGTAAGATTGTTGATAATAATGTTGATTCTAATCTTTCAAATGATGTTGTGGTTGTAGAGAATGAAGATGAAGAGGAGATCACAACTTTGGAAGGAGAACAACCCAAAACATCCCAATCTGCTCCTAAGGCCAAATCAGATTCTCATGAATCCAAACAATTCCAATTGCATAAAAGGGATGACAAATTTGTGCCACCACATCTTCAAAAAGATAGATACGTGCCACCCACTCCATATGTTCCACCGATTCCATTTCCAGGCCGTCTTAAGGAAGCAAAGCAAGATAAGACTTTTAAAGAGATTTATGATATTTTGAGTAAAGTTAATATCAATTTGCCTTTGCTTGATCTTATTGAACAGATTCCTGCATATGGAAAATTCATCAAGGACTTGAAAACTCACAAGCTCAATTTCGCTCCAAATGAAGGAGTAAAGCTTGACATGAATGTAAGTGCTGTGTTGCAAAGGAAGCTTCCACCAAAATCAAAAGATCCTGGCAGTTTTGACATTCCAATTAACATTGGAGACAAGAAGGTTGGAAGAGCCATGTTGGACTTAGGAGCAGGCATCAATGTGATGCCATATTCAGTTTATCAAGAGCTTGGTTTAGAAGGGATGAAGAAGACTTCAATTCGTCTTGAACTAGCTGATCATTCTATCAAATATCCAAAAGGTATTGTAGAAGATATTCTAGTTCAAGTTAATACACTAATTCTCCCTGTTGATTTTGTAGTGATGGATATGGAGGACAATCCAAATGGAGATCGTGTTGATCCCATTCTCTTAGGACGACCATTCATGGCCACAACAAACACAATTATCAATATGAAAGATGGCACCCTCTCCATGACTGTGTTGGATGAAACTGCTGAATTTAAAGTGTTTGATCCTCCATCTCAACCTTCTATCTCTCTTGATACTTGTTTTACAATTGATGTTGTGAATGATGAAGTTTCTTCTAAGAGTTTGCAGAAACAGCCCACTGATGCTATAGAAGTTGTCATTGCACAAGCAGAGGAAGAACAAGTTGAACCAAACTTCCAAGAAGTGGTAGCTACCCTAGAAGTGTTCCATCCATTTCCACCAATTTCTGGGTTACCACTTGAGCCCCTTGATCCATGCTCTACGAAGTTGGAACCAACCAATGGCATGTTCAAAGTTACACCCCTTGCACAATTGAAGAAAAAGAAAAGGAAAAGACAGAGGAAGAAGAGAAGGAAGAAGAGAAGAAGTTGGGTGAACTATCTTGAGACGATTGATCCGAAACCCCCCAACTCATCATAAGCTGATTGCATAATGTCTTGCCAAGACATTAACTAAGGCGCTTCTTGGGAGGCAACCCATGTGTTCAAGAAGATGGTGCTTGGTAGCGGTCGACCTAATCGCATCAAGGGGGAGTTTCTCTAAACCTTCTTCTTAACTTTTCCCTTTATCATTTGCATGTTCTCAATCATCTTTTCTATGCTTTAACATTGAGGACAATGTTCAATTCAGGTCTGGGGGGAAGGTTTTCAATTTGAATTCATTTGTGGTTTCTTTTGTCACTAATAATTTTTTTTTTATTTTTAGAATGTCATACAATCAATGCTATGGAGCTGCTATTTGAGGTTTTCATATCAGAATTTTGCACTTCACAAAGCTTTTGCTCTTAGAATTCTGGTGGCTAAAGTACCATGCTCAAATTCTCGAAGGAGAATAGTGGAGACTACCCTAGTGAGCCATATCGAGCCTAATTGCTTTCTTGAGAGGGTTTAAAGTGTTCTATTTCTCATCCATACTTATTTTCTTCAATTCACTCTAATTGATCTCATTGTTCCATTTTGATTGAATACTAAGGATGATTCTCTTTTGCAGATATCATGTGCTTGCTCTCATTCATGAATGAACTCATTGAAGTGATGCTAGGCTATGTGTGTATAACCATTCTATGTGCTTTCTTTTCACCCTACCCATATGTGTGTTCCATTAGCCCTCTTGAAGCCAAACACTTAAAGCCTTTTTCTTCTATCACCCTCATCATTTCCCTACCTTTGTATCTCAATTGAGATACTTGACCTATTGTAGCCATACCCTATAACTTAGAAATATACCAAGGTGTGCCAAGATAAAGTTTAAGGCAAGGAAGTTGCTGCCATGTACCTAAATGAAAGATGATGTGAATCTGTGCAATGAAGTTAAAGATGGTGTAGATCAAATCAGCAAATAAGAAAGATAATGAGAAGTGTGTCGATTTGATCTAAGTGTGAAAAATAAGGTCCATGCCAGGTGATACCATGAAGTTTGCAGCCATGTCATTCTAAATTCAATTTTACCTTGCAGATCAATGAAGAATGCAACCTTGGTATGTTCTTAAGTTACTTGTTTTTCCTTCCAATTCTTCCATTTCCCCTAAACCTTAGCCTTTCATTACAACCTTGTGAAAGACCTAGCTGATCTTTGAGGATGTATTTATGGGTACTGGTAAGTATGTGTATATCTCTATTCTTAGTATTTGATTCCTTTCATGAGATCTAACCAAATTTGTGCTTCTATTTCATACACTCACTTATGCTTTCTTGAGAGAATTAAACCATAGGTTCTGAGTGATTGAGTGTTATCTGTGAGAATTAGAGTCGAAACATGTTCTCTATTCAAGGTTTGAGTATGCTTGCTTTGAAGCCGTGTGCCTTTGAGCTATAGCTTCCACTTTACACACTGATTGATCACCTATCTTGGCAACTCTATGGTATTGGAGGTATGACTAAAGTTTTCTTTCATTTTCATTAGTTGATTTCAAAGTTTGTTTTTCTAACCACTTTGTTTTGTAGAGTTAGTAAAGCGTTTATGGGTATCGTTTCTGTTAAACCCTTAGGAGACACAACTCCTCCTACTAGGGATGCCTAGAGGTTCAAAGGCTTGTTGCATATGCTCAATGCAATCGAGTTACCTGCGGAAGTGGTTTACATAACTTCTTGTTTTTGTTTTGTTTTGTTTTGCTCGAGGACTAGCAAAATCTAGGTCTGGGGGTATTTGTTCGGTTCACAATTGTATACCATTTTATACCCTTATAGCTTATGATTTAGTTATGTTTTTGAGTTAACCTTGTGCTTTTAACCTCTTTTGTGTTTGTTATTCAATTTATTGAGCTCTAGGTATCACTTGAGGCATTTGAAGTAAAATGGTGAAAATAAAGTGTAAAAACTGGAGAATGAGTTACAAGTTCATTTCGGACTTATCTTCTTCATCCGAACTTGGATTGGGCCAATACTTATGTGGTTGGATCAATGACATTCTGAACGTGAAGATGGACTGCTCAAAGTCGACATTTTATTGCTCCAAGCCCAATCCGTGAGCCCAAGAAGTTACACATCATGCTGACTTGCAGATGAGCTCATTGCTTGCTTGGTCATGCTGACATGAGGATGAGCTCTTGGTTTCTGAATGGAAGCTTGGTCATGCTGACATGAGGATGACCTATGTCATGCTGGTGGGAATTGTTGGTGAAGTGCAACAACCATTTCTGATTATCTAATGCAAGTGTGTTAGGTGATTGCTATATTCAATTCTGATTTCTCACCTCCATTCCCCTATAAATACATCTTCAATTCCAGATTCAAAGTGTGCAAGCCTGGGATTCACAACCCCACAATTCAGCCATCCTTCATTCCATCCTCCCTCAAACACTTCCCATTATTTTCCCAAACAACAAATCCTGGGATTCACAACCCCACAATTCACTCCAGCCCTCCTCAAACACTCTCAAATCACCAACACACTCCAGCAATCAACCAAAAGCTCTAAACAGCCCCATCTCACCAAAACAGCTCCAGCAAACCTCTCTTCCATTTCCCTACGAATTTCATCTATCTCAACCATCACCACTCACTTAAACTCATCCCAAATCACCTCCATATCCTTCATACATCCTTCTAGAAGTGGGGAAGCTCTTGGAGAAGCATTAGAAGTGGAGAAGCACTTGGAGAAGCCTTGGACACCACAAGAACTTCAAAAAGGGGTTTTTCTACTCTTATTGCTTTCATTATGTTTTCTCATTTCTATTCAAGTCTCTTTTCCATTATGAGTAACTAAATCCATAACTAGGGCTTTGATGTAACCTAACATGAATATTCTGGGTTTATAAATTTCAAGTTTCAAGTTTGATTCATGATTCATGTTCTTATTCATTTTGCCAAATTGCCTATATGCTGATCCGGAATGCCTAGCTACCATTCAGATTTGTATATCTTGGTTTGAATTAAGAGTAGACACCATGCTTTAATTCAAATTGAACTATGAATAGGAAGAGTGTGTATGAGAATTCGACAATCTGGATTAGATACATACTTGGTTGTTTAAAATGTTCTTCTATGCTTAATGGATTCCTAATGCTTAATTTAGGTTAGACACCAAATGATCAAATTAGGGAATTAGGAATACAAGGTTAGGACCAAACACCATGGCTTAATCATACATTAGCTAGAATCAATCTTTGAATTTGAATTAGACTTGTCACTTGAATCTTTATAACCCAGAATTGAATTGTTATGGTGAATCAAATGCCCTAGTCTCCAAACCTGTGTTTTAACCTTCAAAACCACTCTTTGTTACTTTTGTTTACTTGCTTTCCTTTGCAATCTCAGTTTGTTCCTTTCTTTTCACAATCACAATCACAATCACAATCACTCTCACTTTAAATTCTGTTTTAGACTTAACTTCCTAACTTCTTGAATTTGGTAATCTAAGTACATAACTAATTTTAACTTCTCAGTCCTCGTGGGTACGACCTCGTATTTGTTTTGCTATACTACTAATTGGCACGTACACTTGCGAGTTAACATAATTAAACAACATCTTCCAATGTCCATTTTTGCCACAATGAAAACAAATACCTTTCAGTTACTTGTCTTTCTTTTGTATTCTTTCTTCCTTGGGTTTTTAGAAAACTTTTCTTCTTCTTTCCTTTATCCTTACCTTTTGTTTGGATTTGGAATAAGAAGAACCCTTCTAAAATTTGCAACTATCCTCTTTAACCCTTTATCTTTCGAGATATTCCTTTAAGCTACTATAGCCATGTTGAGTAGCTCATATAGGGTTTCATTCATCTTTCCCATTTTATAGTTCATAACATATTGGGATTAACTGATGATGGGGATGAAAGAAAGAATCTTGTTGAACTTCAACATCAAAGAAAAATCCATATTTTCCAATATCTTAAGTAATTATATTACTTTGAGATCATGTTGATTAACCGGGAACCCACTTACCATTCTTGTCATAACAAGTTCATATATGGTATTGTAAGCTAGGAGTAGCTTCACCTTTTCATGGATGCCAACATGTAACTTTTACCTCGGTTGTCATCTGACACATGCTTCTTATAAGCCTTTGTCTCCTCCTTAATGGCATATGGACCAAGAGGAGTATATGGTGGGGTTTTTCTTATACACAACCAATTTCATCCAATTATAGGAAAAGTTGGTGTTTGTGCATCAAACCGGATAGTTCGTGTCATCTTGGACGTTTGAGTCAAGTATCTTTGAGATTGGGTTTGTGATGGTTAATTTGAAATTCTGCAAAACGTAAATAGATTTTAATTTAGATTAATCTTCTACCAAGGACTTAGGGTCTTTAAGTCATGATGGTAGCTCCCACTATTTTTGGCAAATTTCATATCCCTCCTGAAATCCGAGAGTTTCCGTTGAAACTCTTAGTGGGGATGGGAGTCTCACTTTCACATAGTTTTCCTCAACCTAACAGTTTGTTGGATTGCTATGATACTAATGAGAGGATACTCTTATCCAATCACATCATTAATGTGAATACCCATCACTATGGCCTCTAGAGAACTAGACCTCAACCTAACAGTTTGTTGGTTTCGTTCGTCTTAGTTAAGTTATTCCCACCATGCTTGTGGGTATAGGGTTTCAAGTATGACCTCAACCTAACAGTTTGTTGGCCACACTCGTTATCTATCCGCACTACATCAAGTATGTGTAATAGGCTTCCCTTGGATGGTTACAAGTACTGGATGTTGCCTCACTGAGGTCCAACAATGTGTAAATGTGTCACCCAATAAGAGACTACCACGGTGGAAGGCCACAAAATAGCATTCGAAGTGCCATTTCGCTTATCAACTTAATATTGCTTTGAGGGTAGTTAAATTGGTCTCATTTTAATCCAATTTTAATCCTGTTAAAATTACCTATCTAATCTCATTAAATGGTTCCCAGTGCAATATATTAGTAGCACATAATACTCCCACTAAATGTTTTAGAAATCATTTGCTTGAAATAGTGGAAATACATGATACTACTAATTGATTAATTATCATCATTACCGAACATTCCAATTGCATTGGGCTTGTAGGATGATTATGGACTTTCTTGTTGATCCAACACGAGCCACCATGTTGGATCATGGTCTTGGATGGTGATTCATTTTAATTACGCGCGCATAAAAATAAATTAGGCATGAAAGCTATTTCATTATTACATAGCCAATCAAAATCGAATACATATCCAATAAGCGGCCAATCACATAGCTCAATTGTTTGGTCTAAGTCCATAACCATCCTTTAATTATTTAAATGCTTTAAACAATTAAACTAGCAATGTAAATACATGCTCTTGAGTTGCATACATATATATGGGTTTAATTCAAGTGGTAACCATATTCAAATAAAATAAATTTACCATGGAGTGAAAACATTTTACTACAATAGTAAATGTAATTGTAGAAACCTTTTAGGCATAGTTACACTTATCATATATTGCAACTATATCCAAAACTATTCAACAATTAATAATGGATTCAAAGTTGATCCACTAGGGTGTGGGGTTAAAGCATGCATTTGTATAATACAAAGTGGTGATCATAATTCTTTCAACTAAATGAATAATCATGAATGTGACTAGGTAGGCCAACCACACTCACCAAAGTAATCAAAATTAATTTTAGTGTGGTAGGTAAATAATTAGTGATAGGAATAATTTGATCAACTTTTGCATTTTATATCAAATCACCATCATTTACATCTAGATAGTCCCCACACACTCACCAAAGTAATCTTATTAATTTTAGTGTGGTGGGCAAATTTTTATTGAGTGGAAACATTTTGGAAAAACTTTCAATTTTATAATAAAACATCATCATCATCTTTTGACCTATTTTGGTGGAAAGTTCCACTAAACACAATCATCAAAATTAGTCACCTAACTTATGGATAAAAAAGATCCCATAACAAGAACACCAAGAACACCAAGAACATGCATATGAACTAATATGAATGTTCATGCAATTTCCGGAAAAATCCATATTCCATTTTAACTATCTCATGCTCTTAATATCATATATTTCATGAAGTTAAAATCATGGTGGTTTTAATGCAACTATGCTCTAATATTCATACATACAATTATGAATACAAAGAGAGCATAAATCATCAAAACATAAATCCGGAAATTCAAAATCCCAAACAACCCCTTTCACTCCATTTGATTTTTATTCAATCAAATCAAAATAAATCAAGTATAACTATTATACTTTTAAATGAATTCACAACCCATATATGCATCTCTAAACCCCAAAAACATATCAAGTTCATGACCTATGACTCTGATACCAATTGTAGGAATTTCAAAATATTTTTCCAAAGTTCATTTGAATATTAAACATGCATTTAATCAAATTAATCGCAGCGAAAGTCTAAGGTGGTTGTTTAAATTCAAAAACAAAACTTTCTTCCAAGTATCTTAAGCCATGAACATTGATATGTTTTTCATAAATGAAAATTCAAGAGAAATGATAAGATCTAATTACCCTTGAAGCAATTATATGAACCAATTTGTGTTTGGTCTTCTCTTGATGATTTCCTCTTTGATCTTTGATCTTTGCTCCTTGATCTTTCTCCTCCATGTGAGCCACAAAAGTATATGGCCTCTAAGTCTCCACACCAATGGAACCTTGAGATGAGAAGAAGTATCTTGAGAATACTTGGATGCTAGTGCAAGATTCTCAAGATTGGTTTCAATCTAAACCACTTAGAAAGATGAAAGTGTTTCACTCTTGAAAACTCTCTTTTATCTATCTTTGATCTCCCAAACCCATTTGGTTGATGTTGGATTGTGTTTGTTTGTTAATGAGCTTATGGAAACAATTCCCATACACATTCACTTAACCATTTTCGGCCAAAACCTATTGGGCTTCCAAAATTGGGCCTTATGACACTTAAACCATAATATTTATGTGTCTTAAGCCCTTGGGCTTGATACCCAACCATTTGGACTTTCCTTAACTATTACCGAGGCCCAAATACGTTTTTACACGTAGTAAATCATCCACATCAAATCAATCAAATTGATTTCCTCATTCTCATTTGTATTACTCAAAGTTAACCATTTAAGGTGTGCGATCCATTAGGTTCTAATTAGCAAGGCAGTGGGAAAATATTAGAACTCTTTCTAACCAACTGGAATTAAAACCTCTTTTTAATTCTTCCTTTATTTGGATCGATCACAATCAATCCTAGGACTTCCACAAGCCAAGAGTGACATCTAGCAATATATCAAGGCTACCCAAGCTAACCAGAATAGATAAAGAACCTATTCAGTTGGAATTGCAATGCAATACGGTCCTTCTCTTATACAATGTTTCAAATCATATTATTAGGGTACGGATTGTTTATGTCAAACCCCTAATATGATTTATAACCTCATGTGATTCAAAAGAACATGATTAAGAACAACTTTCTATATCAAGCTCAAAATACTTTGGCCAAAGATTTACTGAATCACATCTTGAAACATTCTCCTTCTTTATCGAAAGTAGAGATTCCTTATTGTACATTCACATGCCCCTATGATGAATTAAGAGATCCCAACAACACTTAAGACAAATCTTTTACGGCTTGCCTTTAACAGCTATCAAAGATCAATAACGCATCACAGGACAACCATGATGCCTCAGGTCTAAGGACTAATTTGCATTATTGCAACTATGAGTTCTCATTTGACATGTAGATAAATACTCCATATGAGAACTACGGTTGATCGCGTTCAGTGTACTCATTCACTAATGAGCACCCACATACTTGTATTAGTGTCAACCACACAAATGGTTTGAGACTAACCATCCTCCCAATTGAGCATACATAATATGTGCTAATCTTGACGGTTTATCAATGCCCATTTGATAACCTATGATTAGGAACATTTTGGGATGCTACAATTAGAGATTAAAGGTCTCTCAAATCTAATCTTCTTTAGATTACTTTATCTCTTATTTAGCATACCTTGGACATTTGTTTCTTTACACGATGTAAAAGATAACAAATAAGTTTGCCCTTTATATATCATATATGAAATGTATTCTAAAGAGATTACATCAAATGTATTGGCTCTTAGGGCACATTTCTAACATGATGAAGGTTTGAGAGGGGATTGTGCTGGGATAAGTGGTGTGCTAGGAATTGGAAGAGAATGATTATGAATTCCAGGATTTTGTGTGTGTTATGAATGTGGAATGGAAGTGATATTTATAGGGAGAAGGAAAGGGGATATCTGAATTAAATATGGCTAATGCATACAACACTTGTATTAGAAAATCAGAAATGGTTGTTGCACTTCACCAATAAATCCCACCAGCAGCCCTAGCTCATCATCATGTCAGCATGACCAAGCTTCCAACCAGAAACAATAGCTCATGCCTAGCTCACCATGACCAAGCATCCAATGAGCTCATCTGCAGTCAGCATGATGAACAACTTCTTGGGCTTACGAATTGGGCTTGGCTGAATCAAATGACGACTTTAAGATGTCCATTGTGAAGTTCATAATGTGTCTGATCCAACCACACAAGTATTGGCCCAATCCAAGCTCGGATGAAGAAGATAGGTCCAAAATGAAATTTTAACTCAGTCCTCCAGTTTTTGCATGTTTTTGCTCCATTTTGCTTCAAATGCCTCAAGTGGTACCTAGAGCTCAATGAACTGAATAACAAACACAAAATGGATTAAAAGCACAAGTTTTATTTAAAAACATACCCAAACAATAGGATAGATTGATACAAAATGATACAGAATTATGCATTGATCAAAAATCTTTTAAGAGATTCTTACCCCAAGACTGCCTATGTCTGTCTACATTCGGGGCACGACGAAGTGGTGTTGCCTTGATTCATTGAGCATACACACCGCTACAACCATTTCTTCCTCCTCTCATCGGCCTCACGATCTTCTTCAGCACGTCTGTACCTCATTTCTTCCTCTTCTCGCTCTTGCCTCTCCAACACCCTCCTCAAGTTAGACATTGAGAGTAGAATGTGCTTTGTAAAATTTGATAAATGAAAGAATAGAGAAGATATGGTGTGAGAGGTATGAGTTGAGGGTGTAGTTTTATAAAGGGATTTAGAAGATAGAGATGACACGTGATGCAATTTTAGAGGATGAAAATCTTATATGAAATATATGAGAATCTTATCTGACATGGCACACGTGGCGCAATTAAGATGAAATCTAAGATTATAATTTTTTAATAAATATCTGAAAATCTTATCTGACATGAGACACGTGGCGCAATTAAGATGAAATCTAAGATTATAATTTTTTAATAAATATTTGAAAATCTTATCTGACATGGGACACGTGGTGCAATTTTAGAACGTGAAAATCTTATCTGAAATCTAAGATTATAATTTTTTTTAATAATAAATATCCGAAAATCTTATCTAAAATAAGACACATGGCAACCAAGAATCTCATCCGAAAATCTTATCTGGAATTTGATGGACACGTGGCAACCGAAAATCTTATCCAAAAATTTAATTCGAAAATTTTATCCGAAAATGTTATTTGAAATTTTAGATGAGAATTTTATAATAAATAGTGACACATGGCAACCGAAAATATTATCTGAAAAGCTTATCAAAATTAATGGTTTAAGTATAAAAAAATAGAAAATAAAGTAAAGTTAATAGTATTTGCCCTTGCCCTTTGGGGTGGAACCAAAAAAGGTAAGGCTATTACTATTCATGTGAATAGTGTCAAACATTGTCTTGCCTTTACCTTGCCCTTGCCCTTGCCTTTTGAGGTGGAGGTGATCTTAGAGCAACTCCACCCATTTGCCCTTTGCCATGGCAAGGGGGGCTAGGGCAGCTACTATTCATGTAAATAGTGACTACCCTTGCAAAAAGTAATGTGTATTTCCACCCGTTACCATAGCAAAGGGTAAAGACTATTCATTTTTTTGTTTTTTTCACAAATTTGTTTACCTAAACAATTAATTTGAATAAGATTTTTGGGTTCGTACATGTCAATTTATTATAAAATTAATATCTCTTAATCGGATAAGATTTTCGATTTGAAATTTAAGATAAATTTCAAAATTCAGATGAATTTCAAATTTCAGATAATATTTTCACGCTCTAAAATCGCGCCACGTGTCATCTCTATATGCCTAAATTTTTCTATAAAACCGTAGGCTCAACTCATACCTCTCACACCATATTTTCTCTATATTTTCATTTCTCATATTTTAGAATTCATACTCCATTCTCAATGTCAAACATGAGCAGGTCTTGGAGAGGCAAGAGCGAGAAACTAAAGAAAAATGGCGTAGATGAGCTGAAGGCAAAAGGGTGCAGAGAGAACTAGATGAACAAGTTGTCATAGCAATGGCTTTGCTTGATGAAGAAAACCAAGGCCGCCACCGTGGTTCACAAGTCAGCCGTGTCCTGAATGTGGACAGACATAGGCATTCTCTGGGTAAGAATATTCTGAAAGATTATTTTATCACAACTTCTCTGTACTTCTGATGTTGATTTTTGAAGGCAATATAGACTGCAACCCCATTTGTTCAATAAAGTCATGCATGATATTTGCAATTATGATGAATACTTTGTTCAAAAGTGTGATGCTGCTAAGGTTTTGGGACTTCTTCCTTAGCAAAAGCATACAATTTTTATACGAATCCGTGTTGCTAGGTCCATCGTCACGGAAAAGTCTTCTTCTCATAACATCCCTTCGTTCTAGCTTCCAAAATTGTTTTGTTTCAAGGGACATATGGCTTGTATCCATGGCCATGGTTTCCTAATCCTTCTTCTCAATGTTTTCGTTGCGTACATACTCCCTTTCTTTTGCATAGTCTACTTGAATTGCCTTATCGTCTTCTTGGGTTTTCAAGTCTATTTCAACTCTCATGGCACTTTGCCTTGCAATTTCCTCCAAAAATTTAGATGTATTACTGCCAGAATTACTCTCTCCCTCTTCACCTTCACCACCTTTCTCCCAATAGGCCTCGGCTCCTTTTAGATGGGTGAGTCTTGACTCATCGAGGAATCCATAGGCGAATCCGATGCCGGTGAATTGTGTAGTGGTGTCTTGTTCAACACAACAATCGAACCTGTTGGAATAATTCGGAATCTCGAACAATTCTTTGTTAGAAATGTGCCCTAAGAGCCAATACATTTGATGTAATCTCCTTAGAATACATTTCGTATATGATATATAAAGGGCAAACTTATTTTGTTATCTTTTACATCGTGTAAAGAAACAAATGTCCAGGGTATGCTAAATAAGAGACAAAGTAATCTAAAGAAGATTAGATTCATGAGACCTTTAATCTCTAACTGTACTATCCCAAAATGTTCCTAATCATAGGTTATCAAATGGACATTGATAAACCGTCAAGATTAGCACATATTATGTATGCTCAATTGGGAAGATGGTTAGTCTCAAACCATTTGTGTAGTTGACACTAATACAAGTATGTGGGTGCTCATTAGTGAATGAGTACACTGAACGTGATCAACCGTAGTTCTCGTACGGAGTATTTATCTATATGTCAAACGAGAACTCATAGTTGCAATAATGCAAATTAGTCCTTAAACCTGAGGCATCATGGTTGTCCTGTGATGCGTTATTGATCTTTGATAGCTGTTAAAGGCAAGCCGTAAAAGATTTGTCTTAAGTGTTGTTGGGATCTCTTAATTCATCATAGGGGCATGTGAATGTACAATAAGGAATCTCTACTTTCGATAAAGAAGGAGAATGTTTCAAGATGTGATTCAGTAAATCTTTGGCCAAAGTATTTTGAGCTTGATTTAGAAAGTTGTTCTTAATCATGTTCTTTTGAATAACATGAGGTTGTAAATCATATTAGGGGTTTGACATAGTCAATCCGTACCCTAATAATATGATTTGAAACATTGTATAAGAGAAGGACCGTATTGCATTGCAATTCCAACTGAATAGGTTCTTCATCTATTATGGTTAGCTTGGGTAGCCTTGATATATTGCTAGATGTCACTCTTGGCTTGTGGAAGTCTTAGGATTGATTGTGATCGATCCAAATAAAGGAAGAATTAAAAAGGGGTTTTAATTTCAGTTGGTTAGAAAGAGTTCTAATATTTTCCCACTGCCTTTCTAATTAGAACCTAATGGATCGCACACCTTAAATGGTTAACTTTGAGTAATACAAATGAGAATGAGGAAATCAATTTGATTGATTTGATGTGGATGATTTACTACGTGTGAAAACATATTTGGGCCTCGGTAATAGTTAACGGAAAGCCCAAATGGTTGGGTATCAAGCTCAAGGGCTTAAGACACCTAAATATTATGGTTTAAGTGTCATAAGGCCCAATTTTGGAAGCCCAATGGGTTTTGGCCGAAAATGCTTAAGTAAATGTGTATGAGAATTGTTTCTATAAGCTCATTTTACACACAAACACAATCCAACATCAACCAAATGGGTTTGGGAGATCAAAGAGAGATAAAAGAGAATTTTCAAGAATGAAACACTTTCATCTTTTAAAAGTGGTTTAGATTGAAACCAATTTTGAGAATCTTGCACTAGCATCCAAGTATTCTCAAGATACTTCTTCTCATCTCAAGGTTCCATTGTTGTGGAGACTTAGAGGCCATATACTTTTGTGGCTCACATGGAGGAGAAAGATTAAGGAGCAAAGATCAAAGAGGAAATCATCAAGAGAAGACCAAACACAAATTGGTTCATATAATTGCTTCAAGGGTAATTAGATCTTATCATTTCTCTTGTATTTTCATTTATGAAAAACATATCAATGTTCATGGCTTAAGATACTTGGAAGAAGTTTTGTTTTTGAATTTAAACAACCATCATAGACTTCCGCTGCGATTATTTTGATTAAATGCATGTTTAATATTCAAATGAACTTTGGAAAAATGTTTTGAAATTCCTTCATTCTTCACCACCTCCCAACATTGGTCGTGGTTGAAAGTTTTTTTGCCTTGCCCAATAGCACCAAACCACATTTGTGCTTGCATAATCTATATATATATAATGAAAATGCAAGAAACATTTACAAAATATTGGAAATGCAAGAAACATTACAAAATATTGGAAATGCAAGAAATATTAACAAAATATTGAAAATGCAAGAAACATTAAAAAATATATATTAGGACATTAAAATTAATAAAATGAAAATTACAACTAATTTACCTCGTTGCTAAGATATTCCCCGCTTCTATGATTGTCCCTAGCTTTTGTCAAGGCATCTCTCCATTTCTCCAACTCTTTATTGAGAATTTTCCACCTGCTAAACAATGTCATTTCCCTACGAGTTGACCCCGATCTTTCACAAAATTCGGCATGAATTTTTCTCCACATATGACAGAATTTCATCTCATTGCCCGAGACGGGACAATGACTAATTTGGACCCAACATGCACACAACAAAACATCTTCCATGGTGCTCCACGCCCTCCGGTTTCGATAGAAGAAGTCATAACATGATAAATAAAAATACAATTTGAAAGTGAATAAAATGTTGAGTAAAAAGTGAATAATAGTAGAAGTAGAAGAAAATGTATGAGGATTTGGTGTTGAAAGTGAAGAGTATTGGTAGGTATTTATAGAAAAAAAAATTCCATAATTTTTTGGTATTTTTAAAAAAAAAATTGAATTTTTTTTCATAATTTTATAGCAAAAAAAGGGCCAACCGTTGGATTGGAGGAGAGAAGGCGATCAGAGCGCCCGGACGATAACACCTGCCTTCTAACTGTTGGTGCAGCCAGGGCTACATCAGTGCACGTAAGTTCAAATCTTTTTAATGTTGGCGTGTTACGGTAAAAAAAAAAAAAATTGAACCGTGCGCTGACGTCATCTCCCCCTCGGGCTTGAGCTTGGGCTCGCGCTCCCCTAGGGCTAGCCCTGTCTTCGTGGGTCCCACCACCAGCCCGGGCAAAAGTGGCCTGCTAGAACTTGCTTTTTAGCTTGGGCTCCTCGCTGGAGTTGCTCTCAGGTTTCGTTTGGTTCATGGGAAAGGAAACTTAGGGATGGGAAATCAATTGATTTCCCATGTTTGGTAAGTCAGGCATGGGAAATCGTTGCCTGGCACATGAGAAAGTAAGGGGGAAAGTGAAGTCATCCTCCCTCTTTGGGTTTTACTTTCCCTTCTCATGGGAAAGTAAGGCTAGCATTAAATGCACCTTTTTCTGAACTAATTTGTCCTTACTAATAATTTATAATTATAATTTTATCCAACAACTATTGGTATTCTTTTATTATTTTTTTAATTCATAACATATTTTTAGTATGGGTAAAATTGGGAAACTAAACAAAATTAGCTTTCCATTCATACTCAAAACAAACATGGGAAAGGAAATAAAATAATATTTCCGGGTTACTTTCCTAGCATTACCAAATATGGGAAAAGAATCACCATTTCCCATCCCTTGGGAAATAACTTAGGAAATAATTTTCCATCAAATTCATCCCGTGAATCAAACGGGGCCTTAATGACTAGTGTTTAGGGAATACATCTGCCGACTTTGCATTCTAGAAAAATTTTCATAAGCCTGAACAACTACAAGATAACTAGGCATGGAAAATGAGCCGGGCCTGCCAGCTCGGTCCTAAAAGGTGTCAACCCAAGCCCTAATTAGTAACGGGCCTTTTCAACCCTAAAGAGTGATCGGGCCGGGGCCAGCCCTATGTCAAATATTCAAAGCCACGGCCCTACCCATGGGCCTAACATTTTCGGGCTTATGATCGGGCCAATGATTCAGGCCTATTTAGCCCTATGAAATGGGCCATTATTTTATGCTTTATTCAACTTCATTTATTTTTTATGTTTGAAAACTTCATCCATAATTATATAATAACAACAATACATTGAAAATTGAAATAGACTACAAAACTGAAGTAGACTACAAAACAATAAAAACAAGAATATTTATTATGCATCTTGGACAAACCACTCCGGCCATTCTTGTTCATCTTGTACAATCATTTTCTTCTTGACTTTCTTTTTTTCTTGTTTAATCCAATCACTTCCACAAATGCACGCTTCAACACTATTTGGAGCCAAACTCGATGGTCACTTATAACACGTCCACCTTTGCTAAAAGCTCGTTCAAAAAGCAACTGAAGACACAGGAAATCAAGTTGAACAATAAAATTCGAACAACACAAGCACACGTTGAAAGCAGGATATTTAAATAGAGATCAAATACCAAGGGAAATCAACTAATATGCTTCAATAAATTGTATATAAAATACCGCAAACTTGAGGAACACAAGCTCGAAGTTGAAAGTAATTTGATAGCAAAGCTGCGAAGATGATTTAACTCCAATTTGAGAACTCCATAAGTGTGAGAGAAGAGAAGAATGGAATCGTCCGTCTAGAAAAAAATTCTTGGGTTTGAAAGAAAAAAGAAAGCTACTCCATCTTAAAGAAAGAAAAGTTATTGGATGCCGTTTCTTTGTCATCATAAACTTTCAATTTCAACCTCCAAGAAAGAAAGTTGCCGACAAAGCATGAGCATTCTTTTTTTTTGATGAGACAAAGCATGCTTTCATTCAACTTTCAAGAAAGAAAGTTGCGACAAAATATTAATATTAGATATAATATAATTATATTAATTAAATTAAATAATTATAGTTGAGCCGGACCGGGCTTTTAAAGGGCTTAAAAATGAGGCTCAAGCCCTACTCATTAGACTTCAGGTCGGGCTAAGTCTGTCCATTACTTCGGGCTGGGTAAGCCCATACATTAAAAAATAAGGCCGGATTTGGGCCAGCCCATCGAGCCCGGGCTTTATTTCCAGGCCTAAAGATAACCCTAAACACTAAACTTTTCGTATCCACATTTCCATCCCTTACTCATCTTCTCTCATCTCTCTACCTCAATCTTCCTACTTCCCTACTCAAAGAGCGATGAAAAACTAATCTCAATCTTCTGACCAAATCTATGAGATAAAACTGGCAAACTACAGACTCAGAATTTAATCGTGAGTCGTGGTTCAATTGACGAAAAGTCGGATCAGTGTGATACGGAGGAAGACAGGCAGAAGCTTTTGAAGAAAGATTTCACGGATCTACTTGCCGGTGGCCTTGATATTAGTGCTTTCGGAGATGTGAGATTCATTACTTTGTCTTTATAACTTCTTTGGTTTTTCATTCGTTGATGCTTTCTTGTTGATTGATATGAGGCACAATTTCAAATTTTCTATAATCTGTTTGGTCGCGTGAGTAAAAAAATAAATAAAAAATCACAATTTTGTCAATTAGAAATCACCTGCTTGAACGATTAAAAGGGAAGTAAGTTCTGCTTGATTTCTAATGACTTAAAACAAGCAGAACTTTATTTGCAAGCCCTGCTAATTAATTACTGCTTTTATGAGACCAACGACTTGCCAACTATTGCCGTAGCCAGGGGCAGATCCACATTGGGGTAAAGGGGTCACTTGGCCCCCTGGCAATTAGAAAACCCCATGACAGATGACAGCCGAGGATCATGACTCCCTGGAGCCTTGGGTGGCAGGGCAGGAATGCGCATAAGGTGTTTGTCAAAATGCCTTGAGGAATGCGCAGGAATGCACCCAAATGTTGGGTGTAGTGTGCAAGTATAGCTACACAACATTCTATTTTCAACCGAAATAAACCTACTGTCTATTTCCCATTTTGGCTTCTGCAGCAGTGATTACCCTAACTAAGAGCCGATAACCCCTGCCTCTCACTCATCAAATTCTTCTTAGTCTATTCGCTCCTTCCTATAATCTTTAGGATCACAGCTGCACTCACCCTGGGTAAACCTCATGTATTAGTTTTAATTGTTAAGTTTTTCTTCTTCAAATTTAGAATTTGTAGAGCTGAATTTTTTATTTATGTTTATATTTGCAGAGTGGAGGTTCAAATTGGGGTTTAGTTTTTGCGGTTTCCTGTCTTTCTCTGATGTCCATGAGTCTCTTCTGACACAGGTGAGCCTTTGTTTGCCATTTTGTTTTAATATTTCAATAGTGTGGTGTGGTATTTTGGATCTTTCATTTGGTTTTTTTTTTCTGGCCTTGGTTGACTGTCTTAAATGGTAGTTTTCTTTTTTGTTCAGATTTTGTTTGATTGCTGAAGAAAATTTGGAGATCTTTTTTCACATTTGGTTATGATGATGATGAGGAGTTTATTTTTGTTGCAAATTGGATAGGGTAGACTTGAAAAAAGGTGGTTAAAATGAAAAAAGTCAAACACATCCAAGAATAGAAAAAACAAGCAAGTAGGTTGAGAGTAGAATTGATCCCAGCGATGAATCCCATCGGAGTCGTCTACGTCACCTATAGTCCTTTTCAGGCTTTTTATCTTTTTTGATCGAATAGTGTCCTTTTCAAGCTTTGAATGCTTCACGTGCTTGCTTTGCCCACTTCCTTTTATAGTAATATATTTAGGCTTAATTGTTACAGTTCCTCCGAAAACATTGGTCAAATTCCATATTGGCCCTGGACTTCATCACAAACTCTCTCCCACTTTTCTCTCTCTTCTTGTAGATCTAAGTTTAGATCTGTGGGCTGTTGTATTTTTCCTTGCAAGTCTGAGATACTTGAGACAAGTTCAGCAAGTTAGATTTGTTCTTCAAATCAAATGTTCGAAAATGCTCGGAAAGGGGACTCTAGAGGGTTTAGTCATAGGGAGCTTCTAGTTCTACCCAAAAACATACCACACCCAGCTGATTTTGATTTTCACATTCTACCCCCAAGACAAAAAAATAAAAACCATATCAGTTATGAAATATATTAAACAAACTTTTTAAACCAACTAATTTTAATGTATTTAAACCAACTATTTTTGTATATTAAGCCCAATCTCCTTCAAATATTTTAAACCCAACTTTAAGCCCAATCTCCTTTAAAAAGCTTGAAGCCCAATGTCCTCAAAATATATTAAGCCCATCATTGGTCAAAAGATATTAAGCCCAGTGTCTTTTTGTAACACCCATATGTCAAAGGACAAAAAATTAAGAGACAAAACTCCCTTTGATAGTTGCCGTTACTACTTTTGTTTATACATCATTGGTTTGTTATGAATTTATTGTCACAATTTTGTTTTCTTCATAAATTTGGTCTATGGTAGTCTTAATGTCTCTCCAGGACTACTAGCGTTCCTCAATCGTTTCTCAGTTCATACAGTGAATCACTCTCAAGGTAAATTTCCTAACCATTCTTATGTGCATGCGCATGCATCAATTATAAGCATTTTTTTGCCTTTTCCGAGTACCCAAGGCAATTTAGGGACTTTCATGGTCTCCTTCTAGACATACATCTTTTATAAGATGAATTATGTGAGAATATGGATCATAACCTTCTCTGAGTGTTTAATTTAAAATAGGGCGTCAATAATCTCCATTCCAGGAGTTGGAACATTTATTACCCACATATCTGTCATACTTTAGGCATGTCACAGACTAATTTTGACATGTCAATGGATCGTCTTTCTGGGACATAAATTCAGACAATTTGCGATGCACTCAGCGTACACCATATTGACATGTTAATGGATTGTCCTTTTTGGAACCTTAATCCATTCTATTTGCTACGCATTAGGCATTTATTTAATTCACACTGTCATATCTTTGAGTTACTCTTTTGGAGCTTTTAATATATGCAGTGTTTTGCAATTTTCAGAATTTGCATTAATCTTTCATACTTGTTACATTGTTCATACATATCAGATAGTACAATCATGTGTTGATGAAACAATATATTCCATAATAATTCACGTCGTTTTGCACCGCAATTCTCCTCCAAATGACGGGAAAATGGTCTCATCTAAATGAATCCAAAAGTTCATTTAATAGAACAGAAACTTCAAGTTCCCTTAATAGAATCATAAAGATAGGATATCAGTGAATCTCTAAATCTCTGGTTTGCAACAAGTAGTGATAGGGAAAATGCTTGTAATATAAAAGCAAACTCACAACGATCTACAAAAAGTTTGAGCCTTACAACCTTTCTCTCTGATCATTAGGATGTAGAGAGGTTAAATGAAGAACATGAAATATACTGGAGAGATACTTGTTGTGATGGAAACGTACCATGTTCAATGTTCTGAGGATATATCAATCATATTCTGATCCATGAAGCATATGGATCGCTCTTCAATCATATGTGAGAGGGGCGTATATGCTCGGATGAACAATGTCCTCTCTGTGGATCCAAAAGCTTAGTGAACAAGGCTGATCCATGATCTAACTACTTTAATAGAGTAGTGGATCATGATCAAAGATAATCTTGCTTCTGAAGGTCTTGATCAAAGATAATATTGCTTCCAAGTACCTGTTGATCAAAGATAAGCATGCCAAGTACTGTTGATATCTCATCCTTTGTTTATAAAGCAACAACAATGGGTATTTTGAAACTGCCTAATACTAGGGAATATATATAGCAGAAAATAAGAATCTATAAAATAGGTAGCTTAAATGTAAACCATACGTTAGTCTCTAATCAATCATATTACTTTTAATAAAATTCTAAATAAGACAATCTGGAAATTCCGCAAAGAGTAAAACGATAAGAATTGAATCTTTTTATACATAAAAATATCTCAAAGGTCGGATCAAATCCATGAACGTGGTCGACAAGAGTGAGTAGAGAGAATAGATTTTGTGGAACAAGAATTCGAATAATAAGGATGGTTGTTAGGTGCTTACCTCTTAATATATAATGCTTACAATGCGCGGTTCATTCATATTAGTAGAATACGTTCCTTACTTTCTGCCATTACTTTAAAAAGGTTCGGTTTCACACATTTTCTTTCAAAAATGTCTTTCTATTCCCAAAATAATTTTGATTTGAATCCTGCTCCTGAGGAGCAAATATTGTTAGCACTTAGATTAGATAGTGGTGTTGTTAATGACTCTCTGGTTGCTAGCATGCATTATGCTGCATCTGTTACCAATTTGGGACAACGGCGTTGGCCAGAATCACAAGAAGTTGAAGCACTTAGATCTCAAGTCATAATCCTCGAGAAGGCTTAATGATGCTGATAAAAAACTTAGAAGACTGGAGAAAAGTAATAAAAAGTTGGAGGAACTTGTTTCTGCGTTGCAAGTTCATGAGGAGAATACATATGAGGAACACAAAGATTCTCCTACGGATGCCCAAATTCTAAGGCATTAAATATTTTAGCAACACTGATTATGGAATTTTTCTCATTTGTAATATAGAATTGCAAATTCCAATTTTCACAGTATCCACTTAAACTTTAAAATCATATGAACTTCAAGTCCATCTTTGAAATAATATGGATCACCAAGAAACTTCAGGTTCTTGATATTCATGAAAATTTAGTTTCATATATTTGAAGCTTCAAGTTCAAACATGTGGATTTAATAATGAAATAATAATTGTGCTTTGAAAACCAGGTTCACACTTATGTGAATGCACTCAAAACTTTCTAGTTTGAGGTTTTAAGAAATATTGAGATCCATGAGCTTCCGGACCAGGTCATATTTCATACCAAAATATGGGGAGTTTTAATTCATTTGTGGGATCGATTGTGGCAAAACGTTCTACGCTAAATCCATCAATTTCTTATACCAAAGAAATATGTGGTATGCGATTTCTTGCAATGATACCTCAAGGCTTATGCATTTATTGTTAGAACTTTTAAGTTCTTTAACATTGTTTAGATTCTGAGCTTCAGGCCAAAATCATATATGGATATTCTTGAAACTTCATGTTGACATTTCGGACTTCAGATAGTTTTAGAATTATCCATGTTTTGAGGAATTTATGGCATCTCATTTAATTGCTCATTCATGAGTTTAAGAAATTAAATGTTCCTTTTTGTATATAGTGACGGTTTATCAACTTGTTCTAATTGCAAAGCAGCCATTGTCCCAAATTGGTAACTGATGTAGCATACCTGCATGCTAGCAACCATAGAGTCATTGACAACACCACTATCTAATCTCAGTGCTAATAATATTTGCTCATGGGGAGCAGTTCAAATCAAAATTATTTTGGGGATAGGAAGACATTTTTGAAAGAAAATGTGTGAAAACGAACCTTTTTAAAGTAATGACAGAAAGTAAGGAACGTATTCTCCTCAGATATGAATGAACCGTGCATTGTAAGCATCATATATATTATGAGGTAAGCACCTGACAACCATCCTTATTATTCAAATTCTTGTTCCACAAAATCTATTCTCTCTACTCACTCTTGTCGACCACATTCATGGATTTGATTCGAACCTTTGAGATATTTTTATGTATAAAAAGATTCAATTCTTATCGTTTTACTCTTTGCAGAATTTCCGGATTGTCTTATTGAGAAATTTATCAAAAGTAATCTAACGTATGGTTTACATTTAAGCTACCTATTTTATAGATTCTTATTTCTGCTATATATATATTCCATACTATTAGACAGTTTCAAAATACCCCTTGTTGTTGCTTTCTAAACAAAGGATGAGATATCAACAGTACTTAACATGCTTAGAAATCCTGGAGATTTCCATGGAAGCAAGATTATCTTTGATCATGATCCACTACTCTATTAAAGTAGTTGTTTGATCATGGATCAGCCTCGTTCACTAAGCTTCTGGGTCCATTTATGGTAAGAAAGAGAGGACATTGTTCATCCGAACATATACGCCTCTCTCACATATGATAGAAGAGAACGATCCATATGCTTCATGTATCAGAATATGATTGATATATCCTTAGAACATGGAGCATGGTACATTTCCATCACAACAAGTATCTCTTCGGTATATTTCATGTTCTTCATGTAACCTCTCTACATCCTAATGATCAGAGAAAGGTTGTAAGCCTCACACTTTTTATAGATCGTTGTGAGTTTGCTTTTATATTATAAGCATTTTCCCAATCACTTGTTGAGAACCAGAGATTCTCTGATATACTGTTTCTTTGTGATTCTATTAAGGGAACCTGAAGTTTCTGTTCTATTAAATGAACTTTTGGATTCATTTAGATGAGACCATTTTCCTGTCGTTAGTGGGAGAATTAGGGTGCATAACGACGTGAATTATTATGAAATATATTGTCTCATCAACACATGATTGTACTATATGATATGCATGAACAATGTAACAGGAATGAAAGATTAATACAAATTCTGAAAATTGCAAAACACTACATATATTAAAGGCTCCAAAAGAGTAATTCATGGGTATGACAGTGTGAATTAAATGCACGCCTAATGCGTAGCAAATAGAATGGATTGAGGTTCCAAAAAGGACAATCCATTATGGTGCACGCTGATTGCGTAGCAAATTGTCTGAATTTATGTCCCAGAAAGACGATCCATTGGTATGTCAAAATTAGTCGGTGGCATGCCTAAAGCATGACAGATATATGTGTTCTAAATACGCGGATTCTGGAAATTTCTCTAATTTGTATTGAGATTATTCACTAATACGCATGACAGATATATCATGACAGATATATTTATAAAGATATATTGATTTCACATTCAAAATATGATATATTGATTTATAAAAATATGGACGAAGGGAAAAAGAGTACACATTCAAATGGCTCTGTCTTATGCAAGAGGGGATCCTGATAAGTGTACAACACTGCCTCATTAAAACCTTGCCAGGAAAAACCCAGTGGGATAAAAACCTAAACGAATGAAAAAAGAGTACAGTGTATAGAAACTTTGTTGATAGCACACTCCCTGTTCCTGATGAATATATCCCTCTAGATAAGTATGCATCCATTTTACCTGATTGTAAAGTCGGCTTAATCCAATCCCAGGCACCAGTTTTTGAAATGTATGTTTCGGAGAGATTTGGTGAAAATGTCTGCAGATTATCATTTGAACATATCTGTTTGACTTCAATTTCTTGCTTCTCCTGAAGTAACTTTGGTGATATGTGTTTGGTCATGTCTCCCTTGATGTATCCTGCTTTGATTTGAGTGATACAAGCAGCATTATCTTCATAGATGGTTGTTGGAGTATTTGTCACCAAAGGTAGATCGCAAGTGCCCCGTATGTGATGGATCATTGATCTTAACCAAACACATTCACGATTGGCTTCATGCAGTGCAAGTATTTCTTGAGTGATTGGATGATGTAACCACTAATGATTGCTTTATGGAACGCCATGAGATTGCTGTCCCTCCAGGTAAATACATATCCAGTTTGGGAACGTGCCTTATGTGGATTAGAGAGATATCCTGCATCTGCATATCCAATAATACTATGCCCATTGTTAGGCTCATATAATAAGCCCATACTTGTTGTTCCACGAAGATATCGTAGAATATGCTTGATGCCAGGTCCAATGTCGAATGGTTGGAGCAATACTATATCGTGCCAACAAATTTACCTGAAAAGGCGATATCTGGTCTCGTACATTGTGCTAAATATAATAAAGCACAAATGGCACTAAGATATGGTACTTCTGGACCAAGGATGGGTTCATTTTCGTCTTTTGGACGAAATGGATCTTTCTTAGTGTCAATAGATCTAACGACCATTGGGGTGCTGTTTGGGCCTAAATTTGATGCGCCTAGTCCAAAAAGCCCATGTCAATTTTTGAGCAGCCACCAACAAAATCAGGCCAAGACTGTGAATTCGAGCCCAATGTAGGCATATTATATGGGATGAGCTATTAAGGCACATATGAGTGTGGTTGGCATCCATCCATTGCCATATAATATTATAACACTCCCCCTTGGATGCTACCATACATAGAATATGCCTCATTAAAAACCTTGCCAGTAAAAATCCAATGAGAAAAAAAATATGGACAAAGGGAAAAAAAAGTACACATTCAAATAACTTTCTCTTAACCCATAAAGTTTGACGTAGGCCTTATATAAAGTAATATGTATTTTAAAGTCACAATATAATATTATATAATGAAATTATATGATATATGTAATAGGTAAGTAAATAAACTTGGTAAGTAAAATCCAATGATGAATATCACGCGTGTTCTTGCCTTTCAACTTGCCACCAGCACACTTGCAATATATATACTATATTATATGTTAGTAGAAACAGGAAATCAGGGTGTCCTAATGATTGGTGCATAATTACATATCATTTTGTACCCTTTTAACTTATGATTTGGTTATGCTTTTGAGTTAAACTTGTGCTTTTAATAAGTTTTGTGTTTGTTTCAGTTATAAGCTTGAGACTCACAAATTGCATTTTGGAGACAAGTTAGCTCAAATGGTGTCTGGAGATCGTCAACTTCATGGATTAGACTGTACTTACTCAAGAAGAACCAGATGATGAGCCATATATCATTGGAAATATAAGGAAGTCTATTTTCTGTAGAATTTTACGGTTCATGATTCCGAGTCTTCTAGAGAAAGTTATACATGTTTTGGCAACTTAAAGTCAAATTCGGCAGCATCTGTGTTCCTGGGCCAACAATCACATTTGAAGGCCTTCCCGATTTTTCCTTGAGTTGGGCTGCATATGCTTGGAAAGATAAGACAAAGAGCTTCAAGATCCATATTTTTCCAGATTTTTCAGAATGGAGCCACAAGCCCAAAACGAGCCCACAATCTGGCTGCAATGCATTGTCATGCATGACATATGCATGATGAAGTGTTGTTGATTGTGGGAAAGTTTGGTGAAGCATATTCAATACCTATTTTTGAGTGGAATTTTGCAGCAGCCAAATGAATTAATTGAAGTTGAAGTGGATGATGCAACACTAAGCTTAATGACAAGAAGAATTGTTTTAGATGCAATAGTGTGTTAGGTGAATTAAGTGTTGTAAGTTGGTGAAGTGAGTGTGGTTAGTGAACTCTATTGTATAATTCAGATTTTCACTTCCCCTAGGCCTATAAATAGGGAAGTTCTCTAAGCTTGTAATCACACCCCAAGGGGGGAGCTCTCAAACACTTCTCTTAGTTTCCCTTTGTAGTTCTCAATTGTTGTAATAAGATCATTCTACTAAATTTTCTTTCTTCTAAATTCTCCAAACACTTCTTTATTCTCTTTCAAATTCTCTAAAGTCTCCATGTCTCAAACACTTCACAACACATTTCTCTCCCTTCCCTAAGTTCTAAAATTCTCCAAGTTCATAAACATTCTCCAAGTTCACAAACATTCTTCAAGTTCACAAACATTTTCCAAGTTCCCAAACACTCCTCCCTTCTCTTTCTCAAACACATCTCTCCTCTCTTCCAAAAGTCTTCATGTTTTCAAGTGTTGTACAAAACCCTTTTTGCTTCTTTTGTTTTCATTTCTATTTTGTGTAGGAAAATTGAAAAAGGATCATTCAATCACCAATCCATGTGGAATCGACCTCGCATTTACATAAGCTGTACTCCGAAACGGCTCGTGCACTTACGAGTATCACAAGTTGAGGATGCAGCTTAGTCCATTTGGTGCAGCTGAATCTACACAACACCTAATTCGATTGCTTTTCTTCCTTTGACCTGCACAAGCTCCAATACATTTGCTCCAACACGCCTATAGGTTTGGATGGTTAGCATGATGAATAATGTAAATTTTAGTTATAATAATATAACTAATAAACAACATAAAGAAAACATAGCTTATCTCTTGGGTGGTCACAAAATAAACTTCCATTTCATTCTTGTCGTCAACAATCCCTTCCTAGCATACAACAGCTACCTTGAGTCTTTTATGGGATTGACTGCGCCTTCCTTCATCTAATTTAACGAAGTCAGGTAACGAGTCGCCGACACGAGGTGTGTAACGATTGTTCTTTCTTCTTCTAGCACAGGTGGTGTTTATCTAGATTGTGTTTTCTTTAACCTTTTCTTCTCTTATGTTTGTAGACATGTTTTAGAGAGGGCTATATTCTCTGCTCCAGTTGAGAGGTTGATTGCTGGAATTTTGAGAAAGAAAGGTATTGAAGCAGATGGGATTCATCAGAGAATTCAGCTGGTATTTTGAAAGCGATTTCGATCCTGATAACGTGTTATCAGGATGCATAAATTGAAGCTACAAGAGCAAATATGGTGCAAGTATCACCAAAAGCCTACTCTACGAGAAAAGAATGTGCTATCAATTTCATTTGTGATGGGTCATCAAAATATGAAGTTATCAAAGGAAAGTAATTCTTCAGGGGGAGCATCCATCAAATTGAAAGGGCAGATTTATTCACTAAAGGTGTATCAAAGCTGTGTCAACCACAACATTCAGAAAGATGGATAGTCTTAAGGTTTAAAGATATTTTTGCCGAGGATCAGGGGTAGCGTGCAATCAATAAAGATCTTCAGACACTTACTTTTTTTTCCTTCGTCCTGGTTTTTATCCCTCTGGTGTTTTCCCGGGCAAGGTTTTAACGAGGCAGTGTCACACGCTAGTCATTGTTCATTATACACAGGAAAAAGTTTTATGTTACACATGGTTATGTACTCCTTTTCCCTTTGACCAGTTTTTATCCCATTGGGTTTTACCTGACAAAGTTTTTAATGAGGCATATTCCATGTACCGTGGACATCCAAGGGGGAGTGTTATAAAATATATGTAATAGATGCCCACAATACTTTAGTATACCTGATGTATGTGAGATCATACCCAACTATACCTTCCGGATGACTCGCCCCATTATGCTATCAATGGGAACATTTATGTAATATTAGATGTATATATTCTGCCTATAAATGCGACCAATATCAATAAGAAAGATAGAGAAGATGAACGGGCCTAAGAACATTTCTAGCTCTTTCTCCATATACATACTCTCCTAAATTCTCTCTCAAATTTCCTTAGTTTTATAATATTATATGGCAATGGATGGATGCCGACCACAGTCATATGTGCCTTAATAGCTCATCCCATTCTCCATATTTAGTAATGTAAAACCTACCACTATAGTAATATTCTATGTATTCCCTATGCCTATATATAGGCTTCAAAGATGAATAAAATGAGACACAAGACTAAGAGAGAACTTTGAGTATCAAAGATCCGTGTCTTCCATATCCCAAGCTCTATCTTCCTTTAATATTTATATAAGTTTTATAACACCAGTTTCCGGATCCGATTATGAACTACTAAAACCGAATCGGCTTTTCTAATGTATTTAAACCAACTATTTTTATATATTAAGACCAATCTCCAAATATATTAAGCCCTACTTTAAGCCCAATATCCTGCAAATATATTAAGCCCAATCTCCTTTAAAAAGTTTTAAAGCCCAATGTCCTCGAAATATATTAAGCACTTCAAAAATTGAAGTTCCAAAAAGGATTAATCATGCCTAAACAGAACTTAATAAAGATGTAAATTTGGTAGAAACAACTACTCGAACATCTTGATTCACTCTTATGGAACGATTTAGTTTTCAAGCAAACCACTTGTTTTGTTTGACAGGTTTAACTAAATTGGGGAACATGTTTGCATGTTTTTCTTTAGTTTATTTATTAAATTATTATATATTTAGTACTAATGTGATACGACGTACCTTTATCTTAGATTAATGGCCAGGAACACACTACCTGGAAATTGGAGGTGATTAGGAATGTTTTAACGAGGAAGAGGCATGAGGTATACTGGAAATGGCCATTAGCTGATGGATCTGCCCCGATAAGATGATATGGCACTTCACCAAAAATGGGAAGTACACTGTCAAGTCTGGGTATGCGGTGGCATCGAATTTACGGCGGAATGGTGAGTTGGGGCGAAAAGGTGAGGGAGAATGTAGTAAACCAGAGGCACAACGAAAGCTCTAGAAAATAATCTAGGGGATCAAGGTACCAAACAAGCTTAGAGCGTTCTTATGGAGGGCATGTGTTAATTCTCTTGTTGTTCGAGAAAATCTTCGTCGAAGGCACGTTGATGTGGAGGATGTCTGCATTTGGTGTGGTCGAGATAATGAGACACAGGAACACATTTTCTTTCAGTGTGATTACGCTAGAGTGTTTTGGTTTGCCACTCCTCTTCAGCTTCGATGTTTCTACTATCTCCCTGGGGTGATTTCCTGGCTTGTTGGGAGGAGGTGGTGAAAAAGTTTGGCAGTTGTGATAGGGCAATGAGGTTCTGAGGATGGTTGTGGTGGGATTGTGGAGGTTGTGGAAAAGCAAAAATAAGGGGGTTTTTGATGGGATACATGTTGATCCTATGGAGACACTCCAGTCTTTTCTCCTTCAATGTTAGGAATATCAGGAGATGTACAGAGCCCAGGCTTCTCATTGTGATGAACTACATAGACCACTTGAGAAGGTAAAAAAGGAGCAGGAAGGGTGGAAGATGACGACATTTGGAGGGGTTAAAGCCAATTGTGATGCAGGTTGGCAAATAAAGATCAGAAAACAGGTGGAATTGGCTGGGAATTAGAGATGATGCTGGTAGGATGGTTCAAGGGGGTGGTATTGGCAATTCTGATGGCGAGCTCAGCTCTGAATGGTGGAGGCTGAGGCTATTCGCGAAACATTGAAGGTCTGCTCTGATAGCGGATATAAGAAGATAGAAATTGAATCTGACTCTTTGCAAGTCGTTCAGATGCTTTCTGATCAAAGACAACCTGACGTTGAGGTTGATGGGATCATTGATGATGTCCAGATTTTGGCACAGGCAGGTCCAGCAGGTGACTTTCCAGGCACACACCGCGTAATTGTAATAGGGTGGCTCACGAAGTCGCGGCCTATGCTTTTCGTAATGGGGGCTATTTCAGTTGGGGCAATTATGGCCCACAATGGCTCTTTAGTTTTCTTGCAATGGATGTACACGTTCCCATCCAAGTTTAATAAAGTAATCTTTCAACTTTGGAAAAAAAAAAAGAGGTCGAAAAAGAAATCATCGACACGTGCCAGTCCTTCATCAGCACAACAAGGCCCATTATCCACGGCACAACGAGAGCCACATACTGGTGTATCAGCAGCATGTGCCAAGCCAGGAGCTCTGCAAGCTAATCCTCGTCCTTTATCAGTACAACAAGGGTCATCATCATCGGCACAGACAACTGCTGCTTATGTGCCAAGTCCATCAGTGGCCAACACAACTGCGCTCTCAGCACCTGCACCACGATTTTACGTTGAACGTCAATGTCGCTTAAAAGGGTTCTTGGAGAAACGTTATCAACAGGATGACAAGCAGTTTAAGCGTGGGTGTCAAAACATACTTAGGTCAGTTGCATTTACCATTAACTTTTCTATTCTATATGAACAACTAAACTTTATCAATGGGAATTTGACGGGCTCGAGGGGCCCCTAGCAATTCATTAGCCAGTACATCATTAGCCCGAGACGGGGGTATTTTCAAAAAAGCAAATACCCAAATCAAGATTGTAGTTCCATCTTGCAAGACAGTCAGCAAGATAATTCTTCTCTGGAGACATGTTGAATCTGATAGTTCTCATGCTGCCTTAGGCAGCAACTTCGTGAGCCGCCCTATTACAGTTACGTGGTGTGTGCTGGAAAGTCACATGCTGGACTTGCTGTGCCAAAAACTGGACATCATGAATGATCCCATCAACCTTAGCATCAGGTTGTCTTTTACCAGAAAGCATCTGAACGACTTGCAAAGAGTCAGATTCAATTTCTATCTTCCTATAACCACTGCGAGAGCAGACCTTCAAAGATTCGCGAATGGCCTCAGCCTCCAGCATCAGAGTAGAGCTCGCCATCAAATTGCCAATACCACCCCTTGAACCATCCTACCAGCATCATCTCTTATTACCCAGCCAATTCCACCTTTCCTGGTCTTTGTCTGCCAAGCTGCATCACAATTGGCTTTCACAACTCTAGGTGCCAGACGTGCCTTCTCAGGTGGTCGATGTAGTTCACCACCGTGAGAAGCCTGGGCATCGTACGTCTCCTGCTATTCCTGACATTGAAGAAGAAAAGCTTGGAGTGTGTCCATAGGATCAACATGTGTCCCTTCAAAAACCCCCATATTTATGCTTTTCCACAACCTCCACAATCCCACCACAACCATCCTCAGAACCTCATTGCCCTATCACAACTGCCAAACTTGTTCACCACCTCCTCCCAACAAGCCAGGAAATCACTGCGGAGATAGTAGCAACATCGAGTTGGAGGGGAATGGCAAACCAAAACACTCTTGCGTAGTCACACTGAAAGAAAGTAGGGTAAAATTGGGTGGAGATTACATGCTCAAGATAAGGGTTTGTGGGCTAAAATCTATGATGATAAATATCTGAAAGGCCACTCTATCCTGGATAACTCTTTGGATGCCAGGCATGACTGTTCTCCCACTTGGAAAGGAATTCTTCATGGCTCCAAGCCGCTTAAACAGGGGATGACTTGGAGAATTGGTATGGGGGATAAGGTGAAATTTTGGTTAGACAAGTGGCTATCTGATTTGCCTCTGTACAATATGAGGAGATTGGGGATGTGCTGGACCTTGATTGCCATGTGTCAAGCTTCTTTAGGCATGGCTGGTGGGATATTGAGAGGCTGAGAATGTTGTTCCTGAATGGGTAGTGCAGAAGATTATTAGCTTTCCTGCCGGTTTTAATAGCAACTTGCAAGACTCGGAGTTTGGAAACATACTGCTAATGGAGTTTACACTGGAAAATCTGCCTATCAACTACTCTTTGGAGATTCTGCTTGGAATGATCCATTTTGGAAGGTTCTGCGGTAGGAGAATCTCCCCAACAAGGTTCTGCGGTGTGAAGATCTGAAGTGGCATACCATTAGTTTTGAAAGTGTGATTGTGCATTCATTGGTTTTCCTTAGTTTATTTAAAAGTGATTCTTTAACTATTAGTTGTCTTGCAGAATTTGTTGATGTTTGTGGGAGTCATCACTGTAAACCCTTAGGAGACACAACTCCTCCTACTAGGGACACCTAGAGGTTTAAAGGCTTATTGCATATGCTCAATGCAATCGTGTAATCTAAGAAAATGGTGTAATAAGTTTCGTTTTGTGTGTTGTTTAAGTTTTAGTTTTGCTTGAGGACCAGTAAAATATAGGTTTGGGGTATTGATCAATGCATAATTCTATATCATTTTGTATCAATCTACCCTATTGTTTGGTTATGTTTTTAAATAAAACTTGTGCTTTTAATCCATTTTGTGTTTGTTATTCAGTTCATTGAGCTCTAGGTACCACTTGAGGCATTTGAAGCAAAATGGAGCAAAAACGTGCAAAAACTGGAGACTGAGTTAGAATTTCATTTCGGACCTATCTTCTTCATCCGAGCTTGGATTGGGCCAATACTTGTGTGGTTGGATCAGACACATTCTGAGCTTCACAATGGACATCTTAAAGTCGTCATTTGATTCAGCCAAGCCCCATTCGTAAGCCCAAGAAGTTGTTCATCATGCTGACTCGGAGATGAGCTCATTAGATGCTTGGTCATGGTGAGCTAGGAATGAGCTATTGTTTCTGGTTGGAAGCTTGGTCATGCTGACATGATGATGAGCTAGGGCTGCTGGTGGGATTTATTGGTGAAGTGCACCAACCAATTCAGATTTTATAATACAAGTGTTGTATGCATTAGCCATATTGAATTCAGATTTATCACTCCCCTCTCCCTATAAATACCACTCCCATTCCACATTCAACACACACAAAATCCTGGAATTCACAATCCCTCTCTTCCAATTCCTAGCAGACCACTCATCCCAGCTCATACACTTCTCACACAGATCACTCCATCCTCCACCATCCCATCAATTCCCAAACACAATCCACACCATCTACACCACTCTTCATCTCTGGTTGCATCATATATGGTGGAAGCTGTGAGGAGCTCTTCAACAATATAATTCGTTCTTCACGGGTTTTTCTTACTCTCTCCATGTTTATTATGATTCAAATGTATTTTCCACTAATGGAGTGTAACTAATTCCCATAACTAGGGTTTCAATGTAACCTGACAAGACAATTTCATGTTTTCAAGTTAATGTTATCCTTTGTTGATTACTTCTAATTTTCTGGTCTCATTCACTTGTTCTTAGTGAATCTTTATGCATGTTTAAATAACTGGCCACTATGAACACATGTATGTTGGTTATCTAGTTCAAGTTTACATAAACACCATATGACTCTTGAACCAATTAGTGAATGAGTGGGTAATGCATTTAGGACAAACACCATGTTTAAATGTTTACTTGGTTCCTTTATGTTCTTCTTAAGCTTAATGGATTCAGATTCATAGCTTAGACTAAACACCATAGCTAAGTTGTGTTTTCTGAGTACTTGATTAAAACCAAACACCATATGGATAATCATACATAAGAAAGAACGAACTCCAGAAATTGTAATCAACTTAGGTGATTGTTAACTTGTAGCTTGAAATTGGATTGTCATGGTGAAGTTGAAACCCTAGTGCTTGTCTCCTTTGTCTCTAAAATTTCTAAAACATCTACTTGCTGGTCACTTGTTGTTTTGCATTCCCTTTTTGCAGTTTTCATTCCAACAAACTCAACACAACTTCATTTAAATTCTGTTTAGTCTTAGGGTTACTTGTGAGTCTAAGTAGTAGTAATAAGTGTTTTTCATACAAGTCTCTGTGGAACGACCTCGTGCTTGCATTCCTATACTATAATTGGTTCGTGCACTTGCGAGAAATAGATAGAGTGAAATCTGTCCAACACTACTCGTTTTAAAGATGCTCAAGACTTTGTTACGAGGTGTGATCCCTGCCAACGTCCTGGAAATATCTCTAGTCGAAACCAAATGCCATTGAATAATATTTTGGAGGTGGAATTGTTTGATGTTTGGGGTATTGACTTCATGGGTCCTTTTCCGGTATCGTATGGGAATTTGTATATTTTGGTTGCAGTGGATTATGTATCAAAATGGGTCGAAGCGGCTGCCTTACCCACTAATGACGCCAAGGTTGTGGTTAGATTTCTACGAAAGAATATTTTCACAAGGTTTTGGGTCCCTCGTGCAATCATTAGTGATGGAGGTACGCATTTTTGCAATCGTCAATTTAATTCTCTTCTTGCAAATTATGGCATTACCCACAAAGTGTCCACTCCCTACCATCCGCAAACTAGTGGGCAAGCTGAAGTTTCGAATAGGGAATTTAAAAAAATCTTGGAAAAGACGGTGAATGCCTCTAGGAAAGATTGGTCATTGAAATTGGATGATGCACTATGGGCTTATAGGACAGCATTCAAAGCACCAATTGGGATGTCACCATATAGACTTGTTTTTGGGAAAGCATGCCACCTTCCAGTGGAATTGGAGCATAAAGCATTTTGGGCTATTAAAACGCTCAATTTTGACATGAGTTCGGCGGGTGAGAAAAGGAAGTTACAATTGAATGAGTTAGAGGAACTTTGGAATGAATCGTATGAGCATGCGAAAATTTACAAAGACCGTACAAAGAAGTGGCATGACAAGCACATCTTGAAGAAGGAATTTTATGTGGGTCAAAGCGTTCTCCTCTACAACTCACGGTTGAAACTTTTTCTTGGTAAACTTCGCTCTCGTTGGTCTGGGCCATTCACGGTGTTAACCGTGTATCCTTATGGGACAGTTGAAATCAAGAATTATCGTGATGGTACAACGTTCAAAGTTAATGGCCATTGACTCAAACCATATGTGGCCACCGCATTCCTTGATAAGGAGACCACTGTCCTTCTCGCGTTCATTACTTTTACTATTCTCTGTCCTTACTTTTATTTTCACTTTAAACATTGGGGACAATGTTTCGTTTAGGTTTGAGGTGGGTAACATCCGGGGTTATTTTTTTTCGTTTTAGTCTTTTTCGAGTCATGCAAAACATTGGTGTTTATGTTTGGATAATACTGTTTTCATCTGTAATGGATTTGAAGATTTGGCCTGCAATGCCCTCTTCAGTTTTTTGTGCTGAATCCAGCCATATAAGGCTAGTAATTTTCTGACTTTTCGTTTGGAAGTTATAGCTATTTTTCTGAACAGGGGTCTGGAACTGGAATTTTTCTGCGATTCATTACTGTTTTCTTTTTTCAACGTCAGTTTTCATGCAGTTCTACTCTATTTTAGGGTTAAGGTCGAGATCGAAAAGAAGCAGAGATTGAAAAGAAGCAGTTTTTCCAAAATGTAAATTCTAGTTAAAGTTATTACTTTTTCTTGCTAATAGAGATGTATATGCCATGTTTTGATCATAAATGCTTTACTAACGTGTTGCCATGAAGGGTTATTGCATTATAATCTTTGCACTTCACAATACCATATTCATAATATTTTGGTGGAAAAGGTTGCTATGCTCGAATGACTATGGAATATTAGTGGAGACTACCTTTGTGAGATATTGAGCCAAAAGCCATTCTTTGAGAGGGGTTTTATTGTTTCTACTCTTAAACACTCTTCTATTTTGTTCTTAATTAGATTGCTCTCATTAGGTTTGTATTGGATACTAAAGAATTCTCTTATTTTTGTAGGTACGTCGCTTCCAAGTTGGATGGACCATGAGAGATAATGTTAGGCTATGCATGTTTTCACCCTCTAAAAGACCTTTCATCCTACCCTTTTGTGTGCATCATTAGCCCCTTTGTAACCAAACACTCAGCCTTTCTTTCACCACCCTTATTATCTTTAACCTATACAACCCGTTTCTAAGCCATACCTTATAGCTTAGGATGTGCCAAAGTGATGAAAATAAGAAGGTTGAGCTCTACACCAAAGAATTGGTGTGTACTGAGGTGTTTGTGCAAAATTGCAGGAAAAAAAAAAAAAAAAAAAAAAAAAAAAAAAAAAAAAAAAAAAAGAGAATACTGAAGAAAAGAAAAGAAAAAAAAAAGTATTTTGCAATTCAAAAGAATAAAATTCCAAAATCACTCCAAATGGAGTAGGAAATATGCACAATTCCTAGACGCTGAATACCACAAAATGTCAAAAGGAGCTGGCCGTGTATGTGATCGTGAATAATGCTTTGGTATGTCCTAAGTTTTTGTTATTCCTTTCCTTTCTTTCATACCCCAAGCCTAGCCTTTCATTACAACCTGAGTAGAAGACCTAACTGATCTTTTGGGAAATATTGCTTGGAGGTGAGGTATGTACTCTAGTTCTTAGTATTCAATTCTTTTCATGAGGCATTATTTTCAGAAATTGCCATTCTTCAAGCTAAGCATATGTGTTAATATTTGATTTCCATTACATAACTTCATACACATATGTGACATTTGAGTGTAAGCCTAGGATTCCTAGAGAAAAAATAGAGTGATATCCAGTGAGGATAGAGTCAAGGCGAAATAATTCCATGGCATTCGAGTGTGGTTATCTTTAAGCTTGGATGTTATGAATTTTGGTATTACACGTTACACCATGATGCAATATACTCAAAGTGGCATAGCTTTAGTGATGCAAATGTGATTGGCATGCATTGGTTTTTATTAGCTTGTTTAAAGTGGTGCCTTTAACGACTTTGTTTTGCAGTTAAACGTTTGTGGGTATCGTAACTGGTAAACCCTCAGGAGACACAACTCCTCCTACTAGGGACACCTAGAGGTTTAACGGCTTGTGGCACATGCTAAGTGCCATCGAGTTTACCTGTGAAAGTGGTTTAGTTAGTTTTTCGTTTTGTTTTTGTTTTTGTTTCTAGTTTTGCTCGAGGACTAGCAAAAGATAGGTTTGAGGTCGTTTGATAAGTGTATTATTTCCTATATTTTTATACCTCTTTTATTTGGTTTTTATAGGGAAAGTTAATTAAAAAGAGCATTATTACCTTACTTTCCTTATTTTCACCAATTCTGCGCTCTTGGAAGGATTTCAACTGAAAATTGACTTTTCGAATGAATTTTAGTGCAAGGCCAATTGGAGAAGAAAGCGAAGACATTGAAGATCATTGTGTCAAAGTTTCATAATTTTCTACCAAGCCAAATGCTCCAGACTTGCAAGTCAAGACAGCCTAAGTTGAAATCCCGTCAGAACTTGCGCCTGCTCTTGAAGATTGAAGATTTGAAGACCTTACCAATTTTTCGAAGGTGTTCCTGTGGAGACTCCGAAGATCAAGTCCATCGGCCAAATCGGTTTTATGACAATAATTCTCTTGTTTATATTTTCTTTTGTCATGAACTAATTTCCCTTGCTAGGGCTACGATGTAGCCTAACCATGAATACTTAATTTTTATAGTTATATTAATTCCTGATTGCTATCCCATGTTGAGTATTTGTTACTGTTCTTAATGATTTAAATATCTAGCTAGTATTTAATTGATGATCCAAGCGGAGACCGAGAGGAGATGTTTAGTGTTTGCTTCTTGTAACAAATACCATGACTTGAATGAGTGCTCGAGAGGGACTAACATGACTCATGCAGTTTTCTTGCAGGTTCTCATAGAACTTAATGGGTTCTTGATTTTCTAAATCTGTTGCTTGAGAGAGAATGGGTTGTTAATTAAGAATACTTTTGGTTGAGCCCGAGAGGGGATATCAAATGAATTAGGAGAAACCAACTGTCAACATGGATAGTAATTAGGGTTAATTGGCTAAAAGAATTAAGTGGAATTGGTTATGGTGAAATCGGATGCTCTAGTGTCTAATCAAACTTGATTTTCCATCGTTAATTAAATTGTCATTCTTCATAATTGTTTTAGTTTACTTAAATAAATCAATCTTCTTAATCAATTGTTCAGATAAACTTTTGAATTAATCATAATTGGTAGTTAATAGGAAGTTACAAGTCTTCGTGGGAACGACACTCTACTTATTTCTATATTACTTGTGCGAATTGTGCGCTTGCAATAATTCCACAACAGCTTGTTTGGTACCTTGATCCCCCATATTATTTTCCGGAGCTGTCGTTGTGCCTCTGGTTTACTACATTCTCCCTCACCTTTTCGCCCCAACTCACCATTCCGCCGTAAATTCGATGCCACCTCATACCCAGGCTTTACAGTGTACTTCCCATTTTTGGTGAAGTGCCATATCAGTTTATCGGGGCAGTTCCATCGGCTAATGGCCATTTCCTGTATACCTCGTGCCTCTTTCTCATTAAAGCACTCCTTAATCACCTCCTGTTTCCAACGGTGTGTAGTGTGGTCAATAAGTTCGTGGTCCATTCTAGGCAAATTGGGGTGCCTGACGTGGTCCCAAATGACCACGAACCTGGATCCACCTGCGAGCTTAACACCGGATCTTATCCCCATTACCAACTCTCCATCTTATATCAGCCTCCAAAATTCTCCTCCCTTGTATCAGCCCCTTCCAACCCCAAGATGTGCCTCGCCACCGCTAGCCGACAGAAAAATCCTTTCTGAAGAAATATTTATCATGCAAAACTACAGCAAGTAAGGAGTCCGAGTGTTGCACAATTCTCCACCCCACTTTAGCAAGCATAGCAAGATTGAACCCCCTTAACTCTCCAAAGCCCATGCCTCCCGCCTTTTCAGGGCAGGAAGCTTTTGCCAACAAACCCAATGAGTGCCATTTTTGTCCTTATGACTCTTCCACCAAAACTTAGCGATGTCCTGTTCAATTTCTTTGCATAACCTAACCGGTAGTTTGAAACAGGACATAGTAAAAGTTGGCATAGCCATGGCTACTGCCTTAATCATGATCTCCTTCCCGGCCTGCGACAAAAACTGTTCAGACCAACCGTTTAGTTTCGCCCTTATTTTCCTACGCACCTCCTCAAAGACTGCTTTTTTGAAGCCCCAAAGTTTGCCTGAAGACCCAAATATTTACCAAAATCATTGCACTGTTGTACCCCCATAGCAGATTTCAATTCTTGTTGAGTTCTTCGAGGGCAGTTGTGACTAAATAAAATGGAGCTTTTTTCTAGATTAATACATTGGCCTGAGCCCTCCTCATAACATTTCAGGATATGTCGTATGCATGCCACTTCCTCCACTCTCACCTTGCAAAACAGCACGGAATCATCCGCAAAGAAAAGATGAGTGGTACTTGTACCTCTCGGATGAAACTGGAAGCCCTGAATTCCCCCACGCTCTTCATAATTATTAATCATTGCAGATAAGCCCTCCGCACAGAGCAGAAAAAGGAAAGGAGATAAAGGGTCTCCTTGCCGTAAGCCTCTCGTTGGAATAATATGACCTGTAGGTTCCCCGTTAATTAAGACACTATACGTAATGATTGAGATGCATTCCATAATCCAAGAGCAGAATCTGTCCCCCAAGCCAATTTTCCTCATTATAACCTCCAAAAAACCCATTCCACACGATCATAGGCCTTAGACATGTCCAGTTTCAAAGCAATATGCTGGTTTTCCGCACCTTTGATATGCTTCAAGGAATGAAGAATTTCATGGACAACTAAAATATTGTCAACAATAATCATGTCTTCGACAAAGGCAGATTGATTCAGACTAATTATCTCTGGCAGCACATGTTTCAGTCTATTGCGTAGGATCTTAGAAATGAGTTTGTACAGGATATTGCATAAGGATATGGGTCGCCATTGAGTCATCTTCCGCGGGTTGGGAACCTTGGGTATGAGCACAATATGCGTTTGATTGATTTTCCTTGTCATCCTTCTCATACGAAAAGTTTCTCAATTGGAGTCAAAAGACATAACACGTGGGCCCCTGACTGGTGAAAATATCTTAGTTATTGGAAATCTGAGGGTTGAGATTTTGGATACCCAACATGAATCCAAACCGGACATGCGTCAACAATTTCTAACATTGGCATCAGAAGTGGTTCATCCATGGAAAGCTACTCATCCCAATGCGTGGAAGCATTTTCTCCATATGATAGAAAAATGCATACCTCTTAAGCAAGCTCCTGATAACTTATTTTATGCATCAGAAGGCCAATTCACACACCCACAGATGAATAAATACAACCTAAAAAGAAATGCAGACCCAAATGGAGTTCTGTTTAGTTATGAGGATTGAGTATGGGTTCACCTAACATTATACTTGGTGTTGACGCCAAAAAGTGGTCTTGAGACTTTAGGGTCAACTTAGTAATTTTGTTGCCTTCGGTACCTTGGAAGCCTCGGTAGGGAGCGTGTCCTGCAAAATAGAGGAACGCTTGGTAAGGCCAAGGGCACCGGTGTGGTACCGGCCGAAGGCTCTCCGAAGCTTAAGTAAGTTCGGGATTTAGTAAGTTTTACTTTCAGATCAATTAAGCAGTATGCCGATCGTTCTGATTACCTCTATTTTGGGATGGCTGATCCCTTTTATAGGCCTTGGGAGGTGTGTGCCATTTGTAATCTGCGATGTGGGACCTGTGGACGTCGCTGGGAGCGTGCCACGTGTCCTATGAGAAGGCGTTGCCCTAAGTGGTGCGATCGGTAGGAGGAGGTACCGAAGGCACCTCTGCCCAGGCTCGATTTGTCTCACGTGTCTTGCTCTTATTGGCTGCTTATTTTGGGTATAAACAGGAGTCCCCCAAGCCTTTATCCGAGGATGCTCGGGTGAGGGCTTGATTTGCTGTTTGTTGACAGGTCCCCCTGGTCGCCTTCCGTTCGGCAGTTCGCTAGGAGGAAGCGCTCGTGCCGCCATAGAGGTGCCTACCGTTCGGTAGATTTGCCAGGAGGAGGCGCTTAAGTCATCATAAAGGCGCCTACCGTTCGGTAGATTGTCAGGAGGAGGCGGTTGAGTCACCAGAGGTCCCTTCCGTTCGGAAGTCTCGCATGGGAGTTCAAAGTTGCCACCGAATAGGGTGTCGAGTGACCTTGCCGGTCGTTTGTTAACTTGGACAAGTTCGGTTTTTTTCTATGGCGATCAATGCTCAGGGGAGTGATGGGACGGGGCGACGCTTCGTCTTCTGTACCTAACGTGTTGTCAGGGGGCCGGCTCCATGCGTGACGCGTGGCGTGTCAAGTCGTGCGGAGCGCGCATTTAATGTTTCGTTTGGCTTCCCGAGGCGTACCGTTGCAATCTTCGCCCTATATATTGCAGTGACTTCTGAGGCGGAAATCACTTTGCATTTGTGAGCGAGGCGAGAGCTCTGCCCAGGCGATTTCCGGCGATATCGAACGGTACCCAAGGCGATTTCTGGCAAGACCAAACGGTAACCAAGGCGATTTCTGGCGAGACCATTCGGAAAGCGAAGTGACGTTCACTCTTTGACTTCAATTTTCACAAGGTATTGTTCGGTAATCTCTTATCTTCTTTCCTTTCGTTACGCATACGTCATTCCTTGGTTTAAACTAGACTAGAACTTTTAAAAGTGGGGTGTAGTTCGGTAGTCTAATTGCCATAGGTAGAGATGTAGGCAACGGTAGGATAGCTCTTTGCATGGGTTAGGCATGCATTCCGAGCCTGAGGTGGACGTTGGGTCAGGCATGCATTCCGAGCCTGAGGTGGACGTTGGGTCAGGCATGCAACCCGAGCCTGAGGTGGAGGGTGTTAGGATGCCGGAGGCATCTTCCAGTCACATTCCGGAGGCTTCCACTTCTGGCCGTGGAGAGTCTCCCGAGCTGAGTCCTAGGCCGAAGGTGACGATAGTGAGCAGCGGGAACCCTAGGATACCGAAGGGGTGGCGAGAGAGCAGCTGTTCGACGTGGACTACCTGCCGCCCAATAAGCTGACTTACCGAGAGCTGCAAAAGATTAGGGCGGAATACAGGATTCCACAGTCGGTAGGGATGAGGATCCCACACCTCCTGAATCTCTGAGCAAGCCCAAGGACGGCGAGGTCGCCTTCTTCACTGATGTCCTTCAGCAAGGCGTCAGGTTACCGTTGCAGCCTCCAGTTCAAAGGATCCTGGCTCAGACGGGTATGCCCCTGGGCAGTTCAATCCGAACTTCTGGGCTGTACTGATGGGGGTCGTGACGACATTTGGACTTGCCGAAGAGGATGGGCCTTCTTACGAGCAGTTTCCCATCTGTCAGCATCACCAAGTCCAAGAGTACAGATCATGGTGGATGGGTTCAGGCGAACTGCCTCAGGGCTTCGGAAAGGGGCCATTTTTTGAATGCCGTGCCGACTTCTCAGGAAGTCCTGGAGGAATCGGCGGGTGTTGCTCTCCGGTGATTGGGAATCGCCATCGGGAGTTCCAGTTCGCTTCCACATCCCTACTACCATTCAGATTGCCGGTAGGTTGCTGCCATACCGATCGGTAGGCCATTATTTTTTTGTGTCGGCACTGAACAGTTTGTTATTTTTCGAGGCAAGCTGGAAAACAGCCCACGGAGCTCAGGGCAGAGCTTCGATAGATTGACCAAGTGAGGACGAAGGTTCCTCCCGTCCACAGGGAATACCCACAGGTTCCTGCTCACTGAGAACCTTGTCAAAGCCCGTCTTGCCAGCCCTGCCGAGAGTAAGTTCTCTTTGATTTTTCCTTTGCTTTCGCTGATTTCTTCGGCTAACTCGTGCCTCGTTCATGTAGTGTCTGAAGCTAGGAAGACTGCCGAGGCCAAGAAGCCTCGCGAGACCTCCAAACGGTGCCTCCAGGTGGTGTCCAAGGGGAAGAAGCAACGGCGTCGGCCAGAGGCTTCTCCTCGAGAGAGAGCGGAGGCTGACCCTTACGGGGCGGTCGATTGCCGAACGGCAGAGGCAGCTCCATGCCGATCAACCTCAGGGAGGGTGCCGATACCTCTTCTTCCAAGGCGTCCGGGAAGCGGCCACTGACGGTAGACTTGGATGCCGCCTCCACTCCCAAGAGGGTGCGCCTTGCCGATCCTTCGCGGGCCATCCTTGCGGTCGAGGACGAAGAGGGGCCTACCGAGGCGGTCACGCTCGCGTGCCCTTCGAAGACGGTCCAGCTTGCGAACCACATGATCGTGGGCTCGCAGATGGATCTCTCCGAGATCGACGAGCTACCGAAGAGGCTTCTTCGGAAGAGGCAGGGCGTGCCTTCCGTCTCCAGGCCACGGTAACCTCCCGTTTCCATTCTCTTCTTATTGTTGTTACTCTTTTTTCGGCATACTAACATGCGGTTATTCTTTCTGGCATCGATGGACATGTGGCTGTGCATGAAGAGGGCCATCAACACTGCCGAGCGCAACAAAAGGCTGTACGACGAGGGCCGCTCTAAGGTCAACGAAGCGGTGAAAACCCTCCAGGACCACGCCCATCTCGTGCAGGGTATGCAGGCTGCCGAACGGCAGGATCCAGGTGCACGAGGCGAAGCTTACCGAGATGCGCGAGGCCTTGGACGGCGCGGAGCGGGCGGCAAGGGATGCCGAAGATGCGAAGGGTGCCGAAGATGAGAATCCCGGCCCAAGAGAGAAATGCATGGGTGGGTTGTGTGCATTATCTGTGCGATGTTATAATGGAGGGCTGATGCACTTGCAAGTAGTGTTGTGCAATTGCATATCAGGATATGCAATTACTAAGAGACTGTGTGCAAAGCCAGGTCACCAATGTGATGTGGTGTTTAGGGTGTATTAGGCTTTGGATAAGTAGTCAGATTCTCGTCGCTAAAAAGAATTGTATGATAGTGTTGTGTACTTGATTTATGCAGGTTATGGAAGCTCCAAAAAAAGGGGAAGCGAAAGGAAAGCGTAAGGTCCAGAGTAATGTACAACATTCAAGAGTTGGCCGAGATGCATTTTTTAATTTCATGTAAGTTACACATACATCTAAAAATTGGAAATGTGGTTGCTTAATATTATGATGATTTTTTGATTAAAAATAAATGATTTACAGAAAAAAAGAACGACATGAAGTGGGGAAAGTGCGCAATGCAAAGTTGGATAGTAAGGTGAGAGATGGCAATTGATTGGGTCAGTTTATTAATTATTGTATAAAAAATGCTTTTTTAATGAGAATTAATTTTTTCAGGTAGAAGAGCATATTGTTAATAAGTGGAGGAAATTGAACCATGAAGAGAAGGCAACATATGGTTCTGCCTTCGAAGGTTCGAGTGGGAAAGTTGAAGGTTCGAGTGGGCAAGTAAACGACTCAGTGAATGAGATGGCCGAACATGGTCCCTTCATCCCTCATCATCCCATTGCAAGGAAGCCAATGACACGCTCTCAAGCCAAGGAGAAAGTTTGACAGTAGATCATAAGGGAATACAGTTTAGAAAATAGATAGTATTTCATGTACATATCCCTATTTGCGCACAGTCGGGTTCTATTGTAATACACCAAGTGCAATTGCATGACATGACAGTTTAGAAATTAGGTGTTATTGCATGTACATATCTCTATTTGCGCACTGTCAGGGTTCTTTTTAATACACCAAGTGCAACTGCATGAAATGAGCATTGCACGTCAAGTAATTGAATTCCATTATTTGCTTACAAATGCATTTTTGGTTTTTTGCATGACATCGAAACATTTCATGCCCAGAAAGGCCCAAACACAAATGTAATTACATTTATTGAAACTGCATGCAAATTGGGTTGATGGTTAAGGTAGGCCAATTGCATGTACTTATACCTTTTTGCGTAGGGGGACGTTGTGTTTGCAATATATCATGTACAATTGCATTACATGATGACCAATTGCACGTTATATATTTCATTGGAATGTAGTTAAAGAGTTAAAGAGTTGGAATGTTTTGCGTTGAAATGTAGTGTCTGTTATAGAAAGTAACTCAACTTAAATAATCATTGGAATGTATTTGGTAGTTGGTTTGTAGTTAAATAATCCTTTTTCGGAGGAATGTCGAATGTTTCTAACGAACGCACTCCCTTGCGTTCGGTTGAACATACAGTGCGTTTATTTTAAAAAGTAAGTTCGTTGGGGACATATTTTCTGCGCACAGGAAATTTTCCTCAATGAACGCACAACCTTGCCTTCGTGTGAACAAACTCTCCGTTTGTTTGAAAAAGTAAGTTGGTTGGGGTCATTTATTGGGTGAATGGGCAACTTTACTGAAAAAACGTACCCCTTGCGTTCCCTTGAACAAATACCCCGTTTGTTTCAAAAAGTTAGGTAGTTGGGGTCGTTTTTCCGACGACAGAAGACTTTACTAAACGAACACACCCCTTGCGTTCCCTCTGAATAAATACCTTATTTGTTTCAAAAAGTAAGTTAGTTGGGACCATATTTCGGAGGAACGGAAAACTTTGCTTAACGAACACACCCATTTCGCTCCCTTGAACAAATACCCCGTTTGTTTGAAAAAGTAAGTTGTTTATGAGTATTTTTCCGAGGAACGGGAAACTTTACCTGAACAAACACACCCTTGCGTTCCATTGAACAAATACACCGTTGGTTTGAAAAAATAAGTTGGTTGGGAACATTTTTCCAGGGAACGAGAAACTTTACTGAATGAACAAACCTCATGCGTTCGATTGAACACATGCCGCGTTTGTTTTAAAAAGTAAGTTCGTTGTGGTGATTTTTCCAGGAAACAGGAAACTTTACTGAAATAACACACCCATTGCGTTTCTTTGAACAAATACACTGTTGGTTTGAAAAAGTAAGTTGGTTGGGAACATTTTTCCGGGAAACGGGAAACTTTACTGAACGAACACACCCCCTGCGTTTCCTTGAATAAATACACCGTTCGTTTGAAAAAATAAGTTAGTTGGGGACATTTTTTCGGGAATGGGAAACTTTACTGAACGAGCACAACCCATGCGTTTCCTTGAACAAATACCCCATTTATTTGAAAAAGTAAGTTTGTTGGGGACATTTTTCCTAGGAACGGGAAATTTTACCTGAATGAACACACCCATTGCGTTCCCTTCAATAAATACATCGTTGATTTCAAAAAGTAAGTTTGTTGGGGAAATTTTTCTGAAGAACGGGATGTTTTACTGAACGAACACACCCCATGCGTTCCCTTGAATAAATACACCGTTGGTTTCAAAAAGTATGTTTGTTGGGGACATTTTTCCAGAGAACGGGAAACTTTACTGAACGAACACACCCTATGCGTTCTCTTGAACAAATGCCCTGTTTAATTGAAAAAGTAATTTGGTTTGAGCATTTTTCAGGGCAACGGGAAACTTTACTGAACGAACACACCCACTCGCGTTCCCTTGAACAAATTCACTGTTGGTTTGAAAAAGTAAGTTGGTTGGGGACATTTTTCAGGGAACGGGAAACTTTACTGAACGAGCAGACCCACTGCGTTCCCTTGAACAAATACACCGTTTGTTTGAAAAAGTAAGTTGGTTGGGGACATTTTTCAGGGAACGGGAAACTTTACTGAACCAACACATCTATTGCGTTCTTTTGAACAAATACCCCGTTTATTTGAAAAGTTAGTTGGTTGGGCACATTTTTCCGGGAACGGGAAGCTTTACCTGAACGAACATACCCCATGCGTTCGCTGCCACAAATACCGCGTTTGTTTGAAAAAGTAAGTTCATTGGGGACTTTCTAGGGAAACGGGAAACCACCTGCGGTGTATTTTTAAGGAGTTTGTAGTAATTTTCAGTGTATTTTTAAGGTTTTTAATTAATTTTTTATGATTTTTTAAGATAAATTTGGAAAAAGTAAACAAAATGACATGTGGCGCAATCATAGGATACCACCTGCGAAAAGAATGATTGTTCTCATTTTAGCTGCAGCCACGTGTGATTCTCTATATAAAAAAAAAATTGGGATTTCACTTCTAAAATTCATAACAAATAAATTAAAATTTCAAAAAATATACCGGAAAGTCCTACGAACTCCGTGCGACGTTCTCTACACTATCAAGCTATAAAAATACAAATTCACTCAGAAAAATATAAATTGATGATAAAAACTCACATTTATTTCTAAACGATTTAAAACACTAGTTGAAAACACTCATGTTATTTGATTCGAGGATTACCGTGGACATAAATATGTGAAATCATGATTTTTGACCTCCATAGTCAAATACAATGTTGTAAGTAGTTTGTAACAATTTTCGGTATATTTTTCTGATTTTTAATTAATTTTTTATGATTTTTTAAAGATAAACTTGGAAAAAAATAAAGAAAATGAAATGTGGCGCAATCGTATCACGCCACCTGTCGAAAACAATGACTGCTCTCCTTTCAGCTGCAGCCACGTGTGATTCTCTATAATTTAATATTAGTTTTCTTGGATTTCACTTCTAAAATTCATTAAAAAATAATTAGAAATCAGAAAAATACACCGAAAATTGATACAAACTCCTTACAACATTGTCTTTGACTATGGAGGTCTAAAATTATGATTCCAAATATTTATGTTCACGGTAATTGTTCGAATCAAAAAACATGAGTGTTAAGTTATGGAACACACTTTAGTATTTTGGTTTGTTTTGAAACAAAGTTGAGTTTTTGTTATCATTTTCAAATTTTATAAGTCAAAATTTTATTTTTGGAGTTTGAGGGTGTAGAGAATGTCACAAGAAGTTCGTACCAATTTTCGGTGTATTTTTTGGATTTGTATTTAATTTATTATCAATTTTATAAGTTAAATCCTAGAAAAATAGTATTAAATTGTGTGGGGCGACACATGGCGGAAGCTGAATGGGGCGCAGTTCAGTGTGTGTCTGATGGCTGTCCTCCTGTCAATGCGCCACGTGTCAGTTTGAAACTTTTATCAAATTTATGTTTAAAAATTTATATAAAAAAATTGATTAAATATCAGAAAAATACACCGAAAATTGCTACAAACTCCTGATAACATTATCTTCGATTATAAAGGTCTAAACTCATGATTCCACATATTTGAGTTCATGGTAAGCGTTAAAATCAGAGAACACGAGTGTTATGTTATAGAATATAATTTAGTGTTTTGGTTTGTTTTGAAATAAAGTTGGGTTTTTGTTATCATTTTCAAATTTTATAAGTCAAAATTATATTTTTGAAGTTTTGGGGCGTAAAGAATGTCACAAGGAGTTCCTACCAATTTTCGGTGAATTTTTTAGATTTTTATTTAATTTATTATGAATTTTTTAAGTTAAATCCTAGAAAATTATTATTAAATGGTATGGAGTGATACATTGCGGAAGATGAATGGGCGCGGGTCAGTGTGTTGACGACTATCCTCCAGTGATTGCACCACTGTCCATTTTGATCCTTCTTTTGTTGTTGTTTTTTTTTAAAATTTCGTAAATAAATAATTAAAAATTAGAAAAATACATTGAAAATTGTTACAAACTCCTTATGGCATCATCTTCAATTAGGGGTCGTTTGGTACGCGGACTGTTATAGACTGGACTAAATCCTGGGACTGTTTTGGATTGACTTGGCTTGGCCTAAGCTGGATTAAGTACTGGCCTACGTTTGGTGTTGCGTCGGACTAAGAAGCTGGATAACAAAAATAGTACTATCCTATGTTTGGTTTATGCTCCGAACTGGGACAAAAAAAATTAAAATTTTCTTTGAAGTGATAATATTTTAATTATCAACTATTTTTACTATAATTTCAAGACCAAAAATTGGTATTAAATTTTCCAAAACTTGCCTATATTTTAAGAACATTTCCAAAATATGAAAGCTCAACTTCCCTAATGCAAATTGCCAAACCGTCACTAAGTAATTGCAAACACAACATGCAATTGCAATCACAGTTTGGAAAACCCAAATGTCCGTTTGCAAACACAACATGCAATTGCAATCACATTTTGCAAAAACCAAATGTCTGTTTACAAACACCACATGACCTCTACCCTTTTATTCTTCTTTTTTTTGTTCAAACATGGCGGTGAGACAAGCTCCAAACCATCCCAACATCATATAAAGCAAAAGTCATACAATATTTATAGATGCAAAAGTTAGATATTTTATATATATATGCATCATTCACATGGCTTGAAATTACAAATTCACGTTCACATATTACTTAACATACTAATGGTCTCACCCGATCAAATAAATCTACTTCTAATAGTACGATTCTTAACATGATGTGCAAGCATATGTAAGAATATACACACTTGTTCCTTCAAAGTCACCAAACCATCATTTTTAACCCTTCATTACCGTGAAGCAACTCACATAATATACCAAACGTCCTTAAATTCATTCTTAATTCGCTCACACACACTACATCATTCTCCAACACACTATTTAGATAACACAACCGCGTCTAACAAAGGAACTATTATTGAGATCACATCTTTCTATAAGCCGTTGATTTCTCCTTATTTTGAACATCATAAGCACAAGGATTGTGCAATCACACATTGTCTCTAAATGCCACATCTCCATCAGTAATATCAACAAAAGCTTTCTTCGATCCATATCTAATAAATCATAAAAACCAACAAAAATTAAGCATGTATATTTTTACAAACCAACAAAGTATATGTTTAGATAATATATATACAAACCAACAAATTTTTTGCATTGCTTATAGTATCTATTTCTTTTTTTTTTTTTTTCACCGGAAACAATTACACTTTCCACTTGAAAAGTGCCAATCACCATGAAAAAGAAAAACCAACACTTATCAAACAATTATGCCAAGCCACCCATAGAGAAATTATAGAACATCCACGAGCAATTGAAAACTATTAGGAAATGAGAATAGCAAGCAAATTGGGCACATCAACTCTACTGATTCCCATTAGAAACTTCTTTAAGAAAACCAAGTCTCCCTATTTTCATAGTTTATTTAAGATAATTTAGCTGTGTTTCTTTCATTTGATCCAAGACTTTTCTGCAAAAGGCCTATGTCAGAATTAGTTATTTGATTTCATAAGACTGCCAGAATTTGACTCTGCAACAACCAATTTCTAACCCATGTGGCTTTAAGCCAACAAATAAGACAAGTAGTAGGCCCTTCTAAAGATATTCAACTTTTGTGAATTGCTTAACTTTGAGCAAATTGATGGTGCATGGAAGAAATTTGATCCCCAATTTTTTTTCTTCTCACTTGCTAATATCTAGTCATTTTGTTGCAAACGACAATGACTTTCATTAAATTTGTTCAAAGCTCCAATTCCACTCATCAATTTATTCGTATCTTCTCATTCCAACCAAAAACCCCATAATCAAAACAATTCAAAACTAAAAACCCTAGAAAAATACCCAATTATAATCCATGAAACAGAAACCACAAATAATCAAAACAATTCAAAACTGAAAACCCTAGAAAAATACCCAATTATAATCCATGAAACAGAAACCACAAATAATCAAAACAATTCAAAACTGAAAACCCTAGAAAAACACCCAATTATAATCCATGAAACAGAAACCACAAATTGCATAGAACATTTCCAAAATGTGAAAGCTCAACTTCCCTAATGCAAATTGCCAAACCGTCACTAAGTAATTGCAAACACAACATGCAATTGCAGTCACAGTTTGCAAAAACCAAATGTTTGTTTGCAAACACAACATGCAATTGCAATCACAATTTGCAAAAACCAAATGTCTGTTTGCAAACACAACGTGCAATTAGCCACATGACCTCTACCCTATTCTTCTCATTCCAAACAAAAACCCCATAATCAAAACAATTCAAAATTGAAAACCCTAGAAAAATACCCAAGTATAATCCAATGAAAATTAACCAATACAAATGTTAATTTTCATCAAATTAAGCTAATAACTACAAACAACCACATAATCAAACTTTAAAATCAAACTTAGAAATAGCAAATTGAACCCATCAAATATCACCAAGGAGAGAGACAAACAAAGAAGAAAAGTGGAAAGAGAAGAAGAGAGTTGAACAACTAACCTTGAGTGAGTGAGAGTAGAGCATAACAGAATTTGATGAGAGCTGGATTATGACGATGGATGGGTGGAGAACGGGATTGGACAGTAGCGAGATGGCTAGCGAGCTGGAGCTGAGGCAAGATTTGGGGGAGTGCGAGAGAGGAGAGAAAAGAGCAGAGAAAAGAGCTTAGGATTGGATTTAGGCAAGCAGAGAAAAGATTTGGAGTCTATTACGATTGGATTTGGAGAGAAGACTAGGAGCAAGCGTCGTCTTCCACCTCCAGAGCATGCGTCTGGTTCTGTTACCCTTGTAAGAGTCACATGTGACTCACGTGCTCAATAACAAAGGGTTGAATAGGTTATCCAGTCATCCAATCTCAGCCATCCTTTTTTGAAATGCAAACTCAGCCCTTGGATAAGTGGCTGTACCGGAGCCTAATACACCACAGATTTTCGATGAACATGACCTAAATTTCCTTTTTAGTTTTTTTTAATAAAAGATGTTTTAGACTATTTTCTAAAACATGTTTGTATTCAATTTTTGCAGATACCAGAGAAAAAAAGAGAAGGAGCTCGCTCACTTCTTCCTAGAAGTGCCCCTAGAGTTATTCAATTACATGCTTATAAAGGGCATTGACATAGAGAAAGCAATATGAGAGGGAGCTTCAAATCTGGTAAACATATTATTTTGTATTCTCTGAATTCATACTCTAGATCCAATGCTCACAAACACATACAACAGAGTTTCAACATTTGGACCTGGAGACTGTGTTAAGAAATCTATCAGCTTAAGACTTTGTTTAGTTGAGCGGTACATGAGCACAAAATTAATACAAGTTTTATCCTTAAATTTATATTTGTTAGTGTTTTTTGTTTTATTTAAATCTATTAGAGTATTTGTGTTCTTTGTTTTTGTATTTAATGAGTGATTTTTTGTAGATAATAAGTGTCTGCCACCAATAACAATTGAGGAGGAATAAACTATGTGTTGCAAGAAGGTAGAAGATAAGAAGAAAATGTGTGCAGCCAAATTCAAGGAAATCTGCTCAAGAGAAAGGAAAAGCATGGAGAGCAACCTACGTGAGGGATGGCAAAAATCCCCGTCAAGTCGAGTCCTCGTCGGGTCCCCGACCCTAACGGGGGAGTATTTGGGGCCAAATCGGGTACAAGTACCGGGGGATACCCGAAACCATAAAATCCCTTACAGGTCCAGGCCGGGGATGGTAATGGTGTCCCTGTTCTCCAACCCGGCCCGAAAATATATACATTTATTTATATTTATATTTCAATTAATAAATATATAATATGTTATAATACATTCGATTTGTGCACTTGCGAGTTTATAAATTTTAGAAACACCTCTTTTGGTGACAACAATTGGTTTACTGTAATTTGCATACTGCTCTTTCATTTTCTAGTAATTTCTATCATTTTCAGTTTTGGGTGTTCAAATTCATATAGCTTTGCTCTATTTAAATTTTTTTTTTTTTTGAGTGAAGTGGTATTACATCTCATTTATTGGTATATTCTATACTCACAAACCAGCTATATAGAACATTTTAACACGAAATAGGTTGACTGGGAACTTACCTAGCCAATAGCCATTGTGGTGGTTGATTTACGCTTCAAGTTGGTGTAGTTTGTGAAAGTCACTAATGGTATGGTATTGGTGCTTTGTGCTGCATGTTTCTCTTTGCAGTTTTAAATTCCCCAAAATACACTCTACTTCCTGCAAAGTTCTCACAAGACAAGAAGCAAATAATTAGCTCATAACTGATATATCAAAAGTTAAATTAAGAATATACCAACAGCTAAGTAATAGGTAAAAAGACTTATGGATCAAAGTTGCTAACAATCAGATTAGCACTTCGTAGGAACTGATGTCCTTCACTTCATTAATGCCTTGTATTTATAGGCAATGAAAAACACACTTAACAAATATAATATATTTGGTGGATTACATTATAGTGAGCTCAATCGTAGTGGAAGGATTCAATATATAGATAGTGGGCATTCAACTTATTTATAATAACATCATAGTGGTAGGAAGTAATAAAGAAGGATGTATGGTGGGCATCCATCATAGTCCAACTTATTTATAACACTCCCCCTTGGATATCCACACATTGTACTCTTTTTTCTTCGTCCAGGTTTTTATCCCACTGGATTTTTCTTTGGCAAAGTTTTAATGAGGTAGTGTCACACATTCGTCTGTGTTATATGGAACATAACACAAAATTGTATGATACACATAAATATGTACTTTTTTTCCCTTTGACCAGCTTTTGTCCCACTGGGTTTTACTGACAAGGTTTTTAACGAGACATATTTCATGCATAGTGGACATCCAAGGGGAAGTGTTATAAATAAGTTGGACTATGATGGATGCCCACCATACATCATTCTTTATTACTTCCTACCACTATGATGTTATTATAAATAAGTTGAATGCCCACCATCTCTGGATTGAATCCTTCCACTACGATTGGGCTCACTATAATGTAATCCACCAAATATATTATATTTGTTAAGTATGTTTTTCATTGCCTATAAATACAAGGCATTAATGAAGTGAAGGACATCAGTTCCTACGAAGTGCTAATCTGATTGTTAGCATTCTCTCCAAAATCTTTCCTAAATTTTACTAGATTTATATTAGCTAAATGATTATCTATTGTTTTGACACAATTATTTTTGGAAAAAATGCATTGTATGATGAGTTTGAGTGATTTAAGTTGAGCATAGTGCTCGCTCACAAACACTTTAACTTAAAAAATGAATAATATGCAAGTAATAAAAGTATATATTATTATGTAGGTTAAGATTAACAAATGTAAAGATACATAACAATAATAAATAAGAGGGATTTATGTAAATATATAACAAAATTATATGTATATGTTCAGTAATAAAAGGGCTTTATATATAGTAAAAATATTAGGAATATGTGTAAGTTTATTAAATCTGCATCTCACGGCGGAGGGAGGTTATGGCGAGGTGGGTGAGTTTGTGGTGTTGGTGGGGCTGGGTGGGTGTTTGATTCTGAACGGGTAAGGGAGTTTCAATTCTGTGTGTGAAAAATGAAAAGGGTAAATCGCGTCATATTCGAAAACAAATGAGGACAATACGGGTATATCGAAATATTCATTAAAACCTCCGCATGCTTCCATTCCCGGCAGCTTTTAAAAGCACCCCTCCAGCTGCTTCCGAAATCTGCCACCAGTGGCCCCCAATTTTGCGCAGCTTTTTTACCATACAGCTTTGGGTTCAAATTTTTTAAAATAAGCTACTTCTTTTTAAGGCACCGCAACCCCAAATTGAGCCTTCTCTTTAAATCAATATACCATATAAATAAAATACAGATACCAAAATTGACAAGGAAATTGCCACACACCAGGTGGAGGAGATATCAAGATTGTGGTCTTTAAGCTGCGTTCGAAACCCACTGGTGCCATATCCAAGAAAATTCTACCTTAATACAAATAATTTTGGATACGTTGCCCTCTGACGCTTCCTGCCCTGCACAGATCGAAAGAAATCAGAAAGAAAATTGGAAAAACAAAACAACAGAGAGCAGCTGCCATGATCATCCCTGCAGCAGGAGAAGCAGACAACAACCAACAAGGGCCAAAACAAAACAACAAACTTCCACACCAACACAACAAACAACAACCCCAAATCCACTGGAACAAAGCCTTAAAATTGGAAAAACGTAAAACCAAGAAAACCCCAATAACGAACTCTTCTCACCCATCGAACCCAAACTCGCATCTAAGGGATCAGCAGTCATTCATCAGACGAAACCGAAGGCCAAAACCAGCCCATAGCCAGCAGAACCAACAAGAACCAATTCATGGAAGGTGGTGGTGCGAGCACCCGAGTTGAAACTCTCTTGTCGAATGATTGTTTCAGTCGTGGGGTTGAGCTATGATTGTTTATTCTATGCAAGTTTTACTTAAAAACCCTGATATATTTTTCATTTTGCACATAGCTCCTTGAGGTTTTGAAAATATTCCACATAACTCCACTTATCTGACCGTTAATTAAATGCTGACATCAGCTCATGGTGAATTTAACACCACGGTGTCTTATTGTAAATTTGATAATAAAGTTTATCAAGATCTAGGAAGGGTGTTCAAAATGTCAGGTAGCAATGTTTTTGGTCAAAAAGAGACAACTTTGAAGCTTTCAAAGGCTGTTTGAGTAAAATAAGGCCTTTACCCAATAAGAAATAAGAAAGTCGGTTGAGACTTGAGAGTAGAGTTGCTGCCAGTGATGAGTCCAATTCTTCTACATATAATATATATAGTAGAAAAAAGCCCGTGCGGTGCTGCGGGTTTTGAAATTACAAAGATAAAATAAGATTGTTTATATATACAATGAGATTTAACTTGTAGCATTATGCTTATAATTATTATACTTGATTGGCACCTCTAAGGTATTAGTTTGCATTCTTTTTCTTTGTTTTCTTTACAACTGGGAGGTTTCTAACCATAAACTACTACATTATAATCAAAATTAATCAAACCAAACAGTTATATCAATTAATCAACACATCTTTTTTTTTTTTAGAAACAAATTTAATTAAGACAAATGCACAAACAGAGAGAGAGGAAAAGAAGTCCATCACTAAATTTAATAAACAAATCATAAATCCTAAATTCTATCAGATCAACAGCTTTACCATTTGACACGCCCTAAGAGAAATATATGACACAAAAACAAATACCAAATTAAATGGAACCTAAAAACTGTGAAGCTAATTTCTAGATATTTTTTTTACCATATTTCATAAAACAATCCTCCACATAAACTGATTGTTAATAACAATGCTATGAATTTCTAACTATTATTAACACCAACATAAATTTAGTGCAACTAAGAAGACTAAAGAGAAGACTAAAGAGAAAATTAAAGAGAAATATAGATTATCAAAGGATGAAAAAACTAAAGAGAGAACAAAATTTTCATCACTATCTGAAATTCTGCTAATTTTTTTAACACCAAAATAAATTTAGTTTTGTGTAAACAACTTCACAATTAACTATGTTGATCTATGTTGATCTAAGACTTTCCTAGGATAGTTTCCAATCAGTCTCAAACACTCTATACAAATACTATTCTCTTATGTTTTAAACCTTTAAAACTTGGAAGGGCAAATGTTGCTTCGATTCAGCTTGCACCAAAATGGATTCAGCTGCATTCTCAACTTGTGATACTCGCAAGTGCACGAGCTATTTGGTAATATAGCATATGTAAGTACGAGGTCGATCTCACGAGGATTGGTGATTGAATGATCCAATTCATTTCCCCTACACAAAACAGAAATGAAAAAGAAAATAAATAAAACAAGAAAAAAAGGAAATAACTCAAGCAAATAAGTTCCCAAGTTCAATTAGATTAACGGATTGATTCTAGCTAAAATATGATTAAGCCATGGTATTTGGTCATAACCTTGTGTTCCTAATTCCCTAATTTGATCATTTGTTGTCTAACCTAAAATTAAGCATTAGGAACTCATTAAGCATAGAAGAACAATTTAAACAACCAAGCATGTATCTAATCCTTGTTGTCGAATGTCCATACATACTCTTCCTATTCATAGTTCAATTCGAATTAAAGCATGGTGTCTACTCTTAATTCAAACCAAGATAGCTAACATGAAAGCCTAAATGGTGATCAATCATTCAAACTAGCATATTAACTTATAAGCATAATGAATAAGAACAAAAACCATAATTGAAACTTGGAAACTAATTAAACTTGAATACTTAAGAAAGAATATACATTACAAATAAAAGTAAAGTGGAACTAAGAAAACTTGAAGGAAAATTTAGCAAAATCATTTTGTTACAACAATTGACAACTTGAAAGGAAACTAAGAGAATTTGAGGGAGAGAAGGGAAGGGAGCTCTAGAGAAGTGTTTGAGAGCTCCCCCCCTTGGGGTGTGATTTATGAAGCTTGAAGACTTCTCTATTTATAGGGTTAAGAGGGAGGAACATCATGATGAAATTCAACACCACGATTCCTTCTTTAATACAACCCATAACTCCCACCTCAACTTGTCTATGTTAGTGTGGTTGGAATCAATCCCATCACATACTTCTTTTGCTGCACTCCAAGCTTTCTTCACATGGGATTATCAAAGGTGTTCAATTTGTGGCTGCCTTTTGCTGCCAACCCATGTGGGTTTTCTTCACCTTTGCTTGCTAAAAAAACACGATTTTTCTGAACCTATTTTGGTGTAGGAAGGCCATAGGTTTCAAAACGTATCCAATGGGGCTGAAATTTAGATATGTTATACAAGACACCCATTGGAACAACTTCTATGAAGAAAGTATTCCCATTGGAGCAGTAGAAGTGTATGTTTTGGCCACTGAAAGTTGGCTGCCGAACAGAGACTGGAATTGACTTCATTTCATTTATGCTTTACATGCATGCACATGCGCTTCTCTTTAATAGCTCCATCATGTACCAACTTGCTCCTTTAGAATTTCATAGCTGGAATGCCTCCCTACTTCACTCATTATGTTGGGTACAAAGTCAGTTATAGTTGGGGTGAGGCACATGGCTAAAAAAGCTGGCAGCTGCAAATCCTGCTGAGAAAGGTTGAGTGTTGGACGGGCTAAGCACTCCACATATGTCCAATGATCGGTTCATAATTGTATATCATTTTGTACCCTTCTAGCTTATGATTTGGTTATGTTTTTGAGTTAAACTTGTGCTTTTAATCATTTTTGTGTTTATGTTTCAGTTAATTGAGATTTAGGTAATAATGATGGCTTTGGATAGGAAATGATGCAATCCAAGCATGTTAAGGCTTGATTTGGATGAAGGGAAGAAGAGCTTAAAAACAAACTCATTTTTTTGCTACAGCCCCCTGCCAGCCCAGTTTCGTAGGTCATATTGCAAGCTTTGTTTCAGCAACCTACACAGCTCGGATGAGGCAGATTTCTTCATGAAAGTTGTTCCAATGGGTGTATACTATAACATATCCAAAATTCAACCCCATTGGATAAATCTGGAGTCCGTTACCTAGCAAACACAGAACCATACTCAGTATGAATTTTTGTCAGCGAGCAAAAACGAGTTAGCAATTTGTTTTGGCCTTAACTTTTTCATCCGAGCTTGGATTGGGCCAATACTTGTGTTGGATCAGACACATTCTGAACTTCAATTTGGAGTGCTTAAAGTTGTCATTTGCTTAAGAGAAGCCCAATTCGTAAGCCCTTGAAGTTGCTGGTCATGCTGACTTGCAGATGAGCTCATTGCTTGCTTGGTCATGCTGACATGAGGATGAGCTATTGGTTTCTGGATGGAAGCTTGGTCATGCTGACATGAAGATGAGCTAGGGCTGCTGGTGGGATTTATTGGTGAAGTGGATCAACCAATTCAAATTTCCTAATCCAAGTGCATCAACCAATTCAAATTTTATAATACAAGTGTTGTATGCATTACCCATATTGAATTCAGATTTTCACTTCCCCTAGGCCTATAAATAGGGAAGTTCTCTAAGCTTGTAAACACACCCCAAGGGGGGGAGCTCTCAAACACTTCTCTAGAGCTCCCTTCCCTTCTCTCCCTCAAATTCTCTTAGTTTCATTTTCTAGTTTTCAATTGTTGTAATGAAATATTTGTACTGAAATTCTCCTTAAGTTTTTCTTTGTTCCACTTTACTTTTCATTATGTAAATTCTTTTCTTTAGTTTCAAGTTTGATTAGTTTCCAAGTTTCAATTATGATTCATGTTCTTATTCATTATGCTTATAAGTTAACATGCTTGTTTGAATGATTGATCACCATTTAGGTTTGCATGTTAGCTATCTTGGTTTGAATTAAGAGTATACACCATGCTTTAATTTGAATTGAACTATGAATAGGAAGAGTATGTATGGACATTCGACAACAGGGATTAGATACATGCTTGGTTGTTTAAATTGTTCTTCTATGCTTAATGGGTTCCTAATGCTTAATTTTAGGTTAGACAACAAATGATCAAATTAGGGAATTAGGAACACAAGGTTATGACCAAACACCATGACTTAATCATACTTTAGCTAGAATCAATCCGTTAATCTAATTGAACTTGGGAACTTATCTGCTTGAGTTAGTTATTTCTTTCTTCCTTGTTTATTTATTTCCTTTTGTTTTCATTTCTATTTTGTATAGGGGAAATGAATTGGATCATTCAATCACCAATCCTCGTGGGATCGACCTCGCACTTACATATGCTATACTACCAAACGGCTCGTGCACTTGCGAGTATCACAAGTTGAGGATGCAGCTAATCCGAAACAACATCCAATTGTGTTGAAATTTGGATATGTTGTACTAGACACCCATTGGAACAAGTTTCATGAAGATCATCATCTCATTCGAGCCCCATAGAATGCTCATCCAAGGCCAAGAAGTTGACTTACGAAACTGGGGTAGCAAGGAGTTGTAGCCAAAATGAGTTTGTATTTAAGCTCTTCTTCCATTCACCCAAATAAGGCCTGAATATGCATGAATTGCATCATTTCCTATCCAAAGTCATCATTGTTACCTAAAGCTCAATGAACTGAAACATAAACACAAAAAGGATTAAAAGCACAAGTTTAACTCAAAAACATAACCAAATCATAAGCTAGAAGGATACAAAATAATATATAAATATGCACCGATCAAATACCCCCAAACCTAGATTTTGCTAGTCCTCGAGCAAAACAACAGAAAACAAAGATAAAATTAAAATAAGAAGTTAATTAGACCACTTTCGTAGGTAACTCGATTGCATTGAGCGTATGCAACATGCCTTTAAACCTCTAGGCATCCCTAGTAGGAGGAGTTGTGTCTCCTGAGGGTTTAACAGATATCAATACCCACAAACGTTTTACCTGACTCTGTAAAACAAAGTAATTAGAAAACTTAAAAACAAATGTGTTAGTCCTTTAAGCAAAACAACAAAAATAAAAACAAAAACAAAAACAAAAATAGAAATAAAAACAAAACAAAAATAAGACTCAAAACAATCTTCCCGAACATTTTCTAAAGAGAAATGACTCATGCACTTGACTCAAAAGTTTTAACAATAAAAGCTCAGTTTTAGTCAATATTTACAGGGTGGTAAAGTTCAAAACACAACATGCTCAAAGTGTAGTAGTGTGATAGCCAAATGCAACAAATTCCCCAATCTTAGTTTTCACACAATTTCAAAAATCATACAAAGCACAAATGCAACTTCAAATCTCACCAAAGTTGTCCTCTCACAAATGAATCACTCAGAAGAGGGCTACAATGCAACACTCAGTTATAAACATGAGATTAGAGTTAAATCATAAAGGACTTAACTCAAAATATGAAGATGAAGAACTTGTATTAACACTTGACTATAATAGACGACGGTGTAGTAAAACACAGACGTTTAAATAATGTTAAATGTCAAATAGGTGAAATTTTTAGAAAGCGCGCTTTTAAAAAACATCGACGGAAACAAAAAACAATCGTCGTTAAAAGTTCAACCTAAACATGACGTTTATTTAAAAAATGACGTCGTTATACATCTAAACCCTAAACCCTAAACCCTAAACCATAAAATATAAACCCTAAATTATATATATATTTAAATAATTATAGAAAAGGGTTTATGGGTTTACGGCCTAATATATATTAACCACAAACACTAAACCCCAAAAATAAACATTTGTCCCCCTAAACCATTCAAGTATAAGTGATGTTGTGACTCATGAATCCATTTTGCTTTTTGGTGGTAATTTTAAATTTGTATAACTCAAACTTAATTTTTTAAAGCTAAGTGGGAAGAAAATATCGCAATGACTTCATAGGAGTTGACGTTGCATTTTTTGGATTTGTTTTAAATTTATTATGAATATTTCGAATTAAATAGAATAAAATATTATTAATAAAAACCCACAAACCACGTCGGCGTTAATAAATTAGCGACGTACAAAACATTTTCCACGACCGAACCTCTTAACTTTACGCCGTCTAATATCAAGAAAACAACGTCGTCTATAGAACCAAGAGCGTCGTTTTAACAACATTTGACGTCGCTTTTTAAAAGACTGCGACGTTGTTATGTGTGTACAACGTCTTCTTGAAAAAACTACGGTTTTTTACAACATGAAAACCTCAACAAATTTGGTTATATTCTAAATTTATTATGAATATTTTGAATTTTGATATATATAAAGACGACGGTATTCTATATAATTATGTCGTTGCAAGTGTGATTACACGTCGGTCACACAATTTCGTTTAGTCAAAAATAATGAAAACCTATTTGAAATTCGTAGGGAAAAAAAGAATGTACATTATACATAAAATTTGCACAATTCCTCTACTAATTTTGTACAAAAACTTGTCTAATTCTAACAAAATTTGTACATTTTATAAAAATGTTTAAGTATGCTAAAATTCCTCTACTCCATATGAACACAAACAAACTCTGCCCATTCTTTCCTAACTTCTTCAATGGCAGATTGGGGATATGGCGCTTGATCCTTTCCCTTGGCAAACTACAGTCCATAAACAAAGATTAAAATCACAAACGACGCTGTTTTTCATTTACCGACGTAGTATATAATTTCAACGACGGTATTTTTAATTTACCGTCGTTGATAATACAAAAAGCAACATAAACACTAGGTGAAAAATGACCTTTAGCTTCGGCGAAATTCCGTTGCTAAAGGTACCCAAGAACCGAAGTATTGGGAACCGATGCATATGATATAGTGATACACTTCGGACATTCCCCGTCGCTAAAGATGAGTTACGACTTTGCTTTTCCTTAATCACCGATGCGTAAGTTGTTACCATATGCCAAAAAGAGCGTTGACCTCCGATGCCTAAACCTTTAATAGCATCGGAGAATATATTAGGACGGATGCTAAATACTAATTATAGCATCAATGATTTTGTTTATACCTGAAGCGTGTACTGACTTACCACTTCAGAAAAGATGTCTTTGTCGTTGCAAATTATGGTTTACGCATTCGTTTTTTGTACTTATGATGAAGTGAAAAACCAACTGAGGTTGTTATACACAATAGACATCCTTGTTACTAATAAAGTGTAAGAAATTTCGACATTTCACATCATATTTTACATAGTTTCTGTCTCAAAATATAGAGGCATCTCATCCATTTCATATATATATTGCCATTGCAACATCAAAAAACATCCCTACATAAGGTGCACAGATGTGTTCTGCCAATAAACCAAAATTCATACATCATCCATACATAAATAAGCAAAATACTACAAAAACAAGGAGAATGTTCAAACTCAAATCCACTCTGGCACATGACATGCCCATTCATCTCGAATCTCGTCCAATTCCATTTGGGTGTAAAATGCCTTCTTTTTCCCACTTCTCGCATACCTGAAATGAAATGAAAAGACTATGTAAGATTAAGAAAAACCATATAAAATCTTTACCAAGAAGCTATGCATAATCTTTAACAAGAAGCTAAAGAAAAACTATATAAAATATTTAACAAGAAGCGATGCACAATAAGAGACTTAGGAAGCTGTAAAAACGCTAGAAAATGCAAATCAATTGCAAAAACTGACTACATATTAATAAAAACATTGTATTAGTCTCTAGAAGTTGAAACAAAAAGGGAAGTTCCACAGAATGTTGAAAATCAAAGAGAACTTAAAGTAGTCAAATAGTGGTTATACCTGAGTACCACAGTCTCTTTATAATTGTGATACACATAAATAACTACATGAACTAAGTAAACAAAAGAAACCATAGACTAAACTCCAATCTGACAATAATTTGAAAAAAAATAAGGAACAGAAGTACTCGTATTATGACAAAAATTAAAAGAAAAATAGTTTAAGCACCAATATATGGATATCGTATTATGACAAAAATTAAAAGAAAAACGGTTTAAATTTTCATCATATATATGGTCAAAGTGACATTGAAACAAATAAATAAATGGATACACTTTTAAAAAAAAAAAAATAGAAAATAGATATCAAAACTATTGTTATAGCAGAAGTAAAATTAAGTGACAAAGTAACTGACCTTCACGTAAGTGAAATTTGCACTGACACATATGGCTAAATTGCTAGGAAGGGTCTATGGAGTAGTTGTCCAAGCCACAAAATTAGCCTTTTGCAGATCTCCTACAATTGGAAAAGCCACCATAATTTCAGGATCACGAATATCCTGTGTTACTCCATAGATGTCAAATATGATAGGAGATTCTTAAACACAATAGGAAAGAAAACAAAAGGTTGAATTAATGGTAGAGCAATAAAGCAGACAAATTCCTAGTTTCACCAGCTGGAATAACTTTGACTGGCCAGTTAACCGTGGAAATGAAAATACACGATCTCATCACATTTACAAGATTCAACAATAGCAACACACAAAGACAGCTTCAGGAGTGGAATCCAGTTTTTTGTATGTGCTTCCAACTTTCTTACAACACCACAATAAACTAATATTTCATTTTGCCGACTGAGATGTGGCAAACTTGCACGCATTAGTTTGATGTTGCTCGTTGTTGCATCTCAAGATTAGAGCTGAGCATTTTCAACTTGGAAAAACTATAACAAAATTGAATTTCTAAGTTTGTTGCTGCAATAGATTACTAATTCATTACAATTTTAAGCTTAACTTTTTATTTTTCAATTTTAATTTTCTGCAAGTTACTATCAGAATAAGGCAGCAGTAGCAATTGACCTGCTAGAATGAGGCAAATATTTCCCATCAAATACTAGGGCTACCCGGTCCTTGCCATCCACACCTTTAACTTTGTCGATTGAACAGGAGAAATCTATAGCTGACATACTATACATAAAACAAGAACGATCAGTTAAAGAAACAAACAACCAAAATAGATTTTTATAGCCAGGTATATTGGTTAAAACATGTCATATACAAATTTCACAACAGTTTTTGCAACAACCAGCTCAGCAATTCATAACTCATTAAACTAATTCTTATCATAATAGATCCAAATTTCCACAACTCTCTGTTTTTCCCACATTTTTCTCAGCAACCACACAGAGCATAAACTCACAAAAACAGAAATAAAAACAAAAGTACAAAACAAAAAGAAATCTAATAATCCAAAACATGACATGAAATACCTTTGAAGGAACATGGCCTCTTCAAGAGCACACCGGAGGCTGGACTCTGGTGGCCCAGACCTCCACAGGATTCGCAGTGCTTTCCAGGGCAATCAATTCTGTTACCCCAGGAGAGGAATTTCTCGTGACCATTCTGGTCATTGTTCTTGGACTTGGTTACACTTTAGGAACTGAAAAATAGCTTATGTTAACTTGAGTATCCATTGGCTAGCAATAAAAAAAGTAAATGCAGAAGGACAACAAAGGATTTTAATAAAATACCATCCAATTCACATATGGCTTGACAAAGAACAAAAAGTAAATGAATGAGACCACACGAAGAACAAAAACCAAATTAGAAACTGAAAAATATGTCCAAATGGGTTGGTCAAAACCCCTAAAGCCTTGAGTACATGCTCAGGTGGTACCTGTTCTTTTCTCCTCTTTGCTAAAAACTTTATTAGATTCTAATGAGATGAGATGTATAAACTTTGCAAAGGCATGACATAAGCAATGAGATGTATATACGAAAAAATAGACTAATAAATTAGGAAAAAGATGTCCAACCAAACCATCAAAACAGGTTTCAAGTGACCCCAAAACAGATGTTAAATCTAACTTCAGTCACACCTCAAAAACAACTACAGTGATAACTCCCCAACGGTAAATGAACATCACAACTCTCTTATATCATCCCTCTCAGCTCTAGAGACCTGCAACACCAGACAGAAAACCTTATCAATTAATCCCAAGTTAGACCGGTGGTGTAGGGAATAGTGTCGGAGTGATGTACAATGGTGTCTAGAATCAGATTCAACGAAAATGAGGAAACCAGAGAATAAGAACAATGACAGTCATGACAAACAAAACATATTTAGTTCGATTCATCTTTCAAGCCGAAATAAAAAAAACAGAAATTTAAACATGACAATGCCAGTTTGAGTGTGAGAAACAAATAAAAGGTAAAAACTGATTTGCCACATCACAGTTTTGTCTAACAAATTGAGAAAGTAACATTGAAATCCAAACTCAATATATTTTCTGTATTAAACTTGAAGTTCATAGTAACATTGAAGATCAAGTTTATACTAAACACCCCTCTGCAAATGAATTGATCAATTTAAAGATTCTTTCCCTCATTTTCTTTTCTTACACACAAGTTTACGACATGGTTTTCTTCCGCACAAAACACAGCCGTGTATAGATCAGGGAAATCCCAGAAGAATAGATATATAATATAATTAAACCCAATACTTTAGTCTGGAATTAATTATAAAAAAAATAAAATAATAAAGAAAAAAGCAGATCAATCTGTACTTGGTTATCATTCTCAAACCCTAGTGCTCAATAGCCCCATTTATAGACCGATAAGAGAAATCTAACAAAAGCCCTAATTTTATCATCCGCAAATCCAAAATCCTTATGACCCAAAAAAAAATCCAAACATCCAACCCTCACTTTCAAAATTAAAACTTGTGTTGTATTTGGATTAACAAGTTCTTTTCATAGCAAAGACCAGATTGTCAAGATGAAGGAAGAAACATACCAGATTCCATAGGTCTTCAAGTGTTGGTCGGTGAGCAGAGAGAGCAAGAGAGAGAGAGCCCCAAACCCTTGGAAATCGTGGCGACGGAGAGCCCCAAAACAATGACGAATTTGAGGAAGTAGGCCTGGTTCATGTCGTCGGGGTGTTGGTAATTGACGAGCAGAAGAGAGGGGAGAATAATTGAGAAACGACACCTGACTACCATTGGGCGAGATTTGGGAGGAGAAAATCTGTTGAAATAAGGAGAAGGAGATGAGGAGTTTTAGATTAATACAAAATGAAATTTTTTGAAAACTGAAACCCTAACCTTGCTACTGCAGAATATGGAAAAGAGTTGTTAGAGAGAGAGAGAGAGCCATGATACCAAGAGTTGTGAGAGGAGGGATTAGAGATGGAGAGAGCAGTGAAGATAGAAAAGATCAAAACAAGAGGAGATGGGGAAGATGAGCGACTAGAACATACCAGATCGAGGAAACATGAGAGAGAGGGAGAAGATAAAAGTTTGGAGTTTGATTGCAATTGAGGGCGTGTAGGGTAAAAATTTTCGTAAGGGAGACTGAAATTTTTGGGGGAAAGTCTGAAATTTTTTTAGGGAGAGTGAAATTTGTGAGAGAGCAGTGTGGGTATCGCGAGAGAGGAGAGAGGGATCAAAGAGTTTAAGTTTTGGAAAAAAAAAAAAATACCAGAGGGAGTCTGAAATATTTGCGAGGGAATGAAAATTTTTTGCAAAAAAATCACTGTAGTGGTCAAATATAGGCTTTTCGCATCGGAGCTAAATTGGCGCTTAAATTTATTTTTCACCCAACAATTTTACGCTTCAGTATATATCTATCATAGATGCTAAGTATAATCAATGGCATCGATAGTAAAAACAAAATATTTATGCTGATGCCTTTATATACTTTTAGTCCTATTATTTATAAAACCGATGCCTAATATACTAACAGCATCGGTATTTCATTTCACCGATGCCTATGTAGTGTTGCGTAAAGTGAAATTTGGCATAGTGAAAATAAATCTGAAAATTTTCTTCTTACCATCTTCTCAAAGTCCAGGGAAGTATCCAAGATGATGTCTCTCATAAAGCGCATCACATAATACCCGCATTCCACGCTGCTTGGTTGCTTTGGAGTGCCGGGAGAGTTTTCCAAAGAGGTGCTTTACGGCCTACTCTGCCTATGTGTGAATTATACATTTTTATAGCACTGTTCACTATGTTTTTCCCGTCCTCATCCACCACTCAATTTCCAGGCAGTGGATCCAGAAAATAGACGGTCTCCTTCTTTGCTCTCACAATGATCAAGACCCAATGACGGCTGCACACAAAAAATATAAAGGTTAAATAGTGTTATATGCAGAGCATCATACAAACAAAATCCTGTTTTTTGTTTGGAGACTAACCCTGGATTGTAAGGCATCATGAAAATCTGTTCACCATCTGTTTTTTGAAGACGACTGGCTGACGATTACGTGATCTTTCAGTTAATGAACCAGTGTCGGCACTAACTAGAGCAGGGTCTATAAAGCCAACCATATTCACCATATTTGCAGCTTTCAAATGATCAAATAGGCACCTAAATATATGAATTGAAACCATGAGTTTTTTTTTTTTTTCAACCTTGTCAAATGAAAATTTGATAAGGACAAACCTCATATAGATTGCAACTACAATAGCCCCAATTTCCTCCATGCCAGCAAATTGGGTAATATCTTCATGCAAGACGAAGGTATTACGTTCTAAGCCAAACACCTCCTTCTCAATTGTAAAGGACATAGCCTTCTCCTGAGGCTTTAGTGTCGATTCAACATAACTACAAAGGGATTGTAAAGAAGATGGCAACTCCATCTTTGAATAATCTGGTACTTCAGCATCCTGTTTGAAGAAATAAAGCAACATAAAGTGACGTGGTAAATAAATAAATATGACGGTTTAAATAAGAAACCGTCGTCTTAAGTTAATTAAATCGTCGTGGTACTGAATAACAAACGACGGTATTTAAGAATTACAGACGTCTACATTTAATTAAACGACGCTAAGTAATAAACGTCGTGGTACTTCATATACTACGACGGTATGTAAACTTTTACAACAATTTAAACATTCAATTAAATAAAAACTGCAGTGGAAATTTAAAACAAACGACGTTTTAAAGAAAATATAGAAGTCTGAAAATTGAAAAACAAATGGACAAGGCAAAGTTATGAGAATTTACATTTTCATCTTTCTTTTCTTCTATCTTTTGTACTGTCTTTTTCTACATCACTTGATTTCTGTTATAAGAAATAAAGAAATATATATGACATTGTACAAAAAGTAAAAAATTAAATTAAACCGTCATGGTAATAAATCACAAACGACGGTATGTAATAATTACAGACGTGTAAAATTCATTAAACGACGTTAAATAATAAACGTCGTGGTAATTAATTTATTACGACGATATTGAGAATTTACCTGTTCCACTGTCTCAAGTATCTTTCCTTCTACTCTCTTTTCCACTTCTCCGGATTTCTGTTTTAAAAAATAAAGAAATATATAAATGACATTGTACAAAAATTAAAAACAAATAAATAAACCGTCGTGGTAAAAATTAACAGAAGACGGCATGTAATAATTACAGACGTTTAAATGACATAAAACGACGGTTTAATAAAAAAGCGTCGTGGTATAACTTTAACACGGCAGTAAATATAAACAAGAAAACAGAGAATTCAAAGTTCAAAGACGTTACCATTTCTTCCTGCTTTTCCCCATTCTTTGCACTATCCTCCTCAAATTGTAGGGCTCTAACATCAAGTGCCTCAAAGCAGCTTACTTTGTCCGACATTGGATTTTTGGGACTTTGCCCTTGGATTTGGGACATTGTATTCAATTTCAGGACGCTTGGATCAAAATTGGGGATGAATTTGGAAAGCTGACTCAGCAAATTTTCCCTTTCAGCTTCTACCAATTGCTTGGTCCTAGCCTCCATCTTTAAACTCTGTTCCCTTGATCTATCCTCCATTTTCAAAGTCTCTTCTTGAAGGACAAGTCTTACACTTTCCTTCAATTGATCAGCAAACCTTACCTTCTGTTGTCTGGGTATATTGAAGTATTGCTTAGGGGATATCCCAGCCCCTACCCCACTAACTCTTCCTGGACGCTCGGACGCAAAGCCAATGTCAAAACATCATTGGTTCCTGCAGAGAAAGAGTGCCTTCAGAGACTTGCTTTTGCAAATCATCCTAACAAAAAGACATAATAAAAAGTCAGAATAAGGAAACAGACGACGGTTATTTATAAAAAATCGACGTAATATAACATTTCAGACGACGCAATAAAATAACAATCGACGTAATATAATATTTCAGACGACGCTAACTAAATACCGACGTTATTAATGTATTAACACGACGTCAATAATAAACCAACGACGTCTTATGATACAATTACAAAAACAGAGTAGTGATTCCATATTTAGACCTTTAACGACGTGTTTTAAAATATTTCGACATAGTAATATTTTTCATACGACGCAAAAATATAACAGTAGACGTAATAAATTTTTTTAAACAGAGTGAGTATGCTCTTTTATATCCTTGGATATTTGAGCCCATTTCTTGTCCACAAGTGGAACTCTGGTGCGTGCCAACACACCAATGTAGGACTGCATTTCACTATGTGCAAGGCCAAATGGTTTCCCCATGTCATTGTACTCAATAACAGGCTTGATTTTCTGATATTTTCTCTTCACAACACGGGGCATTGTGCTTATACCCCTACCTGACTTTGCCTCCTCAGAAAATGTTGTCGTGCTGCATGGTTCTCTCTAGAAGATGAAACAAACTTCATCTTCTTCGAGGACTTTGCTTGAGGATTTACAAGTCTAAGTTCCTTAGAATTATTTTTTTTCAAGCCAGACTCCTTACTTTGGGATTGAGAAACCATGGTTACCAGACAAATCAACCCTGCAAGTGAAATATATCAGTGAAATAAAGAAAAAACAAGACGATTATTTATAAATTACGACGTATTATAATATTTCAAACAACGTAATAACAAAACAGTTGGACGTAATAATAAATTTTCACGACGGTAATTAACCACCGACGTGATAAAATATTACAACAACGTAAATAATAAATAACCGACGTCTTATTATATAATCACAACAAACAGAGTATTAAATATTACAACGACATTAATAAGAAACATTCGCCGTGGTATTGAAAATAAAACGACGTAAATATTAATATACCGTCGTCTATACCACAAAAATAAATTGGGAAAAAGCAAAATATTTTCAACAAAAAAATAATTAAAAAGATTTTCAAAACAAAAACCATTGTTCAGAGAAATCAAACTTGCGATCAATATATCCTTAAAAATCAAATACAAAAAAAGAATATCATTTTAAAAAACAACGAAGAACACTTTCACACGACGCTAGGTGACTGACGAACCGTCGTGGTCTATAAATCTAACCACGTAAATAACAACCCACCGTCGTCTTATTTAGTTGAATTAAAAGAATCAGAGTAGTGTTCAAACTTGGAAACTTTCCGTCTTTGTCTGCAAATTTTATCAAACTTGGAAAGAAAAAATGTAAAAATATTTAAAAACACGAAAATGATATGCGCATGCAAAACAAGAACAAAAATCCTCCAGAAATGCTTACCCTTTGCTTGCGATGAAAGCTTTCTCCTGGAGTTCAGAGACGAAGACGAAGAGGAGAGGAAGAGAGACGAAGACGAAGAGGAGAGGAAGAGGAAAAGTTTTCTCTCGGAGATAAGCTTGAAAGTTTGAAACAGCGCTTTGAGAATGAATAATGAGAGAAGCTTAAAAGTTTTTCTCAGAATTGGAAACAGTGCAAGTATGGGTCAAGAAGGCGATAAGTTTAAAATAATAACAATCCATTTCATAAAACGACGCTATTAATAGAAAACGCCCTAGTATGAGACATTATACGGCGCTATAGGTTAACAGCGCCCCTATATTACTTTACACGACGCAAGGTTTTAATTAACCGCCGTTTTTATGTCTAATTACACGACGCATTTTTCTTCAAAAAGATGAATCACGTCATTTCCAATTTACCCAACGACCTTATACTCAATAATAACGACGTGAAAAAATATATACCACGTTGTTTTAAATACTCATACCGACGTGTTAAGTTTTTAATTACACAATAAATTATTTTTCCAAAATATGACAACGTCGTCGTTAATTTATTTATACAACCTTATTTTAGGTTTAAATGACGTTTATATGATAATTTAAAATAACCGACATGGTATATATGATTTGTTTATAAATAAGGGTTTTTCTTTTCTTATTTCATCTTCATTTTTCAATTAGGGTTTCAACTTTTTCTCGCCTTCATTGACTTGTCATTCTTGTCTCGACAGAAGGAGACAGTCTCGAAGGAAGGATATTGTCTTTCTGAAAGCAAATGGGTTTGCAGATCTGATTCCTCACAAGACCAAGCATGGGTTTGCTACATCCTTCTGTCTAGCAAGGGTGGAACCAGCTTTAGAACCTGTTGTGGGTTTGCTACATCCTCCTTCTTGTTCTCAGCTTCTTCCCAGCCCCCACTCTCCCCACCCCAAAGGCACAACCCACAACAGGTTCTAAGGTGGTTCCACCCTTGCTACACAGGAGTTTTCAAGCTGATCACTGTGGAAAAGGGGCTACAATGTAACTAGGAATCGAGGAGAGTGAGGTTTTCATACGTTGTTGATTTTGATTTTCTGAAATTATTAGATATTCATCTGGGCTGTCCAGGAGCTTGAGAACAAGAGGAAGGAGATGGCCCAGCTTGCATATGAGAGGAAGAAACAGTTGAACAAGCTGAGGGTGAAGGCAGAAAAGAAACCACGATGTATTTGCCAAATTTGTGTACATATATTGTGTAAATATTGATCAATATTTAACACGAAGATATTTGCCTTTTAAGATGAAAATGTTGTTGAGGATTGAGAATTAAATTTTGTTTTGTGTTAAGAAAGATATTACCAAAATAAAAGAAAAATTAATTAATTTTAAAAAGCTATAAAAAAAAGACGGCGGTTTACAGAGAAGATAGACGTATAAATTGAACAAATAAGACGGTAATTTGAACTTAGGACGTGGTAAATAAACACGACAGTAGTGTTGTAGGTACCGTCGTAGTATACTCCAAAATAATAAGTCGATAAATTAATCTCTCGCGTCATGGTATATTATTTAACACGTCATTTTTTGGTAATATACCGACGTTTATTACATTACATTATACGACGTGGATTCCATAAAATTATATGACGTGGATTCCATTAAAGAATAACCGTGGATTTTTAAATTACACGGAACAATGGTAAAAAATGAATAATGGTTCGATTATGATGAGGAACAGAGTTCATTCTGGTAATGATAGACGAATAATGGTAAAAATTTGTACGTCGTTAATTTAACAAACCGTCGTCGTTACTAAATTCTAAAGACAGTAGAGTTATGGATACCGTCGTAGTATTGTATAATTAAAAAGTCGATAAATTTATATTTACAGTTGTGGTAACTTAATTTAAATCGCGAATTTTTTGGTAATTAACCGTCGTACATTTCTTTGAATTTATGCGTCGTTGACTAAGAAAATTGGGTCGTGTTTATTAATTAGTTAAGACGGCGTCTTTTTTTATTTCGTCGTCTTTACTTTCTACGGCGGTAATTTCATAGATGCCGTCGTTGTTTTTATGTTCAGATTTGAACTCCGAAAATACCTTTGTAATAAGACGACGCTTTTTTAATTTGGTGCGTCGTGGTTTAAAAATATCTATACATGTACCCGTTTTTTAGGTGTTTAAAGTATGTTTCTACGACGGGTTTCTATTACCGTCGTCTTTTAAAAAACAACGACGGTTTTTTGGTATACCGTCGTTATTTACTGGTCGTCTTTTGCCCTTTTTGTAGTAGTTCTATTTTGATCATGTTACGTTTTACAGTATTTCTAGGTCCATCCTTATCTTTTCCAAACACCTGACATCCTAGGAGATAAATGACATGATCTGTGATGATTAGGAAAAAAGAATCTGTGGAAATTGATAAACGGTGCAAATGAATCTATGGGAGCATGATGACAGTATACACAATAAGGTAAAATCAGTCATGCAAATATGCAATCATGAAAATATACATTATTTTCAGCATAATGCATAACAAAAGGAACTACCTTATATCAAATTCTTTCGACTTTTGCACAGCTTCTTGGGCAGCTTTGACTGCTTGATTATTCATTCCAAGATTGGAACAGAAACGCCTCTACAGTTAAGTTGCTATTAAGTCAGTGGAAACTACAAACTAGGAAAAAAGCAACTAAGAATTTATGCCTACATATGTAGCTCACCATAAAGTCCCCAGCATGTATTATTCCCATATCCATCTGATTGACCCTTCTCTAGTCCCAGTTGTTTCACTATATATTCTTTTGCTCGGCCAATTTCCTTCTATGATAATGATAAATAAAAATCAGTATTTGATGAACATTATCAATCAAAATTGAAAAAGAAGTGGTTCAGCACTTTTTTGACCCATGCTATACTTTGTTGACGCAAAAAAGTGGTTCAGGCACTTTTTGCCCAACTTAGAAATGAGATGTGATGATTGATGGGTGAAGGTCAGGACCTTTAGCATGTGTGTGAAGGTTTGGGCAAGCGATAAATATATAGAAGACAATATATACGTGGTTCACCCTTAATGAATGGGCTACGTCCACGGAGAAGTATATTCTCATTATTATAGTAATGTGTATTCATATTTGTATAAGGGGTTGGGCCCAAATATAAAGAGAGAAAAGGGATAAGCCCATGACTGAATACAAAGCCCAACCTAGGGGGCATCCTTTCCTAAGTGGAGAATGGTCTCCTCTTATAAGTGAGGGAGAGTCCATACGTCTTGTAATATTCCAATGTGGGACTCTTTGCCTTCCTTAGATTTGCTTTCAGTTGCTTGGTCAGATATGGTATAAACAGAAGTCCCCCAAGTTCTCAAGTAAGGAGGTACTTCTTGGTTGAGGACTTGTAATTTTCAATGCATTGACTGAGCAAATGCATTGACCAAGCAACACCTTAGTCTTCTTCCAAGCCGTATAGTGTCAAAAATGATGACGAGCCCAAATGATGATGACAGGGTGCCGAAGGCATCGCTTCCGCCTAATGATGGCAGGGTGCCGAAGGCATCGCTTCTACCGAATGAAGACACAGTACCGAAGGCATCGCACGTGCCTAATGATGACAGGGTGTCGAAGGCATCGCTTCTGCCTAATGATGGCAGGGTGCCGAAGGCATCGCTTCTGCCGAATGAAGATACGGTACCAAAGGCATCGCTCGTGCCTAATGATGACAGGGTGTTGAAGGCATCGCTTCTGCCTAATGATGGCAGGGTGCCAAAGGCATCGCTTCTGCCGAATGAAGACACGGTGCCAAAGGCATCGCTCGTGCCTAATGATGACAGGGTACCGAAGGCATCGCTTCTGCCTAATAATGGCAGGTTGCCGAAGGCATCGCTTTTGCCTAATGATGATAGGGTGCCGAAGGCATCGCTTCTGCGAATGAAAACACAGTGCCGAAGGCAGCTCTCGTGCCTAATAATGACAGGGTGCCGAAGGCATTGCTTCTGCCTAATGATGACACGATGCCAAAGGCATCACTTCTGCCGAATGAAGACATGGTGTCGAAGGCATTGCTCGTGCCTAATGATGATAGGGTGCCGAAGGCATCGCTTCTCCTGAATGAAGACACGGTGCCGAAGGCATCACTCGTGCCTAATGATGACAGGTTGCCGAAGGCATCGCTTCTGCCTAATGATGGCAAGGTGCCGAAGGCATCGCTTCTGTCGTATGAAGACACGGTGCCGAAGGCATCGCTCGTGCCTAATGATGACAAGGTGCCGAAGGCATCGCTTCTGCCTAATGATGACAGGGTGCTGAAGGCAATAATTCTGTCTAATGATGAATTTTAAATAACCAATGATCCTTACCAATAGCTATTGCAGATGGCTAATAGTCTTGGGTTTTTGCTTTTGGCGTATATGCCGATGATCATGACCAATGATTATTGCCGATGATTAATAATCTTGGGTTTTTGTTGTGTTGCCATGAATGCCAGGTGCCGCAAGTGGGCCTCCACTAGATTAGTGGTTACTGCTGAAGATTTTAATAAGGCATGTAGTGATTATTTTGGATGAAACCATGCATGTGCCCTTTTTTATTTTGAGAAGCCGCTGGGGTCACTATAACTCAATGAGACTCTGAGTAATGAAGCCCATAATTCCAACGTGGGTAGATGACCTTGACCATCAATGGGGCCCTCCAATTTTTGAGAATGTAGGGCTACCGTTCGGCATAGAGAGACTTGCAGATCTTATAGAGCCATCTATGTAATAGGCTCTTCTTGTAATTCCAACAGGGTGATGCTTCCGTAGGAACTAGGAATGGTTATCGCTTAATAGCAGCTTGTCCGTGCATCTTGGCCCATTTTTCTGGACCTGCCGAACGGCAAGGGGGAGTTGGAGAGGAGGTCACATAGGAGCTACCATGTGCCGTTTGGCAATTGGCTATAGTGCACAGGTGTCATTGGGATGTGGTTGCTTTGCCATTCCAATGAACTGTTCCTTTGAGAGCTTCTGACCAACATGGTGGTGCACGAAAAGCTTCGTGGTTGTTTGAGCATGGGTGGTGCCGAACGGCAGCTAGGCTTCCGATGACGAACCCATTCTCTTTGGGTGTCCTGATAAATTTAGCAGCTTGGTGCGTCCGTTTGGAATTTTTCCGAGACAACTTAGAATTGTCATTCTGCCTGTTGTCGTTTGGTAATTTTGAAGGGCCATTAAAGGGCTGCACCCACCTTACCTTTTGGTAATTCTGACAAAATTAGAGGTAGCCTGATAAGGCTATATTTTATAGTGTCGAACGGTTGTTTGACCTGCTATTAGCAGGGCAAGTCCCCTTGTGTATAGCTTCAACACTGGGGTTATTCACTTGGTGCCTTTGCAGACGTGTTTGCCTGCTTCAAAAGATAAAAGCATGTGTCTTAACTTGTTTCCAACAGGGTTATGACACATGTTTGTACCATATCTGACCCTACACTCACCTGGTGACACGTGGATTGGTAAAACTCCACAATCGCCCACAAGGCTGCGAGGAATATTGCCTCCGATTACGCCAGCTGCGCCTACAATTGGTATCGCCTACCGATCCTGCAAGACAAACCTTGAAGGCCCCGCCCAAAATATCCAAAGACTCATGTCAACCTCGAGGGCCCTCCCACGAGTCCCACATCGAAATTAAGTACCAAGAGCATACCAAATGCCCTCTATAAATAGGCCCATTCACAACAATACAAAGGGTAAGACTTTTCAACTTGACTTTATACTAAATATATTGTCAATAGTAAAGCTCTTAGAAAACAGTCTTACTTCAACATCGGAGGGTCTTAGGCTGGTTCCACATCGGTCTCATAGACCTCACGAACCAATCCTCTTCTTTGGTTCAGGATCAGCATCCAGGACAGGAAGACTCTACATCAAGCACTCAATCGATCTCTGGATAGTCCACATTACTTGTAAGTTGCACTCATCTCTATCTGTTCAGTTTTAGTGCCAACAGATTGGCGCCGTCTGTGGGAATCGCTTATCGACCAACCCATATCTAAAAAACTCTGAGCACAACCATATCCTCTATTCTAAACTTAATGACACCCAGAGGCAGCTTTATGATCAACAAACACAGTCAACCCAGTTTAGAACGGTCTGGGAACGGACCATGCAGCTTTGGCATGAGAAATCATTTAAAAGCGTGCCGAAGCCCGACGCTCGAGATAAAGGGAAACAGCAAGCCATGGGCAAGCCATCTGCCTCCCGAAGGCTGTTCGTACCCTCCCTAAAGGGAGCGTCATCCAGAATACCAAGTCTACTCCGATTGCGCGATCGGATCAACGATCGGCGCAAAGAGCGACAGCCTTCGCCCATCTAAGTCCGAGCCAAACTCAATGATCAACGTCTGGAGTCCCTCGGACCAAAATCCCTCATACGCCGAGGTACGACGAGATTGGCCTGAAGAAACGGACGAAATCAGACTATGTTCCAACTTCGCAGGAACCACCATCTCCTACCAATCACCAAGGCCGTCAAAAGAGCACCACAGCCACCGATCAAATAAAAAAGATGATCAGCGTAAGGGGACCCACGTGAGAAACTCCACCGATCGGACAACGGACATATAACCGGCAGCAGAAACCTTCTCCGACCTTCCCCCGATCCGACCCTTCACCTTCTCCTCCAGAAGTTGAATCAGATCGGAAGAAGAACAAAGCCAAGCTCGAACGCCAACATAGGGAAAAGTTCAACGGTTCAGAACTCGAAAACGTCTCAACTTCTCATATGCTGCAGCTCTCGCCCCCTTTTCAAACGCATCTCCACCGCGAACGGAGCGCACGGTGATGAGTTTTCACTCACCTCTCGTGCCGAATGGCAGGCGCACAGTGATGAGTTTCAGTCACCTCTCGTGCCGAACGCCAGGCACATAGTGATGAGTTTTCACTCACCCCTCGTGCCGAACGGGAGGCGCACAGTGATGAGTTCTCACTCTCCTCTCGTGCCAAATGGCAGGCGCACAGTGATGAGTTTTCACTCACCTCTCGTGCCGAATGAGTTTTCACTCACCTCTCGTATCGAAGAGCAGGCACACAGTGATGAATTTTCACTTTCCTCTCGTGCCGAACGGAGGCGTTCAAGGAACCAGATCTACACTCGCCTCTCGCGACATTCGGCATCTCCTGCGAATCTTTTCTAAGCTTCCTTGCTCGGGCACTTGGGAGACTACCTGACCACCATCAATAGAAACAAAACCATCCTGTCCGGGTCAGAATGCCGAAGACATATTCAAGTCCCCAACCAAGAAGTCGCTTCTCAATCGGTAACTTGGGGGATTACCTGTTTGTACCATTCTGACCCTACACTCACCTAGTGACACGTGGATTGGTAAAACTCCCCAATCGCCCACAAGGCTACGAGCAATTGGTATCGCTTGCCAATTACGCCAGTTGCGCCTACAATTGGTATCGCCTACCAATCCTGCCAGACAAACGTCAAAGGCCCTCCCCAAAATATCCAAAAGACTCATGTCGACCTCGCAGGCCCTTTCACGAGTCCCACATCGAAATTAAGTACCAAGAGCATACCAAATGTCCTCTATAAATAGGCCCTTTCACAACAATACAAGGGGTAAGACTTTTCAGCTTGACTTTATACTAAATATATTGTCAATAGTAAAGCTCTTAGAAAACAATCTTACTTCGGCATTGAGGGTCTAGGCTGGTTCCACATCGGTCCCATAGACCTCACGAACCAATCATCTTCTTTGGTTCAGGATCAGCATCCCAGGACAGGAAGACTCTACATCAAGAACTCAATCAATCTCTTGACCGTCCACATTACTTGTAAGTTGCACTCATCTCTATCTGTTCAATTTTAGTGCCAACAACACATATATTGGAACTTCGACCTTTTAGATGAAATCTTTGTCATGGGTTGGTATCCTGAGTAATTTATCGGCATGGCGTGCACAGCCAGGGGCTTTGATTCTGCACATGAGTATGGGCTTCGATAGCCATGGGAGATTTTATTGCTTTGGCGGATGATGACTTGCCATAAGAAATTCAATCGAGGTGAGTCGGTCCTAATCAACATGATGTGACTTATTTCCCACTATATGAGTATTCCATTGAATTGCCGAATGGAAATTGACAGGTGTTGAACAACACCTAAGCCACAAACTTATGGACCATGTGGGCCACCTTCTGGATTGGCATGGTTGTCTGCTACTTGGCTATGCACAATGATATTTCTTTGGTGAATTGGAGTAGTGGGCAACCGCCAAATTGAATTTTCTCAAAATGACTGAACCTGGACAGCCCCTGTTATTCATATGCAATATATGGATAGGATTTTGTAGTGACTTATTAAATATTGCATGCTTGCAACAATATTGAAATAATACAATATGAGAATGTTTGTGGCTAATAAGTCACGGCCAAGAACTAACCGAAGGAGCCCCTTTTCTCGGCCATAATACTTGCTCGTGAAACTAAAATGCGGCGTTTCGCCAGGATGTTTGGCCTTCCTAAAAACAAAGGAAAAGTTGCGAAGGCATGATCATCTCGGCCTCGATTATGGAGCTGAGGCCGAGGCCGAACAAAATCACGGCCAAAGGTGTTAAAGTCAGATCATCAAGTGGCAGCAGGGTCCCACGCTTCATTTAATGAAGTAATGCCTCTGTTTATTGCAGCAACTCACTTGGCCACGAATAAGCATTTAATGCACGAGGGAAGGTGGGAAGTGACTGAAGTCAGGATTTGGTGGTAGGAATCAGAGTGATTAGACGCAAACATTCTCACAAGAAATCTTGCAGCTTGAGAGATTAGGTCACCAGCTATCAGAGCAATAAATGCGTCCCTCGGCCAGAGGCGGAGAACCCACGGTAAAGGTGGCGGCCGGGATTTATGAGGTCACACCACCATGCTTCACAATCTCAAATGCCGATTTGACCACCCACTTGCTCTGTTAAGACTCATCATGCAGATTTTTAGCCTCGATTACTCCTCCAAGAACTCTTCCTATAAATACAAGGCTCAAGCTACATTCAAAGGGTTCAAACACCAAACCAAAGCCTCCCACGGAGCAAATTATATTTTTCTATAATGCACTTTCAATATCTTTACTTGCTTTCCTAGGAGTAGTGTTAGATTGTAAGGAAAAATCCGTTCATCAATATATCATACGACCCTTGATTTTCAAGGCGCCGGAGCACCATCTCTATTATTCTCTCATTCACCCCATATATCATACGACCGTCGCTCACTGAGCAACGTGCCGGAGCACCGCCCAAAATCCACCACCAATACTACCACTAAACGGCCTTGTAGCTCAGGCCGTGACCTAACGGCCAAGATCAGTTCCTCTCTCGGCCACAATAGTTTGATTAGAAGTCAGATCTAAAGGCGCACCACTTAACCACTCCATCCACCTCACCATCTCAACGCACGGAGACCGTGCCTGGCACGCCCACACACAACCGCACCGCATCCAAAAGTAGGAAGCCACGTGTTAACGCACATTCCCTCGGGCCGGATCACCAGGCCGTGAGATTTGCGCAGCCAATAGAGAATAGGAATCTTATCTCATGGTGTGGTGGGGATGCACGTGGGCATCCGTTAGATTGGAATAGGTCTGCTCCGTTGCCATGCAACGTGACAGCCATATTTGGTTTGAACGATGGCTGCTCCCACAGTCATGGAAGCTATGCAAAGCAATGTGCCGAACGGTAAGGGCTCATGATTTGAATGTGTTGGCGTTCGCAGGGCATGGGCGTCGTATGTCACCATAAGTAGTTGCCCCATACATGTACTTAGAGGTGGCCTCCGTTGTCTGACTTGGGCTTCTTGCTTATCTTGAGCAATTGATTGACATGGGGTGCCGAACGGTAGCTCTTGGTTTTTGAGCTTTTACAAGCAGATGGTTTTGTAGGCATAGGGGTTGTACGGCACCGTGGATCATTGGCCGATACTTGGCAGACTCCTACTAGCTTGCCGTTCAGTAGCTTTCAGCTTTCCATTGAAGAACTGCTCCCACCTTACCATTTCGTAAGTTGGAATTGAGTTTGCAAAACTACACATCAAGAGCAAGGCATGGCGGGTCCATTGTGTGTCGCCATTCGAGTAATGTGCTTTCAGAGAAGAGTGAGAGGTAGGCCTGTGACTTTCTATTCCTCCATGGATGCTATGCCTTTCACATATTTTTATCCTCTCAACCGCATGGCGTAGGTGCCTTGATGAAGTTCTTTGCTTGGGGTGCCGAACGGTGTCATTGGTTCCGATTGGCATATGAGGGCGCATGAGGCAGGAATGGCGGCTAGGTGCAGTTAGAGATTTTTGAAGAGATGTCTTCTGCGTGTATTTGCCGATCACCTGTGCAATACAATAATGCCATCTCCCTTACAAGCACATGCTTTTGACTAAAGTTGATGACAACTGGGCAATATTGCCCAACGGCACCTGGGCCACAATAAGGCTTTTACTTTCTCAATGTTAATCAATTAGATATGCATTTTCCAATGGAATAATGAAATGGAAAAAGACAAGGCAAGGATATTCCACTTATCTTTTTGAAGAGTGATGTTCCTGAGAAGGCATCACCATGTGTGACTTTCTCCTCCTACCATTCGGCAGCTTTGGATTGTCAAGGGATAGTTGCTTCCATTTCTCCAATATTCCCCAGGACCGAACGGTAGTTAGGAACTAGTTGCTTTCATCTTACCAATGGCAAGCGCTGAATGACTACGAGGTGCTAAAGGCATTGCACATGCCGAATGATGGCGGGGTGCCGAAGGCATCGCACACGCCGAATGATGAAGCTTGTAGAATAAGCTCAAGTCCCCAATATTTTTACTTTTCAAAGGAATGCCGAACGGCAAGGGCTCATGATATGAAGGTGGGTACGTTCAGCACTCGCCATTACCTTTTTGGAATGAATTACGTAGGCTTAATTTCCCTTGGACTTGAAATGGAGGTATTGCCGAACGGCACTTTGAAATGAGATGGTTTCACACTTGGTCATGCAAGCCATGCAAGCCATGCAAAGTATAGCCATATTCTTGTTGGCTTTTCCTTGATCCCCCAACATTAAATAACGTAGAAGGTTATGAACATGCCACTTATCTCATGGAAGTGGGCACGTGGGCTTCCCTTGAAATGTCATCTTCGGCAATTGTTGCCTGAGCATTCATGGTTGCTCCTAGCATGGTATTGCCGAACGGCAACTTTGGTGATGCTGATTGTATGGGTGCCGAAGGACACTGAAGAAGAGAGAATGACAAAAGTTTTTTGTGTCGATTCCCACGTCCGCGCTGCTTGACGCAAAAAAGTGATTCAACACTTTTTTGCTCAACTTAGAAATGAGATGTGATGACTGATGGGTGAAGGTGAGGACCTTCAGCATGTGTGTGAAGGTTTGGGCAAGTAATAAATATACTAAAGACAAGATATACGTGGTTCACCCTTAATGAATGTACTACGTCCACGGAGAAGTATATTCATTATTATAGCAATGTATATTTACATTTGTACAAGGGGCTGGGCCCAACTATAAAGAGAGAAAAGGGATAAGCCCATGACTGAATACAAAGCCCAACCTAGGGGGCATCCTTTCCTAAGTGGAGAGTGGTCTCCTCTTATAGGTGAGGGGAAGTCCATACATCTTGTAATATTCCAATGTGGAACTCTTTGCCTTCCTTAGATTTGCTTCTAGTTGTTTGGTCAGAATATGGTATAAACAAATTTATGCCTACATATGTAGCTCACCATAAAGTCCCCAGCATGTATTATCCCCATATCCACTTATTGACCCTTCTCTAGTCCCAGTTGTTTCACTATATATTCTTTTGCTCGGTCAATTTCCTTCTATGATAATGATAAATAAAAATCAGTATTTGATGAACATTATGAATCAAAATTGAAAAGAAAAATCAGCAAACCATGGCTTTTTGGTTCCAAAAAATGAAGCACAATCACGAATTGCATACATATCTTCACAGCCCTTTGCACGCAACCCTTCATCAGAATCACTAGAACACGTTTATCAACCTACACAGGGAGTGGAATATAAATTATGCTTGAGTAAGCATGTGACCCATATAGCAGCCATATTAGTCCAAGCAGATTGTGAAAACCCTCGATGTAAAAGACCAATTGATTAAAATGTAAATACCATCTCTTTTAATCCCCCATTTGAACATCAATACCGTCTCTTTTAAACTTGTGCTGCAGCAAAAGAACTAATTCTGTCATCAACCAAATGATGAGCTAATCTCTTTTAAAGTGCACAACAGTTCTAAGCACAACCAAAATCAAATTATGAAGGAAGAATGACTCATGCATTATACTGATAAAGATGCTGCAATTGTAATGAGCAATGAACCCTAGAAAGCACAACCATGATGAGAGATGCTCAACAAATCAACTTAAAATGCACCTAGAATTTTATAATTTTCAATAACCCTTATAAAAATAATATTCTCTTCCTTAATTCAATTTTTCCAAATATTTATTCATAGTATGGGAAATAAACTCTCAAACATATATTCCATAAAGACCCAAAAATAATTCAAATAGTAATCAAAACTTCTTTACATTTAATTTCCATAACATACTATATTCCACAATGAAAATAATAGACTTTCGTAAATAACCCAATATCGCCCAATACGTATACTTTAATAATAATCATAATAATATTAAATAATGATAAATGATAACCCTTAGAGATCCCGTATCCTCATTAACCCATATTAAATAAATTTTCAATCAAAACTCATTATGCAAGAAATTCCATATTAGAAGAACGAAGTACACTTAAAAACAAATGTCCACTCATTTCCTAATAATCATATCCGTTCACAACCCATCAATCAAGTATCCCATGCTCATCCATTCCATAACTTCAATTATCAAACTAATATCCAAGAATTCTATAAAATACGATAAAACAATCTCATAATCCCAACAAAATTAGCATAACTCAAATAATAGTCAAGACTAGTTAATAAGTGCCCATGCGCCTAGCGAGTGGGTGTCTTGAGAAATTCCCGACTGGAAAATTCTTGAAACACCCATGAATACCTATACCTACATGATCAGGACAACGAGTGGAGCAACTTTTATGCTTGGACCATGGCCAAAAAGTGACCGGAGCCAGAAATATTAGCCCGAAAATCGGCCAAACTTTAAGCTATAAATCGAGTTCCAAAACTCAAAAATCGATCCTAATCAACCCAACCATCAGCTAGAACACATTGAGAGGATGAAAAAGCATACCTAGATGGAAGAAATTGGTGGACGGAATCCACGAATGAGTGTCAAAAATATCACTAAAAATTGGCCGGATTTTTCAATTTTCAGGCGGCCAATTTTTACGTGATATTTTTACACTCTGATGGTGGAGGGGGTGGGGTAGGAAGGGGGAAGCTAGCTGGTCGTTTTGGGACCGAATCCGACTCCGATGGTGCCCAAAGGTGGCGACGACAATCAAAAACCGATCGGCTAGAGGGAGGGGGGAGGGAGAGAGAGAGAGAGAGAGAGAGAGAAAGGAAAATTTGGTTTTAAAGAAAATCTGAACTTCGAAATATTTACGCTTATACTCACGGGCTTCTGGAGCTGGTAATTTTTTCGTTACAACTCTGATTTTAGCCCACTATGTGCTACGAACTCATATCGACGCGATCTACGCTTATGGTGCCATTCAATTTCCCAAAATCCTACTGTATTAAAAAGTGACCAAAATGACCCTATCCCCGAGGGCAAAATTGTAATTTCATAATTAAATAATTTAAATAATTTAAATGAATAATTAAAATTTGGTCGAGATGTTACATCTTGTTTGTACCATATTGACCCTCCACTTATTCAGTGACGCGTGGATTGGATAAAACTCTCAATTGCCCAAGGCAGCGAGGAATCGGTATTGATACCGATTCTACCGAACAAACCTCCAAGGCCCCGTCCAAAATATCCAAAGACTCGTGTCAACCTCGTAGGGCCTTCCCACCAGTCCCACATCGAAATTAAGTACCAAGAGCATACTAAATGCCCTCTATAAATAGGCCATTCACAACAATACAAGGGTAAGACTTTTCAACTTGACTTTTATGCTAAATACATTGTCAACAGGAGAAGCTCTTAGAAAGAAACCTTACTTCAGCATCAGAGGGTCTTAGGCTGGTTCCACATCGGTCCCATAAAGGCCTCACGAGCTTCAACTCTTCTTGATTAAGGATCGGTGCCCCACTGATAGGAAGAATCCGCATCTAGCACTCAATCGATCTCTAGATCGTCCACATCACTTGTAAGTTGCACTCATCTCTATCCGTTCAGTTTTAGTGCCAACAGACGGCGCTGCCTGGGAATCGCTTATCGATCAACCCATATCTAAAAACTCTGAGCCAAAAAAATGAATCCATCTTCATCTCTCCTACTGATGGTCCCACCCTCGGCATGGGTGCAACCCAAGCCCTCTCCCCTGCCCCACACGCCCCGAAACACACCCATTTGGCACAACACTCGGAAGCTCGCATGGAGACTCTACAATGAGAAATGGAAAAAATGAGGAGCACAACAACATCCTCTCTTCTCAAACTTATGCCACCGAGAGGCAGCTTACCATCAACAAACACACTCAACCCAGCTGAGAGAACGGTCTGGAGTGGACCACGCAACTTCGGCAGGAGAACTTGTTTAAAAGCGTGCCGAAGCTTCGACGCTCTAAGATAAAGGGAAACAGCTGGCCACAAGGAAGCCATCTACCTCTCGAAGGCTGTTTGTACCCTCCCCAAAGGAGCGTCACCCAGAATACCAAGTCTACTCTACTGTCGCGATCGGATCAACGATCGGCGCAAAGAGCGACAGCCTTCGCCCATCCAAGTCCGAGCCAAACTCAATGATCAACGTCTGAGTCCCTCGGACCAAATCCCCCATACGCCGGGAGGTACGACGCGATTGGCCTGAAGAGACGAATCAGAGACTATGTTCCAACTTCGCCAGGAACCACCATCTCTGACCGATCACAAGGTCCGTCAAAGAGAACACACAGCCATCGATCAAATAAAGAGGATGATAGGCGTAAGGAGACCCACATGAGAAACTCCAGCCCGAACGACAGATCGAGAAAATACAGGGCACAAAACCGACAACGGATAGATAACCGGGCAGCAGAAACCTTCTGTACGACCTCCCTCCCATCGATCGACCCTTCACCTTCTCCGCTAGAAGATGAATAGGATTGAAGAAGAACGAAACCAAGCTCAAACGCCAACATGGGGGAAAAGTCCAACCAGGACCATTCACCAAACGCATCCGGATGGTCAGACATGAAAAAGAGGTCCAGCATTTTCCGAATATCGTTCTACTGAGGGGTAGAAGATCCCGTAACTCATATCCATACCTTTCAATCAGCTTTGGGTTGCAAGGGGCTCACTAACGAAGGCCAATGCTTACTGTCCCCTCCACCCTGGCCAGAAGCTGCCTTGAATTGGTTCTACCGATTGGAACCAGGTACGGTTGACTTTTCCGACGAGCCCAACAAACCTTCCTCAACCACTTTATGATTCAGACCGAATCGCCTGATTCTACCGATGACCTTTATACCGTTCGGCAATAAGATCATGAGCCCTTGAGAGATAGGCGCTTCGGTGCTTTCAAGAGTGGTCTTCGATCATCTCAATTCGCTATTTGGTCCACAGGAGCAATCGGACCACCTACGCCGAACCAGATAGAACAGGCAACTATCCACGCCAAGGCCGAACATTTCAACTCCAAAGGATCAGTTTCGGCATCACCATACAAAAAGGCACCGCCGAATCCGCCTTCGACCCAAACCTATGACCCGATTCCCAGGAAATTGGACAACAAATCAGGCCCCATATCGAACAACACCCCCTGCCTCTGCTCCTTACGAAGTGAGAAACAAGTGGAAGGACACATTCCAGGACCGACAAGAAGGTAGTAAAAGGGGCAAAGACATCGCAGGCGGAACAACTTCGGAGATCCGAAGAAGAATTGGCCGGAAGAAACCTTCACCTTGCTGAACACCACCTACGAACACGTCCTTATCACAGAAAATCAGAATATCCGAAGCCGAACAACGCAAGCTTCCTCAACATAAGGAGAAGGACACTGCGTCTTCTGAAGATACCACCAGGACAATGGTCACGATACTAATCGTGCATCGCGCTTCCAAAATCATCGAACGCCTCATCAATCAGGGAAAGCTTGAATCAGGATCTAAGCACAAAAACGGCATTGGATCAAAACCCAAATCAAATAGATGGAACATAGCTGAAGCCAGGACCGTTGTTAAAAGTTACGTTCGTACGTCTGGGGCACCCTCAGGTCCTGAGGTGTAGCAGGAGGACGCAACAACAAGATCCGGCGAATCGGCTGGGAACCTATCACCCTCTCCAAAGAGGAAGAAATAGTTATCATCTTCCCTCACTCTGATCCCCATGATCATACGAGCCGATATTTCAGGCTTTGATGTGGGCCGAATCCTCATAGACACCGGTAGCTTGGTCACGCACTTCGTTGCTGACGCCTTCAATGCCCTCGACATAGACCCTCAGCACCTAAACAAAAATATCACCCCCCTCCTAGCTTCTCTGGCGAATGTGGTTGAACCAAGCGGCAATGTCCAACTCCCGTCGCGTTGGCACAATCCCCAGGACGAACGGTAATCTACACTCACTTCCTAGTAGTCGATTGTCCAATGGCATAAAATGCCATCATCGACAGGATGGCCTTCACCAAATGAAAGCAATGCGGTCACCACACTTGCTCCTCCTTCAAGTGCGAGGGTACGAGTCTGAGCGCATGGGACATGTTACGTTTTAAGCAACAAAAGGAATCGGCAAGAGCGACGCTTCGCGAATCATGTTACGGACATGTCACGTTACCAGATGACTGGACCGAACGGAGGGGGCGAGCAATTTGGATGATCCCTAGGGACGAGGCTGTCACCCCACAAGCACAACCCATCGAAGATTTGGAATCGGTGACCTCTCCCAGGCAAAAGCTGGACCGACAGGTAAGAACCGGTACCACTTAAGTTCGGCACTACGAGCCGATTTCATTGCCTTTTTGCGCCCAAGGACAGAAGGTCTTCTCTTGGTTGTACAATGACATGCCCAGCATTGCCCCAAATGTCATCAGTCACAAGCTTAGCATTTGTCCCACCTTCAAGCCCAGTCCGACAAAAATCGCCAAGCCTACAATGCCGAATGGTACGAAGCAATGAGGCTAGAGGTGGATAAACTGCGGACAATCGGCTTCATCCAGGAAGTAACCTACCCAATTTGGTTGGCAAATTCAGTCTTAGTAAAGAAATCGAGCGGCGCCTGGAGAATGTGTCGGATGATACCATTTCTAACAAGGCTTGCCCTAAAGACAATTTCCCTTGCCAAGGATCGATCTAAGCTGTAGATGCCACAGGAGGCCATGAACTTCTCAGCTTTATGGATGCACTACTCGGGGCTACAACCAAATATTCATGAACCATGCCGACAGCGAACATATGGCATTCATCACGACAAGGGACTATACTGAGATAACGTTATGCCATTTAGTTTGAAGAATGCCGGAGCGACATACGAACGGTTGGTCAACAAGGCAACGAGGCATTGAGGCCAATCCTGAAAAATCAAGACATTGCTTGACATGCAGAGACCGAGGACGCAGAAAGACATTTTAGAGCCTCATCCGAACATGTCACCGCTCTGGCCCGATTCATATCGAAAGCCACCGAATTGGTGTGCCCTATTCTTTAAAGCACTTAAAGGGAACAAATGGCAGATTGTTTGGACCACAAATGCGATTCGAGCCTTCCAAATATCTTAAAGCCTATATGAGCAAAGTGCCCCTATTGTCTAAACCTCTCCCTGGAGAACAACTCATCCTCTATCTTTCGGTTCTGAACGGCACTCAGTTCATACTCATTCGCAGCCGAAAGGCATAGAGCTTCCAATCTTCTATACCAGCCATGTCCTGCAAGACGCCGAGATTCAGATACCCACAACTGAAAAATCGCCTACGCTCTCGTCCCTCTCACCTGAAGCTTCGCCCATACTTTCAAGCTCACACCGTTGCCATTCTTACTAATCAGCCTCTACGCGCGAATCCTTCAGAAGCCATAAGCATCAGGTCGGCTAGTAAAATGGGTCATCGAACTGCGTGAATTGACATCCACTATCACCCCCCTGGCTTGAGAAGGGCAGGCCGTAGTTGATTTCATCTCTGAAATGACAACCACATCCCAATAAGCATATGCAACCAATTCTGTCTCCGAAAACAGCTTCGGGCAGCCTGCAACAAAACCCGACTGAAGGAAGATTTAACCCAGCAATTCCCTTCTATACTCTATGTGGACGGCTCATCCAACCATAAGGCAGCGGGGGCGACTTAGTGCTCAAAGCCCCTGACCAAACGACAATCAAATATGTCATCCGTTTCAAATTCCAGGCCTCCACAACGAAGCCAGATGAAGCCCTTTAGTAGGCCTTCGCTCACTAAAGTGATGGGAGCCAAACAACTCAAGACTCTGTAGCGACTCGCAACTTGTCGTTAATCAAGTGCTACCGAATTCGAAGCTAAGGACACTTTGATGGCCGCCTACTTAACACACGCTCGCCGATTGCTCCAACACTTTAGCGCATATCAGGTTCAAACAGATCCCTAGATCCAGAACAGCCACGCCGACTCCCCTGCCATGCCTTGCATCGGCAATCAACGACAATATAGGTCACCATGTGCCGATTGAAGTCCCCTCGCTCCTGTAGCACCACTGAACCGAGGTACATGCCGTTCGGCATGATCCAAGTTGGAGTGGATCCAATCCACACATACCTCGCTGAGCGGCACGTTACCAAGTGACAAAACCGAGGCCAAAACTCTTCGTTGCCGATCGGACGATACCTCCTTTCTGAATCAAAACCTCTATCGACGTGGTCATCCTTACCGTTGCTTTCACATGACCCCATAGCAGGGCAGTGACGTCTTATGAGAGATTCACGAGGGGCCCTTGGGACCATTCTAGCGGCCGGTCCTTGGCCTTCAAGACCATTCGGCAGGGATATTATTGGCCAACTCTCCATGCCGATGACACTATGCTCGTCCAGAAGTGTGACCATTGCCGCGTTTTAGCTCCATTTCCAAACTGCTTGGCGACCGATCACTCCCATCGTTAGCCCGTGGCCTTTCGCCCAATGGGGTTTTGGATCTCATCGGCCCCATGCCACAAGGAAAGGGAACAGCTTAAATTTTCCATCGTCGCCGTCAACTACTTTACAAAGTGGATCGAAGCCGAAGCATTAGCAACCATCACCGCTGCCAAGGTTGAGCATTTCGTATGGAAGAACATATTTGCCGGTTCGGCCTCCCAAACGCAATCATCACCGACAACGGTAAACAATTCGACTCCTCTGAGTTTCGGCACCTCTGCCACCGATTCAACATAAACTTGTTCTTTGCTTCTCCAGCACACCACAATCAAACGGCGAGGTAGAAGCCATCAACAAAATCATAAAAAAGATGCTAAAAAAGAAGCTCGGCGCAGCTAAAGGGTGCATGGCCGGATCTACTCCCAGAGGCATTATGGGCCATCAACACCTCCTCCCCGGGTACGATCACCGGCGAACACGTGCCAAACGACATCTACACACCGGAGCAAAACGAGACACTACTTACCCTCTAACCTTTATCTCATCAAGGAACACGCTTGCCCCACACTCAGCTTTTGGAATGCGTATACAAGCAACGAACTTCACGATACTATGATTCGCGCGTTAAAAACCGATCGTCAGAAGTGGGGGACTAGGTTTTACGCAAAGTCTCCCTGCCCCACCAAGAACCCCAAGGAAGGAACCCTCGGCCCTTCGTGGGAAGGTCCTTATGAAATTGTCATGAAAGTATTACCATAAGTGATTGAACCTACGGCCAATACACTATGTAACCTTCTCATACTTGCTTTCATTATAAAAATACATTCAGCATTAATGTTCATACTCCTATCTCTAGACATTTAGGAATACCATGACGGAGGACTATAGCCACAATATACTACCTACAACGTTTGTGCCTAATAAATCTCGGCCGCTAAAGCGGACCGAGGGAACTTCCTCTCGGCCTTAGACCCCGCTCCTAAAAAAACCAACACGACAGGGTGATTGTCGTTTTTCTATCATGAGACCAAAATAAGGTGTGAAGACGAAACCTCTACGGCCTCGACATTTAAGGCCGAGGCCAAATAAAGCAATTATTCCTTAAGCTGACGCCCGAGAAGAGGGCCGACTAGCGTCGCCACGTGGCGTGAGGGCCCACGCCCCATTTAATGAAGTAGCTCTTCTGGCTGTTGCAGGAGGCCACCAACCGCGAAAAGCATTTAATGCACGAGGGGAAGGGGAAGTGATTGGAGTCAGTAGAAAATCAGGGATTAGGTGCGAAAATCCCACATTTTGGTAAGGCAAAGCCACCAACCATCAGACTAGAGCATTAAATGCGTCCCACGGCCAAAGGAACAGAACCCACGATCAGGGCGGCGACGGGATTTATGGGTCACACCACCATGCTTCACGATCCCAAATGCCGATTTGACTACCCACTTGTTCTGAACCAGTGCCCATCATGCAGATTTTCAGCCTCACTCACTCCGCCAAGAGCTCTTCCTATAAATACCAAGCTCAAACTACATTCAAAGGGATTCAACACCAAACACAAGCCTCCCACGTAGTAGACTCATATTTCCTTATCATTTACTTCTTGTCATTTACTTCCTTGTAATGCATTTTCAATACCCTTGCTTGTTTTCCTAGGAGTAGTGATAGTTTGTAAGGAAATCCATTCATCAATATATCATACGACCCTTGGTTCTCAAGGCGCCGGAGCACCATCTCTTTATCTCCCTCATTCACCCATATATCATACGACCGTCGCCATCGAGCGCACACGCCGGAGATCGCCAGGAAATCCACCAGAAACACTACCATTAAAACGGCCTTGTAGCTCAGGCCGTGAGCCAACGGCCGTGACGAGTTCCTCTCTAGGCTACAATTGTTTGATTAGATGTCAAACGCAAGCTGGCGCACCACTTAACCATTCATCCAAACGCATTGCAATCACACGCATGGTAGACCATGTTGGCACGCTCCGCACACCGCACCGCAACAAAAGAAGGGACGCCACGTGTCGACGAGTAGACCCTCCAGCCACACCAGGAGGCCGTGAGATTTGCGCAGAGCAAACAAATACATATATTGTACTCAAATATAGAACTTAAACACATCAACCGAATGAAAATAAACTTGGATAAAAAGCCACGAAGGGCTGTGTCTTAGCAAAAATCGCCAACTAGCATTGTTACAAACATTTACCCCAAAAAAAACAACAACAAAACTAAGATGATGGGGGGGGCGATCCGTATCCCGTCACACCATCGACATCAGCGGTCGAGGCTCCCACTAGTCCGAGCTTCGACCACAAGCACGATGGCAGTGTCGGCAAGGACCACCATCTTCCTCCTCGCCGCGGAGTCGGTGAAATCCGGCTGAATCGCGTCCGCATCCTCACCCTTGTACGCGTCCACCATTTCCCCCGAGGAACACCCTTGGGCAACGCCGATGGGACCCGAAGGGAGTTCAGGTTCAGCTTCTTGTCGGCGTTGTAGTGTTTGAAACGGTAGACAAGGTCGTCACACCTGTTGCATGACTCCCTTGTCCACCGGTGGAGCGCTAACTCCTCCCGAGGATCGGGATCAGCCAATGCTTTCACCTTAGCCTCCTCCACCTCCTTTGCCAGTTTCCCGTTCGGCCGCCTCCATCACCACTTCCACAACTGCCTTGGCTCCTTGAGCTGCAACCATCTCCTGCCCCGGTCGCCTCAGCTTCGACGAGAGCTCTGGAACTCTGCAGCATTCTCCTTGGCACGTCCACTGCCTGCTGGAGGAGCTTCCCGTATCGGCCATCTTTGCTCGACCTTTCCTCGAACTTCCTCCTCTAGCGCTCGGCAGCATTCACACTCGCTTCACGCATAGCCACATCTCCATGTCCGACTGCAAACCACCCATCCTAGGATCTCATTGTACGAACACTACAAATGAAGTTTTCCGCGTAAATCAAACACTCACCGCAGCTCGGCTGGCTTGCGCCAACGTCGGCTCAGCGGGAATTGCTCTAGCTCGAGAGCTCCATTTGTGTACCGTCTATCACCGTATCGATGAACGCCACCAGCTTCCTCTTCTTCCTCCTCATCAGAGATAAGAACGGCTGCACCCGTTCGGTCCCCTCGGTCTCTTGGGCAACGGCGTCACATCAAGGGTACCCTTGTATCAGCCTCTTCCCTATTGCTTGGAGGTGGACCTCACGAAGAGCCTCCGGCCTCAGCCACCCTTTTTTCCCTACGACGATCTGCCCAGATCATCTCATCTCTCAAAGCTCCTCGGGAGGACGGGGAGGCTTTGTCCTCGACCTGGATGACTCACCTTTCTTCTTTTCGCTTTTGCTTTGGCGCCCAGTCTCAGCCGCCTCTCTTCTTTGACTCGCTCATCGGCCTTCCTCCTGTCACTCGCAATACACAAAGTTAACTGAGCAACGGCACTTCCAAGAACATGCAACACATACCCAAACCACTTATTTTGCCTCCTTTGTCCCTCTTCTTCCTCCTCCTCTTTCTTCTTCCCGCGATGCTCGGCTTCGTTCATTAGGCCCGCCTTATACAATTACGAAAGCCCAGGAAATTTCCCAAGACCAATCTTCTTCAGCAATCTTCCCTTCTGACCGCTCTCATCGCAGCCGGCCGTTTCAAGACACTCAAAAAGTTCGCGCAGGGGTTAACAACAACAACAAAAATAAAATAATTAAATTAAATTAAAAATTAAAAAAATTAAAAAACCCTAAACTCTAGACGGAGGCTGCACCTACCAACTATTTGAAAGGTCGTAGGGATCGGCCTCTCAACAATCACTCAGGCACCAATTCCTAGGCATCATCGACAATCACCCAACGCTTGCGCCAAGTCTTTTGGGCTGGGCACTCCTACCACAAAATGCCCACGCTGCCCTCCCGAAAGAACAGTTAGACTCAACCCACCCCCTTGACGGCACTCCCGCCTTGTCACACTGTACAGCGGGCGAATTGCTCAGACTCGGCTGCCCCTCATCAGGCTGCTGCTAAGGGAGTGATTGTCCCTAACGGTAATCCAAAAGTTTGGATTATATTGCCCCAGTTCCAATCTGCCCTTAGGATCTTCTGCACCAAATGCCTCAACAGCCTAAGCCCGTGCTTGAAAACATCACCACAAAAGCAAACCCCATTCTCTAGATTGCTCGAAGACTCCAACGGTTCCTTAATCCGCATGCCCAGAGAATCCGGATGTTGCACGTTGCCCAAAACTTGGCTAGCTCACCCTCTGGAAGCACGTTTAGCTTAGATGATCTACACCAAAGACTACACCCTTCCGCTTAGCCATCGGCGACTTACGCCCGCCCGGAACGACGCTCAGGACCCTCTCCTCTGGCACAGGACCTATACATCTCCACCCTCCCGCTTTCTAGCGCGATGTTGAGGAACTCATCACCTCTAGGCGATCTATGAGAAGTGTCACCAACCTCGGTGCGCACCTCCGCCTCTCGCCGACGCAGGATCGGCACATCCTCCCTCCTTCCGGTCCACGATCCACGAGCACTCATCACCCTGAGGTGATCTACGTGAGGTAATACTAGCCTCGGTGCGCGCCACAGGCTCTTCCAATATCTCAACACTCGCAAAGCTCCCCAGAATCGCCTCTCCACTCACCTCGGTGGAGCTTCCTGAGGACGATTCATCCTCATATGCCCTCCTTACTACGCCTAAACTCCGACTCTGGCAATTTAACATCTACAAACACAAACGAAGGGAAACTAAATGCCATGCTAGAATCAAACACTCATCCTAAACCCTAAAAGTTCATGTTCATCTACAATCATACATGTTCATGAAACAAATTGATGATTTGATCCATCATAAGAAGAAATACGGCCACATACCTTGTTCACACCTGGTTCCCTACGTCCAAAATCGCCTCGCCAAAAAACTTTGCCGGAAATCGCGCACAACGCATTCGCACACCCACCGGAAATCGCCTCTCAAAGCTCTTGATTACTCTCAAAAACTTCCAAGTATTCCAACTATCGTCCCCGATCTACATTTATAAGAACGAACTTTACATCGAGATTGAAGCGACTATTAGGAATCTCAAACGACGCTGACCTTCAGACCGTGTCTAACACGTGTCACGCATTCACAAGGAAGGACAACCGTCAGAACCTCAAAACGCTTTCAACTTCTATGCGCGCACCTTCCAACCTCTCCAAACATAACTCCATCGCTTAACCGTAGCGGCGAGGAATGAGTTTTCACTCACCCCCCATGCCGAACGGCAAGCGCAGAGGAATGAGTTTTCACTCACCTCTGATGCCGAACGACAGCGCAGAGCGATGAGTATCCACTCACCCCTCGTGCCGAACAGCAGGCGCACAACTACGAGTTTTCAGTCACCCCCGTGCCGAACGTCAGGCGCATAGTGACGAGTTTCCATTCACCTCTCTCCGTGCTGTAACGTAGGCGTTCATAGACGACACCCTGAACACTGGCCTCTCGTGACATTCGGAGGATCCCTTGGCGTCCTTTTTCCAAGCTCCCTTGCTCGGGCACTTGAGGGACTACTCTACCACTATCAGAGGAACGAAACCATCGTGTCGGGTCAGAATGCCGAGACATATTCAAGTCCCCAACCAAGAAGTCGCTTCTCAACGAGGAACTTGAGGGATGACTGCTGTACCATATCTTACCCTCCACTTATTCAGTGACGCGTGGATTGGATAAAACTCCTCAATTTCCTTAAGCAACGAGGAACGGTATCGGAGATTCGATTCCTAGGAACAAACTCCAGGCCCGTCGAAATATCCAAAGACTCGTGTCAACCTCGGGAGGGCCTTCCCATGAGTCCCACATCGAAATTAAGACTAAGAGTATACTAAATGCCCTCCATAATAGGGCCCTTCACAACAATACAAGGGTAAAACTTTTCAGCTCTACTTTTATGCTAAATACATTGTCAACAATAGAAGCTCTTAGAAAAAAACCTTACTTCAAGGCATTTAGAGGGTTTAGGCTTGTCCACCCGGCCCCATAAAGGCCTCATGAGCTTCAACTCTTCTTGATTCAGGATCGCGCCCTAGGACAGGAAATAATCCGCATTAAGCAGCCATTTTACTCCAAGATCGTCCACATCACTTGTAACTGCACTCACCCCTATCCGTCGAAGTTCAGACTCCTTTAGATAATATAAAAATGAATAAGGGGCATTATTGTCCAAACACTATAATTTTGTCCTTCTTTATAAATACTCCACCCATTTTTGGCAAAATCAAAAATTCTCCTATAATATCAATACTATCCGACGATAATATTCGAAAATATCGATGTCGATAATTCTCACACTTCAATATTTGGTTAAATATCGTTATAATATCGAAAATATCAAGATGATGAAGACAATGAAAAATTTGAAGAGCTATTTACACTAACTAAGGTTTCTGTGTTTCCATAAAACCTCCTCGGTCTCAAAAATTAAACCAACACCCGTAGGTCCTTGAGGTTTTAGTTTGTTTTCTAACAAAATCCCTTTTCGTTGATTGTTTGACCAAAAATTGATGATTTCATTGAAAAAAAAAACTATGCTAATGACAAAATTAACCTCAATGAAGTATATGCAATCTAATCTTAAAGGCCAACTTTGTCATTCGGAGAATGTTTTTGTATAAATCATCAATCTTTGGATAAAAAAATCAATGAAAATGAGTTTTGTGAAAATTTAAAACCTCATGGGTGTTCTTGTGAATTTTTAAAACCTTAGGGAGTTTTGTGAAAAAGTCGAAAAGCTCAAAAGGTATTAGTGTAAATAACTCAAATCTGAACCTTATAGGAACTCGTGTGATACTAAGTCACTCATGTACCTACCATGCAAATGTATAAAGTGTAAAATATTTGTTGTAAATTATCATAAATAAATGATTATACTGTGTTTAATCTCTCTTCAATTAATTACTGCATATTTTCTACACTTGCAATGTTTGTCAACTCGCTATATAATCAACTTAAATAAGTTAAACCCATCATACAATGCATTTCCTTCCAAATTTTTGTGATAAAGTTATAGATAATTGACTAACTATGTAATAACCTCAAAAATGGGATTTTGTTGTTATTAATGTTTCAAAAAATCATATGAGATGGATAATAATATTGGGCATTTTATGAAGTTGGTTTGACGTGGAAATAATAGATTTAATTGAGTGTTTAATATCAAATTGGACTAAAAGGCCCTTTCGTTAATTTAATAATTTTTTTCAAAGGATGTTCAAGAAATTGAACTGAGAAAATTATGATTCTTGGATAGAATGAAAGAGCTCAATGTCACGAACGCTAGGCACAAACGGTTTGTGAATCCAAGTCTAAAACAAAGAAGTTATGCTCGTTGAAGTTCCAACTACTTAATTGCAAAAGTGAACAGTGGCAGATTTGTCTATATGGAGTTATGCTTGACCGGCTGTTTTAAGCTTTTCATCGTCGGAATAGTACCTCTAACCACCACTAGTGGTGGCGGCGTGTGGAGACGCATGGTAGGGGTCCTACTGTTTGAGGCAGGTTGTAATACTTAGGTGTCGAGCACAGTGGTGTGCTCAAGGGATGCATTCCACCATTTTGATTTTGATTCGGAGCCTTGTAAAATCTGGACCATTGATCGAGTTCGGACCATTGGATCGGGCCCAAATTGATGCAATGTGATGTCAGGATTATTTAGAGTCCATTGGTGTACCGGATGCAAAATCTGAGGTCATAGGCCCAGGTCAAAGTCAGAGAGTGTCGGTTGGACAAGTGGGACCCACGAGACCCAAAGAGTGTCTTTTCTGGTAGACTGGGTATCATTGGTCCCTGCCCTCTACGTCAACGGTGTGTACATCACATTTCTGAGTGTTTGTAACACTAATCATCGCCTCTGGACCCCATGTGGTCTCCAAAGGGCATTTTCGTCGTTTGGACGTGGAATTTTTAATTGCGTGAAATTGTGGATAAGGTTGACAATGTGGTTGATTGTGACACTTTTGGAGTTGGTGGTTGTTGCGTAGAGAGAGCTGCACCAAAAGGGATTCAACTTGGATCCTCAACTTGTGAGACTCGCAAGTGCACGAACCGTTGGCTAAACGTTTAGCGTATGTAAGTGCGAGGTCGATTCCCAGGGATTGGTGATTGAATGATCCAATTTATTTATTTTCTGAACACAAAATAGAAAAAAAAACAAAAGAACATAAAACAATGATGTTGTACAACACTTGAGAACATGGAGAGTTTTTGAGGAAGGAAGGAAAGTGTTTGAGAGATTTGGGAATTTTGGAAAGTAAGGAAAGTGGTGTTTGGGAACTTTCTGGGGTTTTGGAAGAAAAGTGTTTGGAGACTTTGAGAATTTGGAAGAAAAAATGAGGTGTTTGGGAAGCTTGAGGATTTTGTGAACTTGGAGAATTTGAGAGCTTGGAGAAGGGAGAAGTGTTTGAGAACATTGAGAATTTGATGAAGGAATGGGAGAAGTGTTTGGAAAGCGTTCTGATAATTTGATGAAGGAATGGGAGTAGTGTTTGGAAGGTGTTTGAGAATTTGATGAAGGAAGGGTTTGGAAACTTGGAGGATCTTCAAGAGAAGGTTTTGAGAACATTGGGAATTTGGAAGAGAGGAGAGATGTGTTTGAGAGAAAAGGGAGGAGTGTTTGAGATTTAATAAAAAGAAAATTGAGTAGAATGATCTTATGATAACAATTGAGAACTACAAGGGAAACTAAAGAGACTCTAAGGGAGAGAAGGGAAGGGAGCTTTAGAGAAGTGCTTGAGAGCTCCCCCCCTTGGGGGTGTTTTTACAAGCAGAGAGAACTTTCCTATTTATAGGCCTAGGGAGAGTGAAAAATCTGAATTCAATATGGCTAATGCATACAACACTTTAATTATAAAATTAAATGGTTGATGCACTTGTAATAGAAAATCCTGAATGGGTGATGCACTTGTATTAGAAAATCTTGAATGGTTGATGCACTTCACGCAATTAAATCCCACTAGCAGCCCCAGGTCATCTTCATGTCACCATGATCAAGCTTCCAACCAGAAATGATAGCTCATGCTGAGCTCACCATGACCAAGCATCCAACCAGCACATGCTGAGGTCAGCATGACCAGCAACTTCAAGGGCTTACAACTTGGGTCTTCTCTCTTAATCAAATTAAGGACTTCTAAGCACTTGAAATTGAAGTTCAGAATGTCTTTCTTTCCAGCCATATGTTATTTGGGCCAATCCAGGTTGGAAAGAGTTAAGGCCCAAAACAAATTGCTAACTCATTTTTGCTGATAAGATCCATCCTAGTATGGTTCTGTGTTTGCTAGGTAACGGACTCCCACATTTATCCAATGGGGCTGAATTTTGGATATGTTAGCAAACACCCATTAACAAGTTTCATGAAGAATGTGGCCTCATTCGAGCTATGTAGGTTGCTGAAACAAAGCTTGCAGTATGACCTACTGAAAATGGACTGGCAGGGGGCTGTAGCAAAAAAATGAGTTTGTCTTTAAGCTCTTCTTCCCTTCATCCAAATCAGGCCTTCACATACTTGGATTGCATATATTTCTGATCCAAAGCCATCATTATTACCTAAATCTCAATTAATGAACAAGACACAAAAGATGATTAAAGCACAAGTTTAACTCAAAAACATAACCAAATCATAAGCTAAGGGTACAAAATGATATACAATTATGAACCCATCAAATACCCCCAAACCTAGATTTTGCTAGCCCTTTAGCAAACAACACAAAACAAAGTTAAAAACAAAATAAGAAGTTAACTAAACCACTTTCGAAGGAACTCCATTGCATTTAGCGTATGCAACAAGCCTTTAAACCTCTAGACATCCTAGGAGGAGGAGTTGTGTCTCCTTAGGGTTTAACAATATTAGACCTGCACAAACGTTTTTCTAACTATATAAAACAAAATGGTTAGAAAACTAAAAAGATTGTTAGTCTTTAAGAAAAACCAAAACCAAAAACAAAAACAAACATAATTACATTAACAAAAACAAAAACGAAAACAAAACAAAAAAAAACAATTACAAAAATAAAAAGAACTCATAACAATCTTTCCAACATTTTACGAAGAGAAAAAATGACTCAGGCACATGACTTAAACGTTTTAACAATAAAAGCTCAATTTTGGACATTATTTACAAGGCGGAGTTCAAAACAAGATGCTCAAAGTGTAGTAGTGTGATAGCCAAATGCAACAAATTCCCCAATTAGTTTTCACACAATTTCAAAAATCATACCAAGCACAAATGAACTTCAGATCTCACCAAAGTTGTCCTCTCACAAATGAATCACTCAAAGAAGAGGGCTATAATGTAAAACTCAGTTTATAAACATGAGATTAGAGTTAAACCATAAGGGACTTAACTCAAAATAGGAAGATGAAGAACTGGCATTAATATGATGAAAGAAGGATGCCGAAACACTTAAAGTAAAAAACTAAATGCAATTGAACCACATGACATTTAAGATCAGTTTAGGTCTTTATTATAGGTTGAAAATGGGGCCAAGGGTGTAAGGTGAGTGAAATGAAAGGTATGGATAAAACAAAGTCCAAGGAACTCGCAATGTAAGAGCATAAAACAATTGTTTACAAGACTTCAATCATCACGCAATTTAGAATTTTTTCTTTTACATGATCAAAAATCCTTATACCTTCATTTACAATGATACACACTCCTTTCCTTTAATTCAACAAACACCAATTTATTTTGAAGGCCCAAAAATGAAATTTCTAATCAACCACCACTTAACTTTTCTCTTTTCTTTTCACCAATTGTGTATTTTTTTTTTCTCCAAATGTAACACCAATTCCCAAAACTAAGAATGAAAAACACACCAATTTAAAACTCATGAGTTCCTTAGAAAGGTAAATATTTGTTTTTCAGGCTAAGGCGAGGAAATAAAATTGGTAAATGAAAAGAAAAGGTTTACATGTAGGCTCAAAATGGTTAACAATGGAAAATCATGCTTAAGCATGCATAAGGTCAGCTTGAAAGGCACAAACAATTCAAAGAAGGCCTTAATATCATTTCTTTAAATGTCATGAAGTCAAATTGCACAAGAATGAATGACTTTTAAGTGTTCAACCAAATCAATGAATAATGAGATCAAACAACAACTTTGATGACAAGAAAATAAGAGTACATGTAACACTCATGTAATTGAAGTACAAGGCTCAAAAGCTCACTTTATATGGTTGGTTATATAAGTCTAATTTATGCTTCATACAATTCTTTAGATTATGCAAATCCTTTAATTGGAAAATTATGAAACAAATGGCAAGTGCAAAGGTTTCAAACATATCATGATAGAGCAATGCCATTTTTTATTTTTTTTTAATAAATAAAAAAAAACTAAAATAAAATGAAATCCAATTTTTATTTTAAGTCATGCAAAGATTTATCATTACTCATCATAAGTTTTCGAAAGTGACTCAAAAACAAAAACAAAAACTAAATAGAAGAAAAATAATCAATTTTTTTTTAATTAAGAAAAAAAAAAGAATACATGCTAAAACTCCCAGACCCCAAACCTAGAAATGAACATTGTCCTCAATGTCCTAAAAATTAGCCACAAACAATGTCATAGCAACAAATGAAGGGATTAAAAGCAATAAAAATCACAAAACATACAAAAATAAAATAAAATAATTACAAAATAAAAATGACAAAACAATCAAACAAATATAAAATATAAAATATATAAAAAAAATGAGGAAAACACTCAATAGGAAGCCCAAGAATAGTCTTACACAAACTTAAGTTAAAAACAACAAAATTTTGAAGAACAATAAAATTTTGAAGCCCAAAGCCCACAATTTCAAAACACAAACCACGTGAGAATTGTACCCACTCAGAAACCAAAACTAAAAGCTAAAACCCTACCCACAATTTGTTTTCATTTCCCTTTTTTCCATTATTTATTCGAATTTTGGAAAAAAAAACTATCGAACCTTATTAGAAACACAAAGAGCGGGATTATTTTTAAAACATGGGTCATTATGTTGTGCTTTGTGTAAAGGAAGAAGACAGGCGAGACACGTGTCGATCGCATAGAAGCGCCGCAGACTCACAAGCAGAAATTACTGGGCCACTAAAGTGGCGTTACGTACTTTGCTTAACGCGTCCGTTCGAAAGCAAGTCGTGACAAATAAGTTGGAAAACGGTTGGAAAGTGAGATGGTTGTGGGATCGAGGGACGTCTGGAGATTCAAAAATGCTACGCGGCACCGGTGAGGGTTTTGTGAAAGACTATGTCTATAAGAAAGGAAAAAGGAGGGAAACAAAAAAACACAAGCTCAGAAACACAAAAGAGAAAACAAGCAAGTAAAAAAAAAAGTGAAAATCTATGGCTTCTTCCTACCCCTTTCCTAAATCTCAACCTAGTCTCCACCGACTCAAACACGAGGCTGAAGAAGGAGCACCAAGGACTTGATGCCTACTTTGCCACCCACTTGGGCCCTTACGCTCAATTATCATACTGCAGGACAACCACGTTGCCATTGCAGTTGGCAGAAATTTGGTGACTCTTAAAAGATATACGTGTGTTCCTGACAAGGGATGAAAATCGGGTCATGAGTGATGCCTAGCACCGAGCATGAGAGAGCCATGTGTCGCAAGTTTGGTTCATCGTACTTGCGAAGTCCCATGAGGTAGAGGTGCTGAAGGTCATGACGGCGCACAGCCATGGTTGAAGAGTTTCAAAGTGCTATAAAAATCTTGAAAAGGGAGCGGTCAAGGATAGTGTGAGGTGAATCGAGACGAGTGAGAAGTGTTGCGGGACGAGAAAAAAACCTAATGGACAAAGATTGTAGAGTTGACTCCCGACATGCGAAACATCTGCGGAAGGACCTAGACCGACCGGTAAACGCAAGAAACCAGACCGCCAAAATTAGATGAGTTAGATCGTCACCTTTGGGAGCCCAGTGATGAGCCCAAGAGGCCGGGCGTGAAGCCTCCAAGAGGACAACTAATCGGCCAAACTAAAGCTCCTATGGTCCACACACCGAGGGCCAAAAAAGAAATGATTTCAGCTTTTATTTATTTAATTTTAAAATGTATGTTTTTTTTAAAAAAAAAATTGGAAAATAAAAAGTTATGTTATCTCAAAGAGATCAAAACACCCTAAATTCAAAGAACAACGATTAAACAAAAACATGAAAACTAAATATGCATTTTTATTTTTAGTTAAGTAAACACACAAGTAACGTTTTTTTCCTTTTAAAAGAAAAACTTAAGGATGACCAGTTAAGGGCCTCAGAAAACACAGCCAGGGGATCTGGAAGGTTGGAGGGGTCACAATGGTCCCTTGCCCTAGAAGTTTTAGACACCCGAGGTGTCGCCTTAAGAACTCCTAGACACCCAGAGACGCGGTTCGCTCACTGGAGTTACCAAAAGTTTAGCTCCTTCAAAGAATATCCTATGAGTTCAAAATTATACTACAAAAATAAA